>WNWU01000002.1:64200883-64228016 GCA_012654045.1 Ptyas mucosa
TTTCTTTTTCGTAGGTTTTATGTGTATCTCTCTTTAGCCAGGTTCTACCTACGTAAACCAAGATATTATGCAGCCCTAGTTCAGTGAAATCACAATTCACTAGTTTCTGGGCTTTTTTTCTTCTGGCAGCCAGCAGCCCCTTTGCTGCCCATTGGGAAACTAAGATAGATCTATTTCGGCCTTATAAGGCCTCATCAGTTAGCCACACCCTCATCTCATGTATCCTCCCTGTAAAGGTACAATATTTGTTTTTCTTTCTTTTTCATAGATTTTATGTGTATCTCTCTTTAGCCAGGTTCTACCTACATAAACCAAGATATTATGCAGCCCTAGTTCAGTGAAATCACAATTATTTTTTTTAATTTGATTTATATGCCGCCCTTCTCTGGAGACTCAGGGAGGCTTACAATGCTCTAAGCAATAGCCTTCATACTTTTGTATATTTATACAAAGTCAGCTTATTGCCCTCACAAACTGGGTCCTCAATTTACCTACCTTAGAAAGGATGGAAGGCTGAGTCACCTTGAGCCTGGTGAGATTCGAACCTGCAATAATTGCAGGCAGCTGGTGTTAATAACAGGGTGCTTTAGACCACTGTACTACCAAGGCTCTTATTATTCTTAGATATAGATAGATAGATAGATAGATAGATAGATAGATAGATAGATATAGATATAGATAGATATAGATATAGATATAGATATAGATATAGATATAGATATAGATATAGATATAGATAGATATATAATATCTACATTGAAAGCAAAAAGAGAAGGGGACAGCAGAAGATGAGATTTTTTTTTAAATTTGATTTATATGCCGCCCTTCTCCGGAGACTTAGGGCGGCTTACAATGTGCTAAGCAATAGCCTTCATACTTTTGTATATTTATACAAAGTCAGCTTATTGCCCCCACAAACTGGGTCCTCAATTTACCTACCTTAGAAAGGATGGAAGGCTGAGTCAATCTTGAGCCTTGGTGAGATTCGAACCTGCAATAATTGCAGGCAGCTGGTGTTAATAACAGGGTGCTTTAGACCACTGTACTATCCAAGGCTCTTGGAGATAATTAGATAGTGTCATCAATGCAATGAACTTGATTTTGGGCAAATTCTGGGAGACAGTGGAGGATGAGTGGGGGGGGGCAGCTGGCATGCTATGATCCAAGGGGTCATGAAGAGTTGGATACGAGTTAGTGACAACAAAAGTAATATTTCCATCCCAACAAATATTTTCTGAAAACGGAGTGGTGCAGTGGTCTAGAAGTGGAGCTCTCGCCTCCCAATCAGGAGGCTGTGAGTTCGATCCTAGGTAGAGGCAGATATTTCTCTCTCTGGGCACACTGAGAATATATCTGCTGGACAAAACTCCGCAATGGAGACAGGAAGGGCATCCAACCATTAAATCACTCTGCTAGCGCCATTCAGTTGCCCAGAACACCACCCTGCAAGGGATTAGGGTTAAACAATGATGAAGAAATATTTTCTGAAAATATTCAACAACTTAGACTTAGAACTTAGACTTAGAATAACTTCATTATTGGCACTTTGAATGTACACTAATTGGCATACATTAAAATGAAATTTTGTTGCATACAGCTCTCAAAGGGTCACCACCTCCAATATACACTACATAAACATGACAAATAAATAAATAGAATAGAATAACAGAGTTGGAAGGGACCTTAGAGGTCTTCTAGTCCAACCCCCTGCTTAGGCAGGAAACCCTACACCACTTCAGACAAATGTTTATCCAACATCTTCTTAAAAACTTCCAGTGTTGGAGCATTCACAACTTCTGGAGGCAAGTTGTTCCACTGATTAATTGTTCTAACTGCCAGGAAATTTCTCCTTAGTTCTAGGTTGCTTCTCTCCTTGATTAGTTTCCACCCATTGCTTCTTGTTCTACCCTCAGATGCTTTGGAGAATAGTTTGACCCCCTCTTCTTTGTGGCAACCCCTGAGATATTGGAACACTGCTATCATGTCTCCCCCATTTTGTATAAATAAATAAATTTATACAAAATTATGCATGTAGACACAGAGAAACAACACAGTCTTATTCGGATGTATACATGTACATGACAAGAGAAACAACTTTTGCAAGTTTACCAGATGGATGGCATAGGGGACAAACCCATTACAGAATCTCGAAGTCCTGCTAGAAATACTTCGAAACCCACTCCCAGAGGGGACCAACAGAAACAACATCCGTGAAGTGGATGTGTGGGGTCTCAAATTATAAGGATACATAGCCATGCAAATTACTATTTAAAAGAAATAAAACAATTAACTAAAGGACAGTAGTCATGCCCCAACATTTCTCCAGAAAACTTCAGTTTCATCAACTTCTGGAGGGCCACTCCTGAGGGGGCTCACCCCTTCCCTTCAGCCTTATAACCATGGAGTGAGGGAATCAGTATTTAATTCTCATTGCTCTTTTTTCCTGTGTTTATAATATGGCATCCTTTTTTTTAAAAAAAAATGTTTTAGTATACTGATATAAGATTCACTGGTTAACAATACATTTCTTGAAGAAATACAGGGTGCAGGTTGTCACTTACAAAGCCCTTCATGGCATAGGGCCAGATATTTGAAATATAATTTCCAATTATCTCTGCCTGCTCAACAAGATCTGAAAAGGTTGCCACATTTCAGGTTGTCCATTAAAGTGTTGTTTGGCAGGAGTCCTGAAGTAAGATAGATCTGAGTGTCCTGGAAGACCCAGAGATGGGCTGCTACCGGTTCAGGCGAACCAGTAGTTCCGACCACCAGCTGGGCCTGCCCACCAGTGGTGGGTTGCCCCCGGTTCGCACCGGTTCTATAGAACCGGTAGTAAAACTGGCGGGAGGCTCCGCCCACTGACCCTGATGTCATCAAAACGCTTCTGTGTGGCCCTGTTGCGAACCAGTAGTAAAAGTAAGTAGAACCCACCCCTGCTGCCCACCCACCCTGCCGCTATCCCATCCTATATATCTCACTCTCCGGGTCGCTCACCCCACCCAAGCAACCCAACTGATTTCTGTGCCTCACCTACTCTACTCACTGCAGCTGCCCGAGAAGGTGTACTGGAAGCCGCGTGCATGAAATCGCCGTGTGTTTGAAGCCGCATGCAAGCGCTCACATTCTCAGTTCCGCATTAGGCGAACTGGTGGTTAAATTTTGTGACACCCACCTCTGGCTAGACTACAGGTTAAATATGAGCCACCAGTGTGCTGCTGCAGCTGCCGAAAAAGCCAATGCAGTCCTAGGCTGCATAAACAGAGCGTAGCATCAAGAACATGGTAAGTAATAGTTCCGCTTTCTATTGCACTAATAAGGCCACACCTGGAACACTGTGTCCAGTTCTGGTTGTTATGTTAGAAAAAAAAAGATGATGATGAGGCCCTAGAAAGAGTGCAGAGAAGAGCAACAGAGATTATCAGGGGCCTGGAGGCTAAAGCATATGATGAACAGTTAAGAGAAGTAAGTATGTCTAGCCTGTTGAAGAGAAGGATTAGGGGTGACATGATAGCTGTCTTCTGGTACTTGAAAGCCTGTCACAAGAAAGAAAAACTGAGGCGTCTGAGGACAGGAGAAGCAGCGATGGGTGGAAGCCAGTGGTGGGTTTCAATTTTTTTTACTACCGGTTCTGTGGGTGTGGCTTGGTAGGAGTGGCGTGGCTTGGTGGGTGTGGCTTGGTGGGTGTGGCAGGGGAAGGATACTGTAAGATCTCCATTCCCACCCCAATCCAGGGGAAGGTTACTGCAAAATCCCCCATTTCCTCCCAATCAGCCGGGACTCGGGAGGCAGAGAATAGATGGGGGCGGGGCCAGTCAGAGGTGGTATTTATCGGTTCTCTGAACTACTCAAAATTTCCGCTACCAGTTCTCTAGAACTGGTTAGTACCTGCTGAAACCCACCTCTGGTGGAAGCTCATTAAAGAAAGATTCAACCTGGAACTGAGGAGGAATTTCCCAACAGTGAGAACATTAATGAAACAGCTTGCCTCATGGACTTGTGAGTTGTCCATTACTGGAGGTTTCTAAGAAAAGATTGGACAAACATTTGTCCGGGATGGAAAAAGGACTCCTAACTTGGGCAGTGGGTTAGACTAGAAGGCCTCTGAGGTTCCTTTCAGCTCTATGATTCTGATGCTGCTGCTTCTCTTAATGTGCCTGACCTGTGGAATAGCATGCCCTTGTCTACCCCCTATGAGATCCAAATGGCTCTGACCCTTCTGGCATTTAAAAGGCTACGGAAATTTAACTCTTCAATTGGGCTTTGGGCCAGGACGCTATGTGTGAGATGAATATTCATCTTGTGGCTCTAGATGTTTTATCTGTGTGATCTTTTTCCCCTTTCTGGATATTTCCAACTTGCATTTCCAATCTAGAACCAATTTCATTGTTATTATCCCTCACTGCTCTCTCTGAAATGAAGAAAAAAAAATCTGTTTTTCGACTGCCCTTTCTCAGAGAACAGGGTTCCCTGGCCTGTAATGTTTTTTTTTTCCCCTACAAAATAAGTCATGATAATAGATTTTTTTTTAAAGAAAAGAGGTAATTCTGCTTAGAAAAAGCAGGCATGGCATAATGAAATTGGCCTACAATATGTTTCCCTTATGCCTAGTTTTCTTTTCATGGGAGGGAGTGAATGGAACTGCAGTTTAGCGCGGGTGTGGGTCAAATTTATTTCTGGAAATATCGCACGATAAAAAAATGAGCAATGTTACTTTCATAAATGTTCTACCTGGGAAACAGATGCCAGGCAATTATAATTACTTTTTATTCTTTCATAAGAGCCTTCTTTTCATTTTCTGCATCCAGCATCAATGCGGTATATATTTTTCAGGAACAGGAATTCATTGAGGAGTCACAAAGGCTCCATCAAAGTTCTGGAATACCTCAGCAACAGGACCAACATCCATTAAGTAATGCAGACATAGTGTCTGGGTTTTCCCGAAAATGTTCTTATTGGTTCATTTATTTGAGAAAAGAGAAAATAAAAATGAAGGAGAAGTTACTTCTTTCAACGCCTCGCGTTTTGACCTTGAAAACATGTACAATAAACGGAATACAATTATTACTGCAAAGTAATACACATATGATTTGCTAGTCCTTCTCTCTCTGTGTCTCTCTGTAAATAGCTATGGACCCCAAAAAACGCAGCACACACAAAGTCTGTACAAACCTTAGTTTACTAAATTAAACCAGTCTTTTACAAACAAAAGCTGTTAATTAACCTCATTAACAGTCCACAAGAATTCAAAGAATAAATAATCGTAATCTTGCTATGGTTGGCAGAATGCCCAGAAGCAATTTGCAGGAAACTGAAAAGAGAACTAAGATCAAGACGCGAAGGAGAGTGAATGAAGTTGTTCCCTGCAAATTGCCTTAGTCATTCTCCTTCCTTAAATAGGCTAAGGAATGGCCAATTAGCCCCAAGTTTTACTCTCGAGGAGACCTCCTCCTGAGGAGCCACTCCTGCCTTTTGGCAGCTCTGCGTGCCAGTGCATTGAGAAGAGGCTCCTCCTCTTCTTCCTCTTCACTTATAGGAGCTTCTGGAGGTTCTGAAGGCCCTGGCTGAATCCCTGCCTCTGGCACCACATCTTCTCCAGCCTCCTCATTGTCTGACTCAAGTACCAGCTGCACAGGCTGCTGGCACAGTACCACACCAGCCTCCTCGCTGTTGGAATCAGCTACTAGCTGCACAGGCCGCTGACAGGCCACAACAAAATGCAAGAAAACATTGAAAATCATATTAAGTATGTTTATTACTAATCAGCCCTGCAAGCCTAAAAAAACCCCAATGCCATCTAGGCCGGGAGTACTGTGATCACATCACACTCCTGTCAGAAGCACCAAGGCACTTCTGGGGTAAAAGGATCAGCTGGTGACATCACCGTTGCCTAGGAAATATCCAGTTTGGGGCTCCTTTCACACCCCCTGCAGGAGCTGAAGTAAAGGTTGGGAGCTCACCTCACCCCATCGCAGCATTTGGCTCTCAAATGCAGGCTTACTAACCTCCAACCCAGTGTCCTGGCCACGTGAGCCACCATGCTCCTATACTAGTTTTATTAGAAAACAGAATAACAGAGTTGGAAGGGACCTTAGAGGACTTCTAATCCAATCCCTTGTTTGAGCAGGAAACCCTATACCAGTGATAGCTAAACTTTTTGCCATCACGTGCCAGAAGGGGGGGCTGGGGGAGGTTGTGTGCATGCATAACCACACCCATAATTCTATGCGCCCTGCCCCCACACATGCGTATGTGAACCCCCACGCTCCTGGCAAGTGATGACCCAGTAGACTCATTTTTCTCTCTCACCTGGCTCCAGAGCCTTTCTAGGAGTCTGGGGAGGGCAAAAACGGCCTTCCCCACCCACCCCGGAGGTCTCCGGAGGCCAAAAACGGCCCGTTTGCCAACTTCCAGTGCGACCAGAAGGCCCACGTTTTGCTGTCCCCAGCCTCCAGAGCCTCTCTAGGACCAGAAGTTGGCAAATAGGCCATTTTTGGCCTCCAGAGGGCCTCTGGGGAGGGGGGGAAGGCCGTTTTCACCCTCCCCAGACCCCTAGAGAGGCTCTGGAGGCTGGGGACAGCAAAAAATGGGCATTCTAGTCCCACCGGAAGTTGGCAAACAGGCCGTTTTTGGGCTCCGAAGGGCCTCTGGGAGTGTGGGGAAGGATGTTTTTGCCCTCCCCAGACTCCTAGAAAGGCTCTGGAGGCTGGGGACAGCAAAAAATGGGCCTTCCCCACCACCACCCCGAGGCCCTCCAGAGGCAGGAAACAGCCTGTTTCCCTACTTCTGGTGGGCCCAGAAGGCCCGAAAATCAGCTGGCCGGTGCACACCTACATGGTGGAGCTGAGCTCACATGCCCACTGATATGGCTACGCGTGCCACCTGTGGCACACGTGCCATAGGTTCGCCATCATGGCCTTATACCAAGAAGCTTGCATGTCTGAATTTATTTTCCCCTCTGTTCCTTAATGTTTGTGTGAAGTATAGATAAACTTTTGTGGCCATTTGCTTTCTTGGCCCTGGTTCAGGCCTCTCTTATTTGACCGTTGCCTTGGTTCAGCTTCTTCCTTCTATCCTTCAAGGCCTTTCTCTTTGTTCTCTAGAAAGGCACCCACCCCTAGCAAAAGTGCCTAGATTTCACAAAAATTAATAATGCAGGCTTGCCCAGCAAGGCAGGGGTGAACAGTGTCCTCTGAGCAGAAGTAAAGAAAGCTGGGATATGTCACAAAAGTTCAGTTGAAGCCCTACTGTAGGAAAAGAGCAGTCAGAGCTTAATGGTGGAGTCAAGTAAGGATTCAGCCTAGAATCCTTAAGTATCCACAAACGCTCCAAGTTCAGCCCCCTTTGAATTGTGTTGATTCCACATTTTATTCTCTTCCTAAAACTGGATTATTATTTTTTTTATTAAGTTAGCAACAATTGAGCTTGTCTCAAAAGAGACTTTGCATTTAATTATTTCTAGATTATAGTGATGGTTGTACATTTCATCGTGTCATGTTATTAGAGGACTTGTCTTTATTTGCAGTGGTAAATAGAATATAAATTTAATAAATACATAGGTTACAGGTGCAATACCTACCTGTAACATTTGATTCCTAAAATGATAAAGATCTATTGCTAAATAAGTGCTAAATACTATTTTCTGAATGCAGCAATATGTTTCCAAATACTTATAACAAATTATTGAAAATGGAAAAATTATGTGGCTGAATGAACAATTGGGAATTGAAGGGGTATTTTTGTTCTCAGTATGGCTTAATCATGCTAAAAAACAAACCATGATATTGTGGATAAAATTCAAGGGAAAAATCAATCTTTCGTAATACTATCCACTTTGGATAATGATCATGAATGGACAACAGCAATATTCAATATGGAAAAATTGGTGTATCTATCCTTAAAAACAGCAAAGCTATCCCCCTTGGTAGTGCTTTGCATGTAAAATGTTGAATTCCAACTCTGTTATTCTGTTATGGTTTACTTCTTCTAAACCACTTTTCTGGATAAGCAAAGTTCATGAGATTTTGAAAAGCCTTAGGTAGGTGGTTATAATGTCCATTAGAGTACTCCAATCTAAAATTTGTTACTACCGGTTCTGTGGGTGTGGCTTGGTGTGGGAGTGGTGGTAATGTGACTGGGTAGGCGTGGCCATCTTTTTTTCTTTTTACTTTTAAAAGCATTTTTTCTACAACCTTGAGAAGTTGCAGGAAAAAAA
Organism: Ptyas mucosa; assembly: GCA_012654045.1. Taxonomy (NCBI): domain Eukaryota; kingdom Metazoa; phylum Chordata; class Lepidosauria; order Squamata; family Colubridae; genus Ptyas; species Ptyas mucosa. The sequence goes on from WNWU01000002.1 coordinate 64,209,096, forward strand.
TGCTTTGAAAAGCCTCTGACGATCCCAGCTGAGCCACACGATCATCAGAGGCTTCTTTTTTTTTTAACTTTTAAAAGCATTTTTTTGGCCGAAGAGGTTGTAGAAAAAAATGCTTTTAAAAGTAAAAAAAAAAAAGCCTCTGATGATCATGCGACTCCGCTGGGGATTGGGGGGGGGGGGGTGTGCAGGGATTTTTGCTACCGGTTCTCCGAACCACCCGCTGCCATCACTACCGGATCAGGCAATCCGGTCCAAACCGGGAGCATTTCACCCCTGTTCCAATCTGAGGTTCAGTCACACAACTTTAGCATCATAAACTGAAAATAATTTTGTCTGAATCCCCATGTACTTTCACAGTTTTATAAGATTCACATTCTCACTCAAGGTCTTAAAAGACTTGAACACTTCTCGTATAAAATTTGGGTATTTTACTGTTAAATTTATTTCGTTTTGGGGATCTGTGGATGCCGTCTACAGGTCATGTAAGCCCCTTGGCATCCATGGATACTTTGTAGTTGATCGCTGCTATGGACAATAACTGGCCAGAAGAATCAGTGGATATCCAATGGATGTATTGGGTGTAATACAGGGGTGAAATGCTCCCGGTTCGGACCGGATTGGGCATTCCAGTAGCGATTGTGGCTGGTGGTTCGGAGAACCGGTAGCGATGGTGGTACAAGACTCCGCCCACCCGCCCGGATGTCATTACTTCTTGATTTTAACCAGGAAATGTTTTTTATACTCTGCGCATGCGCAGAGGGTCTGTGCACATATGTGACGTGCACGCACATACACGTCCTTCTGGTAAGGAAGGTAAGTAGATTTCATCCCTGGTGTAATAGAAACATTATATGTAACTCATGGTTGAACAGTAGAGTTCTTAGTGCTCTGAGCTTGGTTGCTTGCCTGCAGGCAGTTCATTGCCCGACTAGATAACTTCATTTTTGATAGACCACCTCTCCCTTTTTACATCTACCTGGCCCACAAGAGTAAGAAGGCAGGGCATGTCGCAGATCTCAACAATCAAGAAACTACATCTGATGGGACATAGGGAAAAAAAGGCCTTCTTTGTAGTGGCTCCCTCCCTTTGGAACATCATTTTCCCAGGGATAAGATTGCCCCCCATCTTGTTGCTTTTACATAAGAACTTGAAGACATGGTGTTATTAACGGTCTTGGGGATGCAGTTCAGAGCCACTCAAGTGGTTTGTCTGATTCTGTTGTCACCTCCACAAGATGGGGTGGGGTTTAAGTTGTGGGTTTTAAACTGTGGGTTTTTTAACACCGTACACTTCCCAGAATCACTGTGTGTGAGTTGGATGTCTATATAAATTTATTTAATAAATAAATAAATCAGTACTGATGAGGTTGCCTAGTTGGGTAATGGAATGTCTGCAAGCAAACAACTCAGTACACAGAGCACCGAACCCTCCATTTCACCTAGGGGTGAAATGCTCCCGGTTCGGATCGGATTGCCTGATCTGGTAGCGATGACAGCGGGTGGTTTGGAGAACCGGTAGCAAAAATCCCTGTGCCCCACCCCCCATGCCCAGCTGAGCCGTACGATCATCAGAGGCTTTTTTTTTTAACTTTTAAAAGCATTTTTTCTACAACCTCCTCCCATGAAAAAATGCTTTTAGAAGTAAAAAAAAAAGCCTCTGATGATCGCGCGGCTCAGCTGGGATCGTCAGAGGCTTTTCAAAGCATTTTTTCCTGCAACCTCTTGGCCGAAGAGGTGGTTAAAAAAAATGCTTTGAAAAGTCTCTGACGATCCCAGCTGAGTTGCCTGATCGGCAGAAGCTTTTCAAAGCATTAGAAAAAATGCTTTGAAAAGCTTAAAAAAAAAAAAGTTGGCCACGCCCACCCAGTCACATTACACCCCATTCCCCCCACCACCACCAAGCCAGCCCACAGAACCAGTAGTAACAAATTTTACATTTCACCCCTGCCTCCACCACTTTTTACATCCTTACAACTGCCTTACAAAACTCCTGGCACTTTCCTTGCCTCCTAACATGTCTTCACAGGATCATCCAGACACTGTTAAAGTGATCAGATGCCTCTCCTCAGTTTACTGGATAATGCCAAAAGTAGCCAGTGGGGAAAATACTTCCCACTAAGATTGTGAACATGGACTCATCTATTTGATTAGTAAACCTACCAATTTCCCCCCTGACTCAACTGCAAACATACTTGCTGTGCAGGGGTGGTATTCACTTACTTTCCCTACCAGTTCGCAAATGTTAGCGCGCCTTCAGCACATGCGCCCGGCCTCAAAATCATGCCTAAATAGGATGGCATAGAGCTGGATGGCAATTTCCGCTACCAGTTTGGGAAAGTGGTCTAAACTGGCTGAATACCACCTCTGTCACTGTGAATTTAAAATTCCACCGGTTTGATGAAAATAAAGAAAGATATAAGAAACCCAGTGTAATAATGGGAAACATGCTTTTTATCTTAATGACTACTGGAGAGATACGCTTATTGTTCTTTCCAAGTTCTTTGTGTTTTGAACAACCTGGAGCAGGAATGTGTATTTTAAAAAAAAACTTCTCTGTAATAAAAGTCTCTGAAAAAAAGGTTGGTGGACCATACTACTAATGTTGTTGGGCAACTTAAGACAGAGTTCCCCAATCTTTTCAGCTTTGCAGGCTGGTGTGGGGGAGCATAGGGAATGGTTCTGCGTGCAGAGTGGGTAAGCATGCACAGCTCCATTTGTGTGAGTGGTTGGCATACACACCTCTCACTCGTGCAAATGGAGCTCGCGTGCAGGTGCTCACCAACTGCTAGCGTGAATTGAGATGCACACACACACACACACACACACACACTCACCTGCCACTTCCCTGGCCTGCTTCCAAAAGTCACGAGGCCCAGTAGTGGATCGTGGCCTGAGGATTGGGGACCCCTGACCAGCAGTGAAATCCTCCGAAGTCTGCTACTGATTCTGTGAGTCTGCTACCGAGTGTGCTCTTTGCCTGAGCGCGCCCATGCAGCGCTAAAAAAGGAATATTTTGAAGACTTCCGAGTCCGCAAAGGTAAGTAGAACAGCGAGGGGGGGAATCCACTGTGCCACACAATTTAGATTAGCTAGAAAGCAGAAATCCAACGATTCTAACTAACATAAATCATGCATCACAGCTGATCATCGCCCAGCTGATTGTCAGAAATACCAGTTCACTCAAACCGGTAGCATTTTTTACTACCAGTTCTCCCGAACTGGACCGAACCAGTAGCATTTCACCCGTCCCTGACTTAAGAGACAAATATTGTTTGAACATTTATTTTGATATCGCCCAGAGTTATCTTATGGTAAGATGGGCAGTCAATAAATTTTATAAATAAATAATAATAATAAAAAAAAAAACAAGCAGGAGAGGAAAGTGTTTTGGTTGCCAGTTACATTTGCAGCATCAGTTTCAACTCTGAAGCATTCAGGGACTGGCACACTTCAACTGAGCACTTGGATGAACCAGAGGAGAAACAGTGACCTTGAAGAAGCACAAGCTGGCAGTTTTCATTAAAAAAAAATATTCTAACAATCTGCAGAGATGAAGCTCTTACTGTAAAGGAAGAGGGGAGGTCTAAAAGTGGAACAATTGAGTAAGCACTGAAAAAGATTGCAAAGAAACTCAGAATGAAATGGTGCCGCTCTGTCTTATTCACCAGAGCTCTCCTATTTCACCCGCCTCCCACCTCCATCTGCCAAGAATAATCTTGCATTGTATTTTCTGTATCCTGAACATTTATTGAGAGAGGCTGAATTGGAAGATAAATATGTTTTTAGAATAGAGGAAGAAGCATCAATAATGTGAGCTGTGCTGATGACACTACTCTGATAGAGGAAAATGCAAATGATCTGCAAGCTCTAGTAATTAATGAAAGCCAAGGAGCAGAGTAAAAAAAATAGGAGTAAGATTACACGTAAAGAAGGCCAAATAAATGGCAACTAGTACCTAACCAGCTTTAGAATTGATAATGGAGATAGTTAGTTAGTTAGTTAGTTAGTTAGTTAGTTAGTTAGTTTGTTTGTTCGTTTGTTCGTTTGTTCGTTTGTTTATTTGTTTATTTATTTATTTGCATTTCTATGCCGCCCAACTCCCAAGGGACTCTGGGCAGCTTAAACAAAGAATAAAACAATGCGAGCAATCCCGTAAAAAATGTTAAAAAGAAAAACATTAAACATTAAAAACTTTAAAAAACGTTAAAACACATGCACTCCAATTCGTGGCCAGGTCTCGCAAGATCATTATAACAAGATCAATGGCCCCAGGCCTGCCGGAAGAGCCAGGTCTTCACCGCTTTGTCGAAGGCCAATAGGGTGGGGGCAGTCCAGACCTCAGGAGGTAATTGGTTCCAGAGAGTTGGGGCAGCCACAGAGAAGGCCCTCCCCCATGGGCCTGCCAGCTGACATTGTTTAGCTGACGGGACCCGGAGGAGACCGACTTTGTGGGATCTCACTGGTCGCTGGGAGCTATGCGGTAGAAGGTGGTCTCGAAGATAGCCTGGCCCTGAGCCATATAGGGATTTAAAGTGGTGGATAGCTTTTGTTCTTTAGGAGGAGGTATCAACAGTAAATGGATCAGCATTCAGTAAATATGCCATAAACCATCATGTGGTAAGACAACAATAAAGGCTTGGAAAATATATTTAGTTGCTATGAAGTAGTATATAAACTAGTGTAGAAAGTCACCCCCCCCCCGGAAGAATTGAATATTTTGAGAAATATTAAAAAGGCAGAATATTATATTTCCCTAGGTGAGAAATGGAGAAACATGTTTTTTTAGAGGCAGGAAGCAGCCGCAATCTCCCTGTCCCCAAGCAGAAACTGAGGAGGCACCTTTTAGAAATTCAGATTTGGTAATCCATTCAAGACAGGGTATTTTGAAACTCCCTGCAGCAAAGTCTGAACAAAGGTAGAATGGTAAGATTAGCCCAGGGGTGAAATCCAGCAGATTCTGGAGAACCGGTAGCAGAAATTTTGAGTAGTTTGGAGAACCGGCAAATACCACCTCTGTCTGGCCCCAGAGTGGGGTGGGAATGGAGATTTTGCAATATCCTTCCCCTGCCATGCCCACCAAGCCGTGCCCACCAAGCCACAAAGGACATCTTCTTGTACAAGAACAGAAAGTTCAAATACAAAGCCCAAAAGAAGGTATGAAAGTCACCCACTCTCAATTCCATTTTGTCAGCTGCCCAGAACTACAAATCCATGTGGTCCTGCTTCATCAATAAACCGTCTTTCCAATCAGCCTTCATGTTTCCAGTGTCTTTCTCCCAGATTGGAACTGAACCAGATGGATATTTCTTCCAACACAAGTATGTTGGCAATTGGTTTTCTTGTTTCCTTTTATGGAGGAGAAAGTTGGACTTTGAAGAAGCATGGTAGAATGAATATTGATAGTTTTGAACTAATGCTGGAAAAGACACATGAGGATATCTTTGATAGGCAATGAAATGAACAAATGAATAACAGAACATAGAATCATATGGCTAGAAGGGGCCTCAGAGATCATCTAGTCCAATTCCCTTGCTCAAAGCAGGGGATCTTATACCATCCTGGTCAAATAATTGTTCAGTCTTCTCTTGAAAACCTACGGTGATGGAATACCCACAATTCCAGGAGACAAGCTATTCCATTGATTAATTTTAATTAAAGGGCCACTTAATTACTACCACTGGCTCATGTGCTTAGGATGTTGAGTCAATAGACCATTGTGAGGTCAACACTTGGTAGTTTGAAACCTGAGAACAAGCCATGTGACGGAATGAGCTCCTGTCAATATGCCCTAGCTCCTGCCCGCCTAGCAGTCCTAAAGCATGCAAATGCAAGCAGATAAATAGGTACCACTTTGGTAGGAAAATAACAGGGACATGAAAGGAGCCCCCTCTGGCATCCCTCAGACAAAAGTGATATCATCGGCTCATCCTTTCAACCCAGAAGCACCTAAATAGGACACAAATGTAATATTGTTCATTTGTTTTCCCTGTCAGGAAATTTCTCCTTAATTCTAGCTTGGATCTCTCTTTAATAAATTTCTGTCCATCATTACTTGTCCTGCTCTTTGGTGATTTGTATGAATAAGCCAATCCACTCTTCTCTGTGGCAGCCCCCCAAGGACTGGAAGACAGCTATCATGTCATCCCTAATCCTTCTCTTCGATCGGCTAGACATACATCGCTTCCTTAACCACCCATCGCACAATTTAGCCTCCAGACTAAATTTAGTTGCTAAAATACAAATCGTAGAACAAATCAATTCAGACTCACACTCAAGACACAAATTACTAGGCTCAAACTATTGTATTTTGGGTACACTATGAAAAGTCCTAGTTCTCTGGAGAAGTTACAATGCTGGGAAAGGAAGGAGAGAGGACATGGAGCAGCACGGTACAAGGTCTAAATTACATGGTGCTAAGTACCAGGTTGCAAACAGATCATCCTATGTGGTCAGATAAAGATGTAAAACTCCATTCTAATTGCAGTAAATGCCAACTCCTGTTTGACATTATCTGCAATTGCAAATCTGGGTGCCATCTGCCTAAAGCTCATGAACTTTGCTGTATAGATTTTTTTTTTCTGAAGCTGAAATTTAATTAACACAGAATAGCATTTACAATATATTACAGTTATAATTAATTATCCAGATGGAAAGAGAAAAATAAATCCAAAGGAGACATCCACGATTGTTCTATATATGTTACATTTGACTATTTTGAAATAAATAGAAAAATTGATATTTCAGTAGTTTGGAATTTCCATTCCTGCCCCCATCCCCTTTGTGTGTGTCTCTAGTACTTTTTTAGGGGGGGAAAATTGAAAATACCTTTCTCACCTTGGTTACTTTAATCAAAGGTAGATGACTGGTGCTGAGTTTTAGCGTGAAGACAATTTTGAAAATGCTAGCAATCATTTCTGTCATTTACATCCATTCAGTGATGTGTGTTTCTGTGTGTGCGTGAATGTGTGATGAAAATTCAGAATGAACTTCAAACACATCTCAAAATGTTCCCAGATGATGATGATGATGATGATGATGATATATCAATAATAATAATAAATAAGAAGTTGCAGCTTCCTGCTGTAGTGCCAGTGGAGTTGCAAAAACTGCGCTACTCAGAACAACATACATTTTAAGAAGATACTTGGTTGATACCTAGGATGCTGGCAGCAATCTGTATCAACCATCAGAGCCAGTCAATGATATTTGTGATACATTTAAATGTTCAGTTGACTGAGTTTCATGTTTAATGAATAAAAGATAATAATAATAATAATAATAATAATAATAATAATAATAATAATAATAATAATAACAACAACTACTACTACTACTACTACTACTACTACTACTACTACGCTGGCAGCAACCCGTATCAACCATTAGCACCAGTCAATGATATTTATGATGCATTTTTGAATGTTCTGTTGACTGAGTTTCATGTTTAATGAATAAAAGAGATAATAACAACAACAACTGTTATGGATGAAACATGTAACTGATACCCATCGCCATCGAGGTACTTGGTGCCATGTCCAATAATTTTACAAAACACATCAAGAAATTGCAGCTTCCTGCAATAACACCAGCGGAACTGTAAAAAACTGTGCTACTCGTTTCATCATATATTTTAAGAAGGTACCTAGGACGCTGGCAGCAACCCGTATCAACCATTAGCACCAGTCAATGGTATTTGTGACACATTTTTAAATGTCCAGTTGACTGAGTGTCATGTTTAACGAATAAAATAAATAACAACAACAACTACTACTACTACAGATTTCTTGTTTGGGTGGGAAGCACATTCAGACTTGTAAGATTTTGTTACAGAAGCTATACAGTAAAAGAAGTCCTCACCCGAACGAAATTAGTGAGGCTTTTTAAAAGTCTGGGCTGTGGGGCTGACAGATTGTCTTTTTCTGAGATTTTTTTTTTCAGTTGCCAGAGATGAATATGGGAGGCCAAAAGGGGGAAAAATATTTCAAGATTAAGTCACAGATGGCATCTAAGGATGTCATTTTGAAATAGTCTAGAACAGTGGCCTCCAACCTTTTGGCCGTTAGGGACTGGTTCCGTGGAGAAAGATTTTTCCACTGACCGGAGAGGACATATTTTTGCGTGCTGCCTGCATCGTGCGGATGGGACTTCACTTGTTTCTGCTGCCCAGTTGCTGGCATTCCATGGCCCGGTGGCAGTCTACAGAATAGGGGTTGGGGACCCCTGGTCTAGAAAACTGTTCACCCCAAATTCTTTAGTTATTTTAGCAGATTGTTCAAAAACGTCAATTATTAAGGGAGCCAGAATTAAAGAGAGTCTTTGAGCTGAGTAAGTTGAGATTCCCAATGCTGATTTTCTTTTCTTTTGATTTTCCTTTCCTTTTTTTCATTTTTATTGGTATATATTTGAAGTTTTAGTCTCACTCTGTCTTTCTCTTTGTGTGTAATATTATTTTTCTGGATATAAACATATATTTTAGATATATATTTAACATATATTTTGGTCAAGACAACTTCAGTTCCTTGCCATTTGAAATGGAAACATAGGACATAAATATACGTATTTTTTTAAAAAAAGTAATTCTTTTCATTGCATTTTATTTTAAACTACTTCTTGATTTTTTAATCCCATATTTTAAACAGAACGATAACTAACTAAATAAACAAATGAATGGATAAAATGTATCCAGCATATCTCCCCATTGCTACCCGTATTCATATCAATCAATATCATTTTATTAATACATAAATAAATGGAACCAAGAAAAGATACAGAAACTTTTGTGATTCAGCAAACATTATGCACAAATCTCTTGGAGCTGGTTTTACTTAGCATGATGGTTCGTATAAATGATTATAACAATCATTTCTGGGCTCAAAATGTGCAGTCAACTTGAATGGGAAAGAAAGAAAGAAAGAAAGAAAGAAAGAAAGAAAGAAAGAAAGAAAGAAAGAAAGAAAGAAAGAAAGAAAGAAAAGGGGAGGGAAAAGGAGAGGGGGGGGGAGGGGAGGGGAGGGGAGGGACGAGAAGGGAGGGAGGGAGGGAGGGAGGGAGGGAGGGAGGAAGGAAGGAAGGAAGGAAGGAAGGAAGGAAGGAAGGAAGGAAGACAGACCAGAATAGTAGTCTTGCTAAGTGAGAATCAGTAAGGCTGGTAGAGGTATAGGGGAAAGGTATCACTTTGAAATCCAGATAAACCAATTATATGAGAGAAATCCAAAAATTTCTACTTGGCAGATTAAGGTTTTAATTATGCCCTGTTCCTGATGTCAGATAATCAATCTGAGAACTCAAAAAGATTTGTCTGACAGCTTGGTACTGTCGCTATTGTAGCTCTGCAATGAGAATAATAATAAAAAAAATTCCACCTGTCAATCACAAAAGGCAGTTATGGTACTCTGATACTTTACAACATCCTGGAATTCTTGGGAAGAACTCGATGCCTATGAAGGCCAACGTCAGTTAAAGAACTGGCAGCTGTGATTTTTTTCCGTTGTGGTATAAAAAATAATGCGTTCTTCTGTTTCTATTTGTCCAGAACTCATTCTTTCCTTTTGCTGAAAAGAACAGGTGACCTGAGTAGGCAAACTCATTTACATTTACATTCTGGTGCTTCTTACCCACCCTAGTCCTTTTCACTAGACTAGATATATCCAATTCCTGCAACCGTTCTTCATATGTTTTAGCCTCCAGCCCCCTAATCATCTTAACTGCTCTTCTTTGTACCCTTTCCAGAGTATCGACTCTGTTTCATCATGGTGATGAAAACTGAATGCAGTATTCCAAGTGAGGCCTTACTAAGGCCTTATAGAGTGGTACTAACGCTTCATGTGATCTTGATTCTATCCTTCTGTTGATGCAGCCTAGGTTTGCATTGGCTTTTTGGATGATTGCAGCATATTGCTGACTCATATTTAAATGATTGACTTAAATAGTCAATCCATATATATTTCTGACAGAACTTTTACAAAATTAGCTTTTTAAGTAGGGTTGCTGAAAAATTTGGCTTTGTCCACAAGCTTAAGCAAGCCCTCTAATATGAACAAGATTCAGATTGCTAAACACCTGCTGTTTTGGATAAATTGAGAACTTTTCCAAATTTTGCGCTATGGTTCTTACAGTTCTGCATTTTGCATAGTTCAAATCAGTGGTGAAATCTAAAATTTGTTACTACTGGTTCTGTGGGCGTGGCTTGGTAGGGGGGTAATGTGACTAGGTGGGTGTGGGCAAATTTTTTTTTAACTTTTAAAAGCATTTTTTCTACAACCTCTTCGGTGAAGAGATTGTTTAAAAAATGCTTTCAAAAGGCTCTGACGATCCCAGCTGAGTTGCTTGATTGGCAGAGACTTTTTTTCTTTTAAATGCCTCTGACGATCAGGCAACAGATTGGATCGTCAAAGGCATTGACGAACCACCCACCTCCATCACTATCAGATCGGCCGATCCGATCCTGGAGCATTTCACCCCAGTTCAAATGTACATCTTTCTGACCTATGTGCCAAATGTACATATTCATTCATACATTGGGGGGAAGTGCATCAAGAATACAATATGTGAAAGTTGAACAAAAATGCATTAATTAGGAGACCTCCTTTCAGACAAGCAAATTTTTGGATTTCAATTTGCTGGCGAGCCTTTCTTTGTAGGAAAAGTCAAGTGCTGGTGTTTAAAAACTTGTCTCTCTTACAAGTGATGTGCTCCAGGAGTTTTGACTTGTTGAAATAAAACCCAGCGCTGACAGAAATGTCCATGAAAACCAATCAGTTATGCTTACAGATATTTGCAGACTGCATCCCTTTCTGTTTCTTAATGGTTGAGGCTGATTATTCGGCGGCATAAATTTCATGGTTTCTCAGACTTCTTGCCCTTGAATGTCACTCAATTAACCCGCAGTCAGATTTGGTGCCATCTAACCTTTAGATTATAGCCCTCTCCAGGCGATCAACATTCTAATCAGGGAGGTGTGGTGAAGAGATGGAGAAAGATAATTTCCCCTACTGCTCTCCTAAAGGCTCAGAAGTGTTTGTGGGAAGACTGAATAGTCACTGTCCCTGAGTTATAGCTCTTTCATTCCTTCCAGGGAGGCAAGGAGGGTGCCTCAATGTTAAGGAACTTTTTCCTGCTTCTGCAGTATGTCAAGCTCCGAACCGTACTCATACTGCTTTCACTTTTGCTGTTTCTCAGCTTGCCAATGAACTATTGAGGGAGGGAGGGAAGGGGAAACTGGAATGTGAGTTTTAAACGTCAAGCAGTCAGCCCATGAGAACCAAGGTCACCGCAGCTGGTGTTGGCCAGACTTTCAAGACATCTTCTCACAACGATATTGTGACACTTAAATGGACAATGTGGCCTGCACTAATAGGAGGGAGGGAGGGAGGGAGGGAGGGAGGATTCTATACTTTAATTATATTGAATTGCGCCGGGATTAGCCAGAGCTGGTTTTGCTTTCATTCTGTGTCAAAATGATGTACTCAATAAAGTTTTGCGTTAAGAGATTGGATCCTCTCTACAGTGCTTGCGTTGGGTTCGTCAGTCGGAACCTTGACAACAGTTGTTGTTAGTTCGTTCTTGGTTAATCCAGTCCTGGGTTAATGCAGTCTTGTGCAGGGTGGCTACCACTACCACCCCACACTCCCCACCCCCTGGGGCAGTGACCTGCCCCTCCTGACTCTGCCACGGCCTCCTTCCACCAATGCTGGACTGATGCCTGATTCATCACCAAGACTCTGCCTCAGTGTTGCTGAGGCCCCGCCCCTTGCCGTTGATGCTAACAATGCCATGGGCTGGGCTGGGACCGCCTACAAGATGGGTGTGGCCTTTGGGCTGTACTTGTGATATATTTTCCAGTCATTGGAAGCATTTTCTGTACACACTTGCAAACAGAGAAGAAGGAAGCTCTTCAGTGCTCTATAGAAAGTTCTAGAAAAGGAATCCCCCCCCTTTTTTTTGACCAACTGGGCTTTGGCAAAATAAGCAATAATGTGAAAGGAGGAAAAAACTGTGTTCTACTTGTTTATGTGCCTATGAAAGAAAGAAAGCCATCTCCTCTGTTATTATAGGACCAATATTTATACAGATGTTTGGTAGATGAGGGATAGAATCAAGATTATGTGAAGTGCTAGTACCACTTTTGTAGTAAGACCACATTTGGAATATTGCATTCAGTTTTGGTCATCACAATATATATGCAGAGAAAAGCAACAAAGATGATTAGGGAACCGGAGGCTAAATTGTACAATGAACAGTTGTGGGGACTGGGTATGTCTACTCTAAAGAAGAGAAGGATTAGTGGTGTTATGATAGCAGTGTTCCAATATTTAAGGAGCTGCCATAAGAAGGGGGGTAGGCCTATTCTCCAAAGCACCCAAAGGCAAACCAAGAAGCAATGGATGGAAACTAATCAAGGAGAGAATCAACCTAGAAATAAGGAGCAATTTCCTGATAGGACAACTAATCAGTGGAATGACGTAGCCTTCAGAAATTGTGGTGCTCTGTCACTGGAGGTTTTTAAGAAGAGATCGGACAGCCATTTGTCTGAAATGGTTTCCTGATTCAGGGTTTGCTGATTGAGCAAGGGTCTGGACTAAAAGACCTCCAAAGTCCCTTCCAACTCTGTTATTCTAACCAACATGATTGGAGAAGGCCACAAAAAGGCCTTCTCCATCTAAACCAGTTCTCAACTGAACAAACATTCTTCCAAAAAAAGGTCTGAGAATGACACCAAGCAAAGAGTTTACTTTAGAATCATAAAAGCAAAATATTATGCGCGGTAGGGTCCCTAATCACATTTTTCAAATGTCAATGTACTGTAAACTGCTAAGATGAACGTTTGTTTTGCATAACATTAATGCAAAAATATTGGTAGACATACATCAAATCTCCTGTAATCCAAACTATTTGCCAATCAAAGCATTTTAGTGTGGTTTTTTTTAAAAAAAAGGGGGTATAAAAGATGCATTGCATCAATAACCAGATTATCATTTGATAAGTATTATTCATGTAGTTCCTTAACTCTTGTAGGAGAATTTTAAAATTTAAAATAACTTGCTTTTTTTTAAATTAATGAAAAATGGTGAGCTGTCTCTCGAACTTCGAACTCGAAGAAATGTCTTTCTGGGTTCAGCTCTAAGTGGGGAAAAAGACACTGGAAACATGGAGACTGCTTGGAAAGATGGTTTAATGGTGGACAGGATCACATGGTTTGAGCAGAAAAGGGGTCCAGATATTACCAGATTTAATGGTGGACCCCTGAGCAGAAAAGGGGTCCAGATATTGCAAGTCCCTGGGTTTTTATGCCCTCTCTGGGTTTTGAACTTCCTGGGGCACAGGAAGAGTATCTGGATTGGTTGTCAGACTCCCAGGGAGTGGGGGTCTTAGCTAGCCTTGCTGGCTGATGGCCTTGCTGGCCTGGCCTAATTTTTCCCCTTCTTCTGTAAAAATAATTTTAAAATTTAAATATTTTAATATTTGGGGTTTTAATATTTTATAATTGGGCTTTTAAATAGTCGGGGCCATTGTTTAATTTGGTTTTATTTGGCTTTTAAATTTTGTATGTATGTTTTTTACTTTTGGCTGTCCACCGCCCTGAGTCCCCTCGGGGAGAAGGGCGGTATATAAATCTAAATAAATAAATAATAAATAAATAAATAATCTTCCCAGGTGCCGTGTGGTGAGTTTCTGTTGCTAGATGGGTCCTATTGTGTTGCAGATGATGGCCCATTGACAGAGATGGGAGGGAATTGAGCTTCTGCCTCTGGCCCATTGACAAAGGATAGGGGGGACGATAGGAAGGAGGGAGCTGCTTTGTCTTTAAAACATGCTTCTCCATTTCTCATCCAGGGAAACATAATATTCTGCCTTTTTAATATTTCCTAAAATATTTCATTCTTCTAGGAAAGGGGTGGGTGCTAACTTCCTACAAACTCTTAATATACCTTCACATAATTCAGGTGTTCAAGACAACCGACACAGTAGCGAACTCAAATCTTTGCTCCAAGAACTGAGACATTTTCCCATGCATGGATGTCAAACAGCACACTTACCATCCCATAAATTGTCTCAAGGAAAAGAAAATGTTTTGTAGTAGGAAGAAAACAGGGGCGGAGTGCTATAACTTCACTGCTCAGCAGGTGATCCACAGAACGACAGACATTTAACTGTTTTTTGGTCAAATACTATTATTTTTGTGTGATAACCACAAGCATTAAAAGTGCCATGCAGTAATCAAAGTTATAAATAGATCCTCTTTGTTGGCTTGAAGTTAAAAAGGAACAACCGACGATACTATTTCCAACGGCTAAAAGCAACAAGCCTAGATAAGATGGGTCAACTTGGAGAAATCCATGTGCAAAATCAAGATTTAGAGCCGAGGTGTCAAACTCAAGGTCTGCAGCTGGATCTGGTCCATGGGATGCTTAGATTTGGCCTGTGGGGCCACCCTGGAAACAGCAAAGGACCGGCCTGTGTTGCTTCGGCCAGCAAAAATGGAGCTCAGGAGTGCTGCAAGTGGCCATCCCAGGCTCCGTTTTCAGCCTTTTTCGCTAGTAGAGGGCCCCAGGAGATCGTCATGGCCGAAAATGGGGTTCAGGAGCCCATTTTCACTGGCAGAGCACTCAGGCCACCAGAGGTGCCCCCGACATGAGTGATGTCAAGCTGGCCATGTCCACCCTGGCCACACCCACCCCCGCCCCCCAAGGTCAAACACAACCGTGTTGTGGCCCTCAATGAAATCGAGTTTGACACCCCTGTTTTAGAGTGTACATGGATGAGATTTTGGAATGCAGTGCAAAATCCTAAAACCAGCTGTGATTTTTTTTAAAATTTTCAGCAACAAAATACTGCGTATTTGCAGAGAAAATATATGCAGAAAAGTAGCATGCTTCCTATTATGCAGAAGGCAACAAACCGATGAGGCATCAGCCAAGGAATTTCCAAACAGCCTGTAAAATTTGGGAGCACTTTCCATGTTGAACATTTAGAACATCAAGTAAATGCACTAATAAAGACTGAAAAGAGAGGAGACATAGCTTCCAGGCAGATGTTGAATGGAGAAAAAAAAAAGCGAAGTTGAAAACTAACAAAATTATCAGCAGTGCATCAGAAAACAAAATAAATGCAATTAGCCGCTTGGGATTGTGTGTTTGCTTATTTATTTTGATTCCTCTTCTGGTTTCTTTCCTTGAGTGAGTGTTAAGCCAAGAAATGGTTAAAGAAGAGCAAAGACGGTCTTTTCAAAGCAAGGCACTAACAAGCTCATTTGTAGGAGTTCTTCCAATTAGCAATGCCAAATCTGTCAAGACTCAGGTAGAGAATAATCTGCAAATGTTTCCTTTAGATATAGCATTAATAAGTGTTAAACACAAGCTATACAGCACTTGGAAGAGGGAAGAAGAGGACAAAACTACTTGTCAAATGTCATGAATTAATTCTTTGCAGAGGAAAAAAATAATGGCGGCTAAGACTATTTGTGACTCATTGCTCTGGCACATGAACTAAGTTCATGTCCCAGAGTAGTAAGAGTAGTTCACTAGTAAACTTAGTGAAAACTACTGTACTAAAAACTAAGTTTTAACTAGTTAACCTTTCACAAGGCATTGAAGACCTGGCTTTTCCCCTGGGAATTGGGTCAGGTGGGTAGATGAGTTGTGTTATTGTTCATGTGATTTTGTTTCTTGGTGAATGAGTGCCGTGTGGTTAGATGTGGTTTTCTGAATTTTAATATTTGCCAAAATAAACAAACTGATAGCTCATCAAACAAATCAACCCAGAGTTCTCAACTGAGGCTCAAATGACCAGGCTCAAATTATCTTACTTTGGACATGTTATGGAAAGATCTAGTTCTCCGGAAAAAGGAGCTAATGTTGGGAAAGGTGAAAAGAAAGAGAAGAAGAAGGTGACTAGCAGCAAAGCGGATGGACTACATTACAGTAGCGATGAGTGCACCATTGGGGGACCTGAATGTTCAGGTTAGGGACAGATCAACAAGAGTCATGGTGGTGCAGTTGTTAGAACGCAGTATTTCAGGATGACTCTGCCCAATGCCTGGAGTTCGATCCTGACCAGTTCAAGGTTAACTCAGCCTTCCATCCTTCCAAGGTTGGTAAAATGAGAACCCAGATTGTTGGGGACAATATGCTGACTCTGTAAACTGCTTAGAGAGGGCTGTAAAGCACTATGAAGCGGTATATAAGTCTAAGTTCTATTGCTATTGCTATCAAGAAGGTAATTTATGTGGTTGCCAGGAGTTGAACATGATTTGATGGCATATAAGCAACATCACCGATCTTTGCAATCAGCACCAAATCCCTTGAGTGAAATGGGCATCTATATAAATCAATCAACCATTCAATCAAATAAATATATTTACCCCAAACCTCATCCCTATTCTTAGCCTTGAATGTTGGACAGAACTGTTTCGGTCATGCACTCTCATCTTTGGGAAGTCAGCTGGCATGATAGCAACCAATCAAATTAGGTCCAGGCTTTGAAGTAAGAATATTGTGCTTCTGAATCAGTGGTGGTATTCAGCTGGTTCTATCCGGTTTGGGTGAACCAGCAGCGGTGGCTGCGGGAGACTCCCCCCACCCACCCAGACATCATCATGTCCCGTTTTTGACATTCTGTGCATTCACGGAAGGCCCTGAGCATGCGTGGAGGAGGTGCGCACTCACATTTATGAACTGGTAGTGAAGGTAAGTGAATACCACCCCTGTTCTGAATATATGCTCCAATACGTCCTTTTCTATTTATCCCGAACAATATTCCTCAAAATAATGAAGAAGAAAGGAAGTACAGCCTTGTTTCTCATAAATCTTTATTCCCCGAAGATGATTTAACGAAAATTAAAATTTGCCCTCGCTCTTCTAGCAAGTCCATATGTAGCATGGAAACATCTCACAAAAGGTAGCAGAAAATATTCCTGTCCTCAAAAATAATTCATGCCACAGTTGCATTCCTCCCATTACAACAATTCTCCTTCACAATCTAATATTTTATGGATTCTTTTCTTTTTTCTTTTTTAATCATTTTTATTGAGTATTTTACATTTTAAAACAAAACACACAATAGCAAACAAAAAAAACAAAACCAAAAACACACACACATCAGACGTTAAAATACAATACTAACTACAGATACATACAATTTTACAACTTTCTGCATCGACTTTTGTCTTTACTCTTAGCTTTTATCCTCCCACTTCCTCTCTTTATTTTTAAATATTCATAATTAACTGTTTTGTTAGCAGGGTCATTATTTACATTCATATCCAGTATGTTAATTTTTTTTCTATCTTAACCAACTCCAGATAGCTTCATCTTCCTTCTGGGCTTGGATAAAAAAAGCAAGGGTTCAAGAGATCTAAACTCCACAATATAAGTAAGACGGCAAGTGCAGAGAGAAGGAAAGAAGAGTAATATCAACTGGTAGTAATACTGGTAGCTCAGGGTTGAACTGTATAGCCCTTGCTGATCTCTAACTTCATTTTCTTGCAGATGTTTCATTAGCCATTTATTATCCACTCTGTATGTTATATATACAAGTAACCAGGGGTAGGTTCTACTTATCTTTACTACTGATTCACAATGAGAGCATGCGCGCAGAAGCTTCTGCGCATGTGCAGATCATCCATTATGACGTCCAGGCGGGCAGGTGGAGCCTCTCGCTGCTTTTACTACTGGTTCGCAAGAACCGGACAGAACCGGGAGCAACCGACCACTGCAGGTAACATATACTGTACAGTGGATAATGAATGAGTAATGAAACTTCTGCAAGAAAACAACTAAGCTAAGAGAGCACCAAGGACTCCAGCATCATCAATGTTATAACGTTCAAGAGTTCAATCTGCATCAGTACTGTGACATTCAAGAACCAATGATGTTCAACAATAGAGGAAAGGAAGTGAAACTTTACTCTTGTCCTTTGCCTTCTCCAAGAAGCTGTCTAAGCTGTCAGACTTCAAAACAACCTTCTCTATTGTTCTTCCCCTACTAGCAATGGGAACAAACTCCCAAGGCTCTATTATAGGCTGCTGTTGCAGTTCCAGCAAGAATATAGAGCTGGGAGAGAAACACCAAGGAAAGAATGTTAACTGTTCACTGTGAATTCATAATCTTTCTTCTATACACACAACAAGATAATCAACGGTGTTCTGACTTTTTATTTTCTCAGATGACTTACGTTCTCACACAGTTCCCTTTCATAGTGCTACTAAATAAAGATTCACTCTGTAAAATAATTCCACCATAGAAAAATCTGCAAAACCCAAACCCTCCTTTCAAAAGAATTGAAAATTATAAGGGCATCAGATGGCCTTCATAACCAGGATCAGTACTCAGCAACAAAGAATGTGATATAAGAGTCAAAAATAGTTATATCTACTCACCCAGTACTGATAACTCAGCCGATGCACTACTGTTCTCATCTCGGTATGTGACCACACAGGTATAACTTCCAGAGTCATCATCCGTTGCATTAGAAATCAATAAGTTACTGCCAGCCAACAGGGAATATTTTTTGGCCCTGAAAAATTGACATGATATCACTGTTTCAAGTAATACAATATGCAAGGGTCATTTTCTCTATGGGTTGATTTATTTTAGATTTCTATCACATCTTTTCTTTTGCTCGATGAGCTGAAACATGGCGATTCCGTTTTTCTAGGAGACACCAAGATTTCTAGCTCTCAGTGAAGTATGGAAAGGATGAAAGAATGGAGAATCCTATGACTATCATTAAGTGTTGTACCTTATGATTCTTGATGAATCTATCTTTTCTTTTACATATACTGAGAGCGTATGCACCAAAGACAAATTCCTTGTGTGTCCAATCACACTTGGCCAATAAAGAATTCTAGTCTAGTCTAGTCTAGTCTAGTCTAGTCTAGTCTAGTCTAGTCTAGTCTAGTCTAGTCTAGTCTAGTCTAGTCTA
>WNWU01000002.1:64228026-64251521 GCA_012654045.1 Ptyas mucosa
TAGTCTAGTCTAGTCTAGTCTAGTCTAGTCTAGTCTAGTCTAGTCTATTTTTTGTTTATTTATTTAAAACATGAATGTAGCCCCCCCATCTTATTACAAACAGGGCAATTCCCAATTTAAAATTGAAATGACAGAAAACCATTTAAAAACTATTAAAACCAAATGTATATAAAAAAAACCTGGCACCAAATTAAGGTTTCAATGTGTAGGCACCTCATCGTATCCCAGCACTTGGGGTGGGGGTGGGGGAGCAGGTCTTTAAAGAAGGCTAGACATGTGGTGGGCTCCAAACTTCAGGATGAAGAATGTTCCATAGGCCTCCCAGCTACCATAAGATGTCAATGTTAAAAGGAATGAATTAGGAGCATTCCCACCTATCTGACTGGCAGTTCAAGTAGATGTCCTGAGAGAAAGGACGTGCCACAGATAACCTGGCCTTGTGCCACAGAGAGCTTCACAGGTGATACTTTAAAGCAATGTTTTCAAACCTTGGCCATAAATCTATCTCAGTGTCTACTTCTGTCCTACTATCGCAGCACCATTGAGAGTGTCCTGACATACGGCATTCTTACATGGTATGGGAGCAGCTCTGTAGCGGACAAAAAAGCTCTACAGAGAATCATTAAAACTGCCCAGAATATCATCGGACTCCAGCTACCAGCCCTGGACGACATCTTCAAATCTCGCTGTTTGAGAAAGTTGCATAACATTCTCAAAGACTCTTCCCATCCTGCTTACAATCTTTTTGGACTGTTGCCTTCTGGCAGAAGATACAGAACAATTAAAACTCGGACCACACTTTTTCGGAATAGTTTTTATCCCAGAGCTATAATTGCACTCAGCAATGAATTAAAGGGCCACGATCAGTGAGTTGTTGGACAGTATTACTTGGTCTGTTGTGTGGATATTTGGGTGGTTTAGGGGTGGGGAATTGTGGTGTGTGTGTGTGTTTGGGGATTGTTATTTGTGTTGGACCCGGTCTTTGGGTGTTAACTGAATTTCATTGTATGGGTATAATGTGTATACATGTACAATGACAATAAAGTTATTTATTTGTTTGTTTGTTTGTTTGTTTGTTTATTTATTTATTTATTTCCATGTGTGTGGACTTCCAATCCCAGAATTCCACAGCCAGCATGGCTAGTGAATGAAAATTCTGGAAGCTGAAGTCCAAATACCTGGAAATAAATCAAGGTTGGGAAATATTGCTTTAAATCCTTCTACCTATGGACAGGAGTTTGAGGTTTTGCTTGAATGACAAAACAGAATAACAGTTGGAAGGGACTTTGGGGGGGGGGGACTTCTAATCCATCCCCCTGCTCAATCCTATTTCAGACAATTTCTTCTTAAAAACTTCCAGTGATGGAGCACCCACAAATTCTGGAGGCAAGCTGTTCCATTGATTAATTGTTCTGTCTCCTTAGATCTAGGTTGGTTCTCTCCTTGATTAGTTTCCATCCATAACTTCTTCTCTTGCCTTCAGGTGTTTTGGAAAAATAGATTGACTCCCTCTTCTTTCTGGTTGCCCCATAGATATTAGAACACTGCTATCATGTCACCCCTAGTCCTTCTTTTCATTAAACTCTCATGGCACCAGGCATTGCAAGCTCTTCCCTTTCCATATGCAAACGCAACATTAGGATCCACATAAAAAAGGGATGGGGCAAATCCACAACATGCTTTCATCCCACAAACACTACAGCTTTGGTTCTTTCTGCCCCTTCTACCTGTTGGGGTTATTGCAAAGATTGGAAGGAAAATATTGCATGTGTTGTACAGAAAATACAGTAGATACGCTTCTATTTAGGTGTTCTAAAATTTTATGTCAGCTCAGGGAAGGTTGGTGAGGATTATGAACCCTTGGGATGTTGTACAGTTCTAATTCTCCCTGTGCCATGTCTCTGATCTCGAATTTTATTCCCCTTGCAGATTTGGAAGTTCAAACATCAAGAAGGAAGAGGTCATAGATCAGTGTTTAATAACCTGAGCAATTTTGAGATGTGTGTGAATTCCAAGAACTAAAAAAAAAACTTTCAGCCCTTCAACTCAGGTGGAAAATACTTCAAAGATTGAAGGTCATGGCAGAAAAGGCTCTTCTGCTAGACCCCACCAGCCAAAATTCTTTAAACTCTTACAGATAGTCCTCAAGTTACAACTGTAATGGATCCTGCCCATTATTCTTGTGACAACAGTCATTAGTCGGGAATGGTAATATGATTGACTGGATTTTATGATCTTTTTTTGTGGAAATTAAGTGAATGTGGTAGCCTTAAAGCAGTGATCTCCAACCTTGGCAACTTTAAGCCTGGACGACTTCAACTCCCAGAATTCCCCAGCCAGAAAGCTGGCTGGGGAATTCTGGGAGTTGAAGTCCTCCAGGCTTAAAGTTGTCAAGCTTGGAGACCCCTGCCTTAAAGCAAACCAATTGTTTGCTACCAGAAATGAGTGCCGGTTTTGGGGGGAAATGGTCTAGTGGTTAAGGCACTAGGCTAGAAAGCAGGAGACTATGAGTTCAAGTCCTGCTTTAGCCATGAAAGCCAACCGTGTGTCTTTGGACCAGTCACATCCTCTCATCCCAATTCACCTCACAGGATTGTTGTTGTGTGGAAAATAGGAGGAGGAAGAAGTGTGGGACATGTTTGCCATCTTGAGTTACTTGTAGAACGAATAAAGGCTGGATATGAATAAAATAAGAAATGTCATAAAATGTGGTCATGTGACTGTGAAATAATGCAAATGGCCATAAATGATGACCATGTTGTGGGTGCTGGAAGTGGGTCATATCTCCCCTTTTTCAGTTAGGTCGTAACTTTGAACTGTCACTAAACAAATGGCTGTAAGTCTAGGACTACCGGTATTTATTTATTTATCAATCAAACTTATACAGCCAGCCCTTCTATGGGTTTTAAACCCCTTACATACCTGAACGAGATTGGTTCATCTCCTCGCAGCCACGTAAATGCTGGGGCTGGATAGCCTGAAACACAGCATTCCAAAATGGCATCTTTCCCTTCTACAACCACCACATTGGATGGTCTCTGAAGAAAAAATTGTTGCCTGTGCAATCCAGGATCTACAAAAAAGAAAAGAAAAGAAAAGAAAAGAAAAGAAAAGAAAAGAAAAGAAAGAAAGAAAGAAAGAAAGAAAGAAAGAAAGAAAGAAAGAAAGAAAGAAAGAAAATAAATGGTTATTCTATCGCAATCACACTATTTCTCTTAGTAACAGTGGGGAACAGTATTTAAACAACCACAGTGGGAATCTATTGTGTCATCTCAGGAGAGGAAACGTATAAGAGAAAAATGGCAGATAATGTTATTCAAGCTAGAACAACAGAAATGCCTGTACCAAATAAGCATAGAAATCTTTGTGGCTGTATCAAGTACATTTCTTTGGTTAAGCTCAGGGGTGGGAGGCATATTTATAGTTTGAGAGTTAACAATATCCTTCTTCAATTTGTGAAGATCTGATATATTACCTAATAGAGGGAGAAAATAAAATATTTCAAATAGCGATTCTAGATAACAAGGAAGCCTAGCTTTCATTGTAAGGTTTCTCATGATTATTCCAGTACCGGAGGAAAAATAGTAAGTGATATTTTTTTGATGAAATGCATCCTTTAAATAAAATCGTTCAGAGATACATTAATAGACCTCAATTGCAAAATAGGTCTCTTTTTCCTCTGCAAATAACTTGCTTTTTTCCCTGTGAATCTCAATCACAGAATAATAGTTATAATTTTGTGGAGATCAATGAGTTCAAAACCTTGCTCGGTGCTATCTTTGCTCCATTTCAACCCAGTCAATGAAGAGGATCCCACAACCTCTCTGGGTAATTGGTTCCATTATGAAGCTGATATTATTATCGGGGGATCCAAACATTCAGTTGGAATTTGCTTATATATAACTTGATCAATTTTTTCCCCTGCCCTGGAAGAAAAAGGGTCTTGAACATCCCCGAATGACAGTTCCTCTGATATTTAAACAATTATGTTGAGATGGGTTTTTTTTCCCTCACAAATCTAAACAATCCCAGTTCTTTGCAGGTAGTCCTCAACTTCCAACCTTTTGTTTAGTGACCTTTCAAAGTTACAATGGCACTGGAAAAAAAGTGACTTATGACTGTGTTTCATTCCCAGGGTCACACGATCAAAATTTGGACACTCGGCAACAGTTAAGTATGTCAGGGTTCTAAGTAACACCCCCAATGAAATAAAACTCTGAGGCTTGAAATCCCTCAAAGCTACATTTTATTAGAGATGTCATATTGGCACATCTGGGAAAACCCGAATCTGAAAGTTTCCAGGTTTTCCCCACCCAAATAAAAGTTCAAGTCCCTGCCCAACACCCACAAGTCCATCACATGATCCAATCAAACACCGTCCCAATTGGAGATGCCTCCCAAGTCCATCCTTCTAGGTGCAGGGCAATTTGTCATTGACTTTCTGAGGAACGAATGTTATTATGACTCCTGGTTTCCCATAGTTGCCCTGGTGCAGAATGCGGCCGTGCGGGGGATTATGGGAGTGACGGGGCGCTCCCATGTGACACCTCTCCTGTGTGAGCTGCATTGGCTTCCGGTGGACTTCCGGTGCGCTTCAAGGTGTTGGTAGCTACCTTTAAAGCGCTCCATGGCTTAGGACCGGGGTATTTACGGGGTCGCCTTCTGCCATCAACTGCCTCCCACCGGCCAGTTTGCTCCCACAGAGAGGGCCTCCTCAGGGTGCCATCGGCCAGACAATGTCGGCCGGCGACCCCCAGGGGGAGAGCCTTTTCTGTGGTGGCGCCCACCCTCTGGAACGACCTCCCCCCAGAGATACGAGTGATCCCAGACCTCTGGACTTTTCGTCGGGCCCTTAAAACTCATTTCTTCCAGTTAGCTGGGCTGGCCTGACCCCATGTTACTGATTTTAAAGTTTTGATATTGATTTTAATTCGATTTTTAAATTATGGGCCAAATCTATTTAAATTATTTTAAAATTTGTCTTAACTTTTGTACATAAATGTTTTTAGTTGGCTGTGCACCGCCCTGAGTCCGTAAGGAGAAGGGCAGTATAAAAATCTAACCAAATAAAATAAATAAATAAATAAATAAATAGTAGTAAACGTGGCAGGTCTGAAGGCCTAGTGCAAAAGATGGCTTCCAGGCCTGACAATGTATATATGACAGTTGCAGTGTCCCAGGGTCATGTGATCATCTTTTACAATCTTCTGACAAGCAAAATCAATGTTAGATTCATTTAAGAAATGTGTTACTAACTTAACAACTGCAGTGATTCACTTAACTGTGACAAGAAAATTTGGGATCGATTGTGATCGTACATCAGGGGACTACCTGTATTGGGGTCAATTTCTAATTTTCTGATCATCTTCGCTGCCTTTTCTAAATCTATGTTTATATATTATCTTATCTTTTAGGATTAATATTAATTAATATTATTAAATAAATACTGTCAGTTGAACATTCAGGCCGGATTTGGCATTTTTATCCACCTCAGAAATCTTTGCCAAGGACTTGTAATAGGCAGAAATTGAGGTATTTTCACAGGATGTAAGCTGTCCTTTTGCAATTGACTGATGGTAAATTTGTCAATGCTGATGGTATGCAAGTGGTGCTCCAGTTGTTTTGGTTGTGCACCCAAGGTGTCTATGACTATTGGTACTACCTTTGTTTTCTTTTGCCATAGTCGTTCTATTTCTTTTTTTGTATTGTTTTTTTAATGCAATATAATAGTACAATTCACTGTTTTTTGGTTCCGTGGTGTTGAAATATAAATCTTATTTACATATTATTTACATAGTACTGCATCTTTACTTAGATATGATTTAAAAATCATTACAGGTAGTAATGCAGGATTCTTTATGATCATATATACATGTTTATTTATTCTTAACGTAAAATTGCATCCTTACTTATTTGCTGTTTGACAATATAAGTAATAATACTCAATTCTTTATGATCATTATCAATTAACCTTTAATTACTCCTAAAGCTTCACTTTTTGTTCCTTTTCTCTAACCACTCATACCACATTATAATATTCCGTATCTTCTCTTTCGTTAATCTCTAATGTTAGCTTATTCATTTCGGCACACTCTAGAATTTTCCTAATTACTTGTTCTTCGGGTGGTAATTTTTTCTCTTTCCAGTACTGAGCGTACGTTATTCTTCCCGTTGTCGTTATGTGTGTAATTAAATACTTCTTTTTTCCCCCATATTCTGTTTTCAGGATTCCCAGGAGAAAGATTTTTGGTTCAAAGTTGATGTTGTCTCCTATTATTTCTGTAATCCATTTCCAAAATTTGTTCTCCAAAATTTTTTCACTTGGGGACAGGTCCACCAACAGTGGTAGAAGGTGCATTGATGGTGGCCACATTTCCAGCAATTGGGACTCGTGTTGGGATATATTTTGGCAATCCTGGCAGGGGCTAGGTGCCACCTGTACAGCATCTTGTATTGATTTTCCTTATAGGCTACCGCCCTAGTCATTTTTAGATTACTATTCCAAATTGTGTCCCATTCATTTAGATTTATGTTTTGTCCAATGTTTTTGGCCCATGCTATCATTGGGTCCTTGACCACCTCCTCTACTATATCATATTCCAGCAGTTGTTCTATTTCTATTTGTAAGTCTTTGTATTTTGTTATCTTCTCCAGTTCTTTCTCTTCTCTTCTGCTCTCTCTTGATACTGCCACATCCACAATCCACACTTTTTTGTCTTTCTTAGCAATAGTTCTTAAGTCTGGGGTTATGTGGCAGGTGCCTGTCTGTTTGAAGTATAAAGTCCCAGAGCACTTTAACTTCTTCATTTTTATTATTTTCTCTGTTTTATAGTCCCACTATTCTTGCTTGCAGGTAAATGCTATTTCTTGCAGAACTTCCAATGCACCATGGCATTGTTGCTACTTTGTCATGCCGCTGTTTTAATGAATCTGTGTGATCTTGCTGCAGTTAACCAGATGGTCCATTATTTCTTCAGCTTCTTTGCAGTGATGGCACTTGCTATCTTTTGCTGTCTTTTCGGTTCTGTCTTGAATGTGTTTGTTCTTATGGCTTATTCTTGTGCAGCTTCTATAACCAATGGAAGTCCCATCCCGTTCAAGGTGCTTACAGGTTGAAAGGATTAGCCACCCGCGATCTCCGCTACCTGTTCACCTGAATGGTACAAACTGGCTGAATACCACAACATTAGGCTATGTTATCTTGGCAAATGAATACTTTCACTTTCAGGATGCAATTCAGCTCTAAACTCACATCTTCCTTTTCCTGGTCAAACATTGCAAACATAGGAGATGAGTTTATTATTTATCGTTTATTTATTTATTGGTTCAATTTATATGCTGCCCTTCTCCGGAGATTCAGGGCGGCTTACAATGCATTAAGCAATAGCCTTCATACTTTTGTATATACCTGCTTAGTAGGGCTTTTGCCCCCCCCCCCCAAAGTGGTGTTCTTTTTTATACAAAGTCAGCTTATTGCCCCCACAATCTGGATCCTCATTTTACCTACCTTGGAAGGATGGAAGGCTGAGTCAACCTTGAGCCTGGTGAGATTTGAACTCACAGTAATTGCAGGCAGCTGGCAGCTAAGTGCTACTTAACAGCACTTTAGTCCGCTGCAGCACCAAGGCTCTTTTCATTGCCATCTTAACATCTCAAAATCCTGCAGAATCCTGCAGAAACATTATTGACATCTGTTTCCTTCATTGTTAATACTGTTCTTGTTCTTAGATCCACTAAACCCCAGAAGAGTATCTTCTTTTTTTTAGCATTCGGAAGTAAGCAATAATCGTTTTCTATGCAATTATCATGGCCATTTCTCAATAAAATAGCAGTTCTCCCTCCTAGAAGTATAATTGATTTTCCCCAGCACAATTACCACAAAATGTCTAGTAATTATCATTACAACTTTTTTCCACTTCTTACATTTGGAATTGCCTAAATGAAATGCAGTTACAATTGAAGAAACTGGGATGGGGGAAAAGATAGAGAACAGTAAATGATCAACTCAAAATTATTTTAATTGAATTAAGGGTTAAGTTTTATATAAGTTTAATAACATGAACTTGATTGCTTCAGTTTACAATTTGAATAGGAATAATTAGAAAGCCATAATTTTCTACTGCGTGGTGTTGTAGGAACTGAAGATTTCATAGAATTACATTTAACAGAGGAGGTTGCATTTGTCAATGCTTACAGGAAAAACAGAGTTGGAAAGAATCTTGGAGGTCTTCTAATCTAATCCCCTGCTCAAGCAAAAGATCCTATATCTGTGATAGCTAACCTTTTTGCCATCGCGTGCCAAAATTTTGGCACTCAATGACCCGGTGGTCCTGTTTTTCACCCTCCCCAGGCTCCAGAGGCTTCCTTGGAGCCTGGGGAGGGCGAAAACTGCCTTCCCCACCCACCCAGATGTCAACCAGAGGCCGGAAACGGCTTGTTTCCTGACTCCCTGTGGGACCAGAAGGCCCGGAAATCAGCTGGCCGGTGCACGCATGCGTGCTGGAACTCAGCTAGAGCAATGCTCGCGTGCCCACAGATATGGCTCTGCGTGCCACCTGTGGCACACGTGCCATAGGTTCACCACCATGGTCCTATATCATTCCAGACAAATGGTTGTGCAATCTCTTCTTAGTCTGCTTGCCTTGACCAAGCTACACTGGACTGTGAACATTAAATTAGCTTGTTAAAACAACATAAAACCTTCTAAACTAAGCCTTGGTGGCGCAGCAGACTAAAGTGCTGTTAAATAGCACTTACCTGCCAGCTGCCTGCAATTACTGCGAGTTCAAATCTCACCAGGCTCAAGGTTGACTCAGCCTTCCATCCTTCTGAGGTAGGTAAAATGAGGACCCGGATTGTGGGGGCAATAAGATGACTTTGTATAAAAAAGAACACCACTTAGGAGGGGCCAAAAGCCCTACTAAGCAGGTATATACAAAGGTATGAAGGCTATTGCTTAACACATTGTAAGTCACCCTGAGTCTCTGGAGAAGGGCAGCATATAAATCGAACCAATAAATAAATAAATAAACAAACAAACAAACATAAAACACACACACACTTGTTTGTGTGTGTGTGTGTATAATGAACGGAGTAAAAACTGAAAAACTGCAGGGAAAAAGCCACTACCAGGTTTAGGATGGTTTTTTTTCCTAAAAATGCAAATGCAGGATATGTATTTCGATGCCGAAAGAAATAAGAGGAATTAGTGTAAAGATTTAACACTGGCATTTGGAAAAAGGATCTTCGGAACCTTTGCGCTTGGTTCTTATAAGCAAATCCCTCACCCAAGATTACAATATATAAAAGGTGCAGAGTACAAGTAAAACAAGCAGGAACTGAGTAAATCCAGTGACATTTTAAAAAGGCACCGTATAATCAGAACTAAAGCAGCAGCCCTTGCTTAGTTACGTTCCTTTGGCTGGCGAATAGCATTTATTTCCAAAATCAAACCAATCTGTCTCATGCACGTGCACAGACACACACATACACACACCCACACTACAAATACCCTCCTTAAAACGGCATTGTTTTGTTGTTTATTTAACCTCTGCCATCACCTTCTGCTCCCAATCTTTTTATCTAGTCAACTTTTCCCTCTCCATCCCTTGTTTCTCCAGGGTTTTGTTGCTGGAGTATGAAAAAGAAAAAGAAAGTTCAATAAACCTTCAGAATTCCAGCGTTTGTGTGTACAAGCTACACAATTGCAGTACCCTTTTGTTTGTTTCTGAAGATAAATTGTGCGGAGGCTGATGGGGGGAAGGGGGGGGAAGGGAAGGGGGGGAAAGGAAGTGGTACTTCTCCCACACAATCAACAGCTAAGAGTGACATTGCTCCCTCCTCAAGTAGAAGGACTCTTGACCCTTCACACGAAGGGGATGGGGAAAAGAGATACCCAGGCTTCTGTAGGAAGTTAGCACCCACCCCTTTCCTGGAAGAATGAAATATTTTAGGAAATATTAAGAAGGCAGAATATTATGTTTCCCTGGTTGAGAAATGGAGAAGCATGTTTTAAAGACAAAGCAACTCCCACCTTCTTGGCTCCCCCCCCTTTGTTAATGGGCCAGAGGCAGAAACTCAATCTTTGGCAATAGGACCCATCTGCAACACAATAGCAACAGAAACTAACACAATGCGACCCATCTAGGACAGAAACTCACCACATGGCACCTGGGAAGATTACATCAGCCAGCAAGGCTAGCTAAGACCCCCCACCCCCTGGGAGTCTGACAACCAATCAGGATACTCTTTCTGGGTCCCAGGAAGTTCAAAGCCAGAGAGAGCATAATACCCGGGGACTCACTATATCTCACCCTTTTCTGTTCGGGAACTCAAACCATGCGATCCTGTCCACCATTAAACCATCTTTCCAAGCAGTCTCCATGTTTCCAGTGTCTTTTTCCCCACTTGGAGCAGAACCCACAAGGATATTTCTTCCAACACCTCCTTAATGAATTCACTAATAAAGGAGGATTTGGGAGTTCCTATCTAAATTTCCAAGATTCTGTGCTCCAAACCCTAATTCTTGACATAAAAAAAAAATAAAAATAAAAAATAAAAAATCCACTCTTCTCAAGGATAAGGACTCTTGACTCTTCATATAAACAGAATGGTGGAAAAAAGATAGCCAAGCTTCAAAGAGATTCCTCCTGAATGAATTCATCAACAAAGGAAGATTCCACAATTCCCATCTGAATTTTCAAGATTCTGTGTTCAGTGGTGAAATCCAATTTTTTTACTACTGGTTCTTTGGGTGTGGCTTGGTGGGCATGGCACAGGAAGGATACTGCAAAATCTCCATTCCCACCCCACTCTGGGGCCAGCCAGAGGTGGTATTTGCTGGTTCTCCGAACTACTCAAAATTTCCACTACCAGTTCTCCAGAACCTGTCAGAACCTGCTGGATTTCACCCCTGGTTCAAAACCCTGATTCTTGACATAAAAGAAACTCCATTTGGATCTTGTTTTTGTCACCAAGCTCTGCAGCCAAACAGCTTGACAGACTACTACAATTTCTTGTTTTGCAGCTCTGTAGTCCACTGAAAGAAGGAGGTTGTCATTTCCTACTCTGATTTAGGTTGACAAGAGCACTCAATAAGTGAGAAATAGGAAAGGCTATTTGTGTGCTTAAGAGGCTGGAGGAATATGAAAGTAAGGAACTGTCCCCATCTTACCAGAACCTTGACCTTCCTGGAAGGTAAGATTTGAAGGCTTCTGGTAAAATCAGAACAGATGACCTCTAGATACAACCCTGCCGTCAAACCAGGGGAGAAATGTTCCCGGTTCAGACCGGATTGGGCGATCCGGTAGCGATGGCGCCGGGTGGTTCAGAGGACCGGTAGCAAAAATTCCTGCCCCACTCCATCCATGCCCACCCAATTGCCCGATCCCCACTTGCCCACTTTGCAGCTTGCTTCTTCTTTCGGGCTCACTCGCTCTTCCTGCCTTGCCTCGGCTGCTGCAATCAATTGCATTAGCTAGCAACTGAATCTGCCTGCCTGCAATCAATCCAATCTGTGAGCAACTCAATCTCCCTGCCTTGTGCCTTCAATTTGGGAAGTAACAGGGGTTTTTTTGAGGGGGGGGGAAAACTTTAAAAAAAAGTTAATTGGAGGTTTTTTTACAAGTTTTATTTTATTTTTTTTTTGACATAGCAAATTAAAGTTAAGGAAGTTTTAAATTTAGCTGCTTTTATCTAAAAATATAAATAAAATAAAATAATGAAATGAAATGAAATATTTGTGCAGCTTTCTGAGATTTGGTGTGTTTCTGTAGTGTTTCACTCTAACTACACAAACGCACAAAATCCCTCAAAGCTGTATGCGGCATTTTGTGTGGAAAAAGTGTGAAAGTTGTTTTTTGAGCTTTTTGTGGTTGTGTGAGGTTTCTGCTTGTTGCAGGGGCCATTTTGGGTGAAGTGCAGCTGCTTTTACATGGTGTGTGAGTCAGTTGTGTTGTGTTGTGTTGTGTGTGTGTAAAGTGTGAAAGTTGGTTTTGGTACCTCTTATTGTTTTGTGTACTTCATTAATTATTTTTATTATTTATTATTATTGGCCACGCCCACCCAGTCACCTGACCACCAAGCCATGCCCACCAGGTCACCTGACCACCAAGCCATGCCCACCAATTAAGGCACACCCACAGAACCGGTAGGGAAAATTTTTAGATTTCACCCCTGTGTCAGTCCTGCAAATCTTGCCTGTACTTGGAGGTGAGTTTTAGAAAGTCTCTTCTGA
The DNA here is from genome assembly GCA_012654045.1 of Ptyas mucosa. Classification (NCBI taxonomy): domain Eukaryota; kingdom Metazoa; phylum Chordata; class Lepidosauria; order Squamata; family Colubridae; genus Ptyas; species Ptyas mucosa. The sequence goes on from WNWU01000002.1 coordinate 64,240,262, forward strand.
AAATTCTTCCAGATATGAGTCCAGTGCATCTCATCACAGTTTCTAGGCACGGCATATCAGTAGCTCGATTGCAGCCGCTTAATCCCCCTAGCTAATGGCTATATGTTTTCTTGACAAACATATGGAACATAATCAAACACTGATTACTTTCTGATATCCTATGATATAATTCAAGCTGTAATTGAGACAGATATTAAGCTACACATTTCTACATATGGGGCTTGGATTGTAATAAATGAGAGGTGACTTGCTTCGCTGCACATATGCAGAAACACAGACACACAGAGGACATTTCGTAATCTAACATAGGAGTGAGTTGAAAATGAATTTGAGACTTAGCTACCATGATTAGTGGATTGCATTGCCTTATGATTTTTACGGCAGGCATAAAAGAGTTGAAGGGTGTAGTTAATGTGACCCGGTCATGTAAAAAGCTTGGGCCATTCTCTCCCAACCTGGTACCTTTCCTATGTTTTGGGGTACAAACGTCTTCCATTCCTGAGTATCTGGCACATGGGATGCAGGAATTTGTTCAAAACATGTAGAGGCCGCTTGGCTGAGGGAGGCCGAATTTTATGATGCAAAATGTTCAAAACAGTAGGAAGGAAGGGTCAGAAGATTGCAAATATCTACATACAGATTACAGATTAACAGAGTTGGAAGGGACCTTGTAGGTCATCTAGTCCGACCCCCCCCCCACCCAAGCTGGAGACCTTACACCATTTCTGACAAATGGCAGTGCAATCTCTTCTTGAAAGCCGCCAGTGAGGAAACTCCCACAACTTCCGAAGGCAACTTCGGTTCTCACTGTCAAAAAAAATTCTCATTTCTAGGTTGAATCTCAATTTCCATCCATTATTCCTTATCTGGCCTTCAGATGCCTTGGAAAATAGCTTGACCCCCTCCGCTTTGTGGCAGCCCCTCAGATATTGGAACACTGCTATCATGTCTCCCCTGGTCCTTCTGTTCACTAGACTAAACAAACCCAATTCTGCAACCGTTCTTTTTTTTTAAATTTGATTTATATGCCGCCCTTCTCCAGAGACTCAGGGCGGCTTATAATGTGTTAAGCAATAGCCTTCATACTTTTGTATATTTATACAAAGTCAGCTTATTGCCCCCACAAACTGGGTCCTCAATTTACCTACCTTAGAAAGGATGGAAGGCTGAGTCAACCTTGAGCCTGGTGAGATTCGAACCTGCAATAATTGCAGGCAGCTGGTGTTAATAACAGGGTGCTTTAGACCACTGTACTACCAAGGCTCTTCATATGTTTTATCTGAGGAACTGTCTTGGTTGGGTCTGGTCTACCCCATTCGTACTAGCAGAAGGAACATACCGAGGACCCCATCAGCAAGATACCATCTGTAGCATTCTCACCTACAGCCTCATCACAAGAATCCAAATTATCTTCACAGCCAACCAGCGACGGCACCAACCCTCAACCAACCCATGCAACTCCCCCAACCAGCACATCACCTCCCAATGATCCTCAGCTGATGTGACCTCCCCATCACAAGACCCATCACAACACTCTCATTTGATGTGACCCACACCTGACACATCACAAAACCCTCACCTGACATGACCCTCACACAGTGATGAAATCCAATTTTTCTTACTATCGGTTCTGTGAGTGTGGCTTGGTGGGCATGGTGTGGCTTGGTGGGCATGGCAGGGGAAAGATACTGCAAAATCTCCATTCCCACCCCATTCCTGGGGGAAGGATACTGCAAAATCTCCATTCCCACCCCATTCCTGGGGGAAGGATATTGCAAAATCTCCATTCCCACCCTATTCTGGGGCCAGCCAGAGGTGGTATTTGCTGGTTCTCAGAACTACTCAAAATTTCCACTACCAGTTCTCAGAACTACTCAAAATTTCCCCTACCAGTTCTCCAAACTGCTCAAAATTTCACCCCTGCCCTCACAGAATATGAGCTCCCCATCACCCACTGACCACACAAAGCACTTGTAAGCAGAAGAACACCAACATTGACATCCCCTAAATTCCACTGAAGATGTTACCTTGCCTGGTAACAAAACATTTGGAAACTAACCCATAAGCTCGGAGAGTAAACCTCCAACCTTTATCCAAATTAATAATTGAAAAAGCCGTAGCATCTACAACAGGGGTGTCAAACTCAAGGCCTGGGGGCCAGTTCTGGCCCACGGGGTGCTTAGATCTGGCTTGTGGGGCTGCCCTGAAAACAGTGAAGGACCAGCCTGTGGTGGCTCTGCCAGCCAAAACAGAGCTCCGTTTTTGCTGGCAGAGGGTTACAGGAGGCCGTTGCAGCTAAAAACGGAGCTTGGAAGCTCATTTTTGCTGGCAGAGCACTCAGGCCACCATAGGTGCCCCCAATCTGAGTGACGTCAAGCTGGCCATGCCCACCTTGGCCATGCCCACCCTAGCCCCCAAGGTCAAATGCAACCCTGGTGCGGCCCTCAATGGCTTAGGGCCTGGGTACTTATGGGACCGCCTTCTGCCACCGGTAGTCTCCCACTGGCCAGTACGCCCCCACAGAGAGGGACTCTTCAGGGTGCCGTCGGCCAGACAATGTCAGTTGGTGACCCCCAGGGGGAGGGCCTTCTCTGTGGCAGCACCGGTCCTTTGGAACAACCTGCCCCCGGAGATACGTAGGATCCCAGATCTCCGTGCTTTTCGCTGTGCCCTTAAAACTTTTTTATTTCATCAAGCTGGGCTGGCTTGACCTCCCCCCCGCCTTAGATATTTTTAATTGCTAAATTGGTTTTAGTTGGGGTGTTTTAAATTTTATTGGGCTGATACTAGTTTAATTCTTTTAAAATTTTAAATTTTGTATGCGCTGTTTTTATCTTTGGCTGTGTACCGCCCTGAGTCCAGCAGGAGAAGGGCGGTATAAAAATCTAATTAAATGAATGAATGAATGAATGAATGAATGAATGAATGAATGAATTCAACACCCCTGATCTACAAGAAAGAAACTGAGGGCAAGTGGCATCCTATTCCCTCACGACATCATCAAACCCATGATGCAAAAGATGTCATTTATATGTACTGCTGAGATGTTCATGATGAGGTGATGACCCTGGAGCTTTCACCCTTCATCTCTGGTGACAGCAGGGCCCTGAGGGTGACCTTATGATTTGTTTCCGCAGTTTCAAAGATGGTTGATTAGCAATTGCAGGTTGATTTGCAAAGAAATGGAAAGGGATTAGAGCTGATAAGGATCTTTAAGGGGAAAAGAGGCAGAAAAAAAACGATGCTGGGCCTTATCAACTTCACCGCACCACCTCAGTTGTTTCACCTTTCAGGCCTTGGGTGTGGCATTATTAATCCCCTCAGTCAAAGAGAAGCTTCTGGAACCCGGATGGATAAATCTCTCATTAAAGTGATACTCATCTCTCAATAAAGAGAATCTGTTAAGGTGTCTAACCATAGTGCAAGGAACCTTTGTGGGATGTGCTTTTTCTCTTCTTCTCTCTCACTCCCTCTCTCTCTGTCAAGATGGAAATTCTAGCCTGACTTTGCACTGTCAAAAGATGTGATAAGCGAAAGTCTAAAGCAATCAGAAGGAAAGGGGATAATAACATGTTTACCGTGATCTCCAGCAGCCCATATTTTCATCAAATGCATAATGAAATACAGGATTGTTTTGACTAGTGGCGAGGTTAAAAAAAATCAGCTTATTATGTTATTTATTTGCATTAATGCAATTCACCCTGTTGAATCCACATTTTGTGAAGTCTCTAGATGTCATTTGTTGGTTGAAATGAAACCAGAAAAGGGATAAGCAGTTAACTTAGGGCAACGGAAGAAAGGGAATGGAGAAACAAGCACAAGAAGGAGTGAACAGATAAAATACTACTTATACTACTACTAATTGTCCCAACTACAAGCCATTCAGAGTCGTGGTAATGCTGATCAATTTCCTTCTGCATGTTTAGCTAATGCTATGACAAAATGTGTGCGTGGGCAATCGCTAATTCCATAATTTTGATTTTTTTTAAAAAAAAAAAGTTTTATTTTCTTTTTCAGGAGAAGAAAATTAACCTGCTGTGAATTTTTCAGTTTTGAGGAACAATGCTTTTTCAGCCTAAAACAGAAGGCTTAGGTGGCTTATATCCAGAGAAGTCCACAGATAATGCAGAAGTGGCTTGGTAGGGCCTGTGCATCTTTTTAGTAATTAAATAAAGTGTGAAGAGATCATCAACTTTCTACCTACCAATCAAGGTAGGAAAATCATGCAGAACTTGGCTTGAGGAAAATACTTTTGCAGCCTCTTTTTGACGCAGATCCTTTGCCAGGTTGAATGGCACTTATATCTAAGATTGTGCGATCGATAGATTGAATGAAGAAAAGCCATGACACAGTACAGGTTATCCTTGCCACTTGTTTAATACCATTTGAGCCATGGTGGTGCGGTGGTTAGAGTGCAGTACTGCAGGCTACTTTTGCTGACTGCAGGCTGCCTGCAAATTTGGCAGTTCGAATCCCACCAGGCTCAAGGTTGACTCAGCCTTCCATCCTTCTGAGGTGGGTAAAATGAAGACCCAAATTGTTGGGGGCAAGAGGCTGACTCTGTAAACCGCTTAGAGAGGGCTGTAAAGCACTGTAAAGCGGTATATAAGTCTAAGACCTATTGCTATTGCTATTTGCAGTTACGATGGCACTGAAAGGAACACCTTATACCCGGTTCTCACACATACAACTGTCCATGCAGTCACATGATGTAACCCAAGGGGTTGGCAACTGGTTCACATTTATGATGGTTGCAGTGTCCTGGTGTCATGTGATTGCCATTCGTGACCTTTCCAACGGGCTTCCATCCAATTACATCAAGTACAGGGGTGGATTCTAAAAATTTTTACTACCGGTTCTTTGTGAGCGTGCCTTGATGGTCATGTGGCAATTATTTAGGATTTAGCAGAGGTACTGGTCTACCAGGCTTTTAACTGCTTGCAGAGCTGTACCGGTCTACCCATTTATTTTTGCAGACACTCATGTATTTTTGCAGGCACTGGTCTACCCATTTGTTTTCTTTTAACACTGATCAGCTATAGGGTGGTCCTTTGAAGCCCCGTGGCAAGAGTTTAAACAGTTTTTTTTCCCTCTAGCCATCAGCTGGGACTCAGGAGGCAGCAACAGATTGTGGGTGGAGCCAAAGAAAAGGTAAGAATAACGTGGATGGGGGGTGGGGGGTGGGCAGAACCAGTTCAGTGATGTCATATCGGGAGGAACCCATCACTGATCAAGTAGAAAGCTGGCAGAAGATTGCAAAACATGGTCATGTGATTTCTTACTTAACAACCGCTGTGATTCACATAACAAACTTGGTTAAAAAAAAAGGCTGTAAAATCAGGTGCAGTCATGTCTATGGAGATTCTCAGGTCATGGTTTTCTGAAAGGTGCTTTTTCAAGAGGCAACTGGACTTTCTGGTTTTTTTTTGAAAGAGGGGTCAGAGGCCATCTATGTGAAAACTGAACAGCCCTCTCTCAACAGTGGGGGAGGGATACGACATCATCTACCTCCAGTCTACAACACTATCCTTTCAGCAGTTCCCCAAAAACTCCACACCCATTTGCACCCCTCAGGATGACCCTGAGGACTGAGATAAACCTCCTCGTGGCCTTAACAACTCGATAAAAGAATTCAAATGAACAACTGTCTGCAAGGAATATAAATCCTTCCAATTCCTCACTGTCTAGTCAGAGCTGAAGAAGCTTCTTGGATGAGAAGCAAAATGTCTTCAAAGAAAAAAAAAACAAAGTTCAGTTGCCTCTTGAAAAAGCACCTTTGGGACAGGTGCAGTCATGTGATGCATTGCTTAATGACAAATTTTCTGGTCCAAATTGTGTTCCTAGCAGGGGTGAAATGTAAAATCTGTTACTACCGGTTCTGTGGGCGCGGCTTGGTGGGGGGGGAGGGGTAATGTGACTGGGTAGGAGTGGCCAACTTTTTTAAAAAAAACTTTTCAAAGCATTTTTTCTAATACTTTGAAAAGCCTCTGCCGATCAGGTAACTCAGCTAGGATCGTCAGAGAGGCTTTTTAAAAAATACCTCTCTGACGATCCCAACTGAGTTGCCCGATTGGCAGAGAGGTATTTTTTTAAATACCGATCAGGTAACTCAGCTGGGATCATCAGAGACTTTTCAAAGCATTTTTTTAACCACCTCTTTGGCCAAGAGGTTGCAGAAAAAAATGCTTTGAAAAGTCTGACGATCCCAGCTGAGCCGCAGGATCATCAGAGGCTTTTTTTTTTTTTACTTTTAAAAGCATTTTTTCGTCGGAAGAGGTTGTAGAAAAAATGCTTTTAAAAGTTAAAAAAAAGCCTCTGTTGATCATGCGGCTCAGCTGGGCATGGGGAAAGGGGGGGTGCAGGGATTTTTGCTACCAGTTCTCCGAACCACCCGCCGCCATCGCTACCAGATTGGGTGATCTGGTCCGAACGGGGAGCATTTCACCCCTGGTTCCTAGGTTGAGGACTGCCAGTACTATCTGAACTAATAAAAAGAAAGCTGTGAATGGGGAATAGTGACACCCACACACCTTAATTCATGCATGCAAATTGAACAGGCCCATAATCCCAAAGATTAAGGGAAAGCAAGTGAGGTACAAAAAACAATCCAGCTAACTAACATTCTATTGGACTCTTAATCCTAATTGGTAAACTGCATGCAAAACATCTCAGCCACAAATTCTTAGATTAGCTAAAATCAGAAAATATACCTGGGGATAAAGAGGCAGAATTTAGGGGGGAAATGTATGAAGTAAAACCTATTGTAGGAATATTTATTTATTTATTAGTTCGATTTATATATGCCGCCCTTCTCCAGAGACTCAGGGCGGCTTACAATGCGTTAAGCAATAGCCTTCATACTTTTTGTATATGCCTGCTTTGTAGGGCTTTCGGCGCCCCCTAAGCAGTGTTCTTTTTTATACAAAGTCAGCTTATTGCCCCCACAAACCGTGTCCTCATTTTACCTACCTTGAAAGGATGGAAGGCTGAGTCAACCTTGAGCCTGGTGAGATTCGAACTTGCAGTAATGGCAGGCAGCTGGTGCTAGTTAACAGCACTTTAGTCTGCTGCACCACCAAGGCACCAGAAGGCAAGACAAGAAACAATGGATGGGATGGAAACTAATCAAGGAGAGGAGCAACCTGGAATTAAGGAGAAAGTTCCTAACAGTGAGGAAAATTAATCAGTGGAACAACTTGCCTTCAGAAGTTGTGGGTGCTTCATCACTGTAAGCTTTTGAGAAGAGACTGGAAAGCCACTTGTCTAAAGTGGTATAGGGCAGGGGTGTCAAACTTGCATCGTCACGGTAGTATCACATGACATGTGACTTTTTTGCCATTCGCTAAACCGGGCTTGGGCGTGGCCAGCACGTGACGCATCTGGCCCACGGACTGAAAAGTTTGACAGCCCTGGTATAGGCTCTCCTGCTTGAGCAGGAGGTTGGACTAGAAGACCTCCAAGGTCCTTTCCAGCTCTCTTCTGATTGACTGAATGATCCATCCCCAGCTTCAAGTGCATGCAAAACATATTAGCTGGTTCCACTTAAGCTTCTTGCTGTGACTCCAGTCTGCACTCCCTTGTTTCTTAAGCAAAGAGAAAGCTATCCTACTAATCCCAGATGGATCACGGAAGTGCAAATTTATTTAATAAGGAGCAGACTAAAAACCACACTGGGGCCACAAGCCAACACACTCAACAGGAGGACCAGGGGAATCAGCACTTTTTGTGACAGCTATACATTTTGTCTCTTATTACTCTATTACTCTTATAACTTTGTTTGAATAATTCCATGCCACAGTGACGCATTGATAAAGAATGCATGTCCATGCCCGTGCTCATTTCTATTCACCTTCTGGCTTGTTATTTATAGTCATACTTGCATTCAAACCAATTTCAGGGGTAATTCAGGCCGCCTAGTAAATCTGACACTGCCAGTTAAAGTAAAATAAAATAAAATAAAAATAAAGCCAGTTAAATTAAAATTAGGGAAATCTGAAAAGCATTCCTTGGGGAAAACATTTTGTTAATTTAGAGCAAAGGGGGAAAAAAAGTATCCCCCTAAGGTTAGGAACATCCCTTAAATACTTTCATATAAATCTATAATCATAACCAGTTAGAAAGAAGTGCTTATCAATTCCGTGTCACGATGAATGCCAGTTGCTAGGAAACATTAGCAGAAGGATGGTGTGCCGGCTTCCCACTGACATCTAATTGTACACTATGGGAACAATCAACAAAAGTTGATCCAGCACAGTTCTTTTACTTTCCCAAAATAATGTAAGTATCTAATCTATCTCCTTACAACGTGTATGTTTTCATGAACCAACCTAGAACTAAGGAGAAATTATCTGACAGTGAGAACAATCAACCAATGGAACAGCTTCTTTGGGGAGTTGTGGGAGCTTCATCACTGAAGGCTTTCAAGAAGAGATTGGACTGCCATTTATCAGAAATGGTGTAGGGTCTTCTGTTTGGGCGAGGAGTTGGACTAGATGACCTACAACAGGGGTGGGTTCTAAAATTTTTTATTACCGGGTCTGTGGGTGTGGCTTTTTTTGTGGGCGTGGCTTGATGGGAGGTAATGTGACTGGGTGGGCGTGGCCAACTTTAAAAAAAAATTAAAAGCATTTTTTCTACAACCTTAAGAGGTGGCAGAAAAAAATGCTTTTAGAAGCCTCTGACAATCAGGCAACTCAGCTGGGATCATCAGAGGCTTTTAAAGGTTTTTTTTTTTTCCCTACAACCTCTTCGGCTGAAGAGGTTGCAGAAAAAAAGCTTTCAAAAGCCTCTGATGATCCCAGCTGAGCCTTACGATCATCAGAGGGTTTTTTTTTTACTTTTAAAAGCATTTTTTCAGCTGAAAAGGTTGTAGAAAAAATGCTTTTAAAAGTTAAAAAAAAAGCCTCTGATGAGCTGGGCGGGGTAAACGAGTGGCAACCAGGCTGGGGACCGGTTCGGGGGCGTGGCCAGTCAATGTTATTACCGGTTCTCCGAACTACTACAAATTTTTACTACCGGTTCTTGTGAACCGGTGCGAACCGGGAGCAATCCACCACTGACCTACAAGGTCTCTTCCAACTCTGTTAATCTGTTAAAGAGAAATTTCCTGACAGTGAGAACAATTAATCAGCGGAAAGACTTGCCTCCAGAAATTGTGGATGCTCCAACACTGGGGGGGTTTTAAAAAAGAGATTGGACAACCGTTTGTCTGAAATGGTATAGGGCTGTGATGGCGAACCTATGGCACACGTGCCACAGGTGGCACGTGGAGCCATATCGGTGGGTACGTGAGCTCAGCTCTGGCTCACATGCATGTGCCGGCCAGCTGTTTTTCAGGCCTTCTGGTACCACCGGGCCTCCAGGGGGGGTGGGGAAGGCCTTTCTTGCCCTCCCCAGGCTCCTATAAACCCTCTGGAGCCTGGGGAGGGTGAAAAATGGGCGTACTGTGCCATCGCGTGCCAAAAGCGAGGAGACCGCGGGAGGGGTATCACACGTGCATGTGCGGGGGACGGGGGGCAGGGCACATAGAATTATGAGTGTGGGCTATTCTATTTGTGTGTGTGTTTTTTTTTATAAATTTCTCTTAGACTTTAATATTAAATATTGGTGGACAAATTAATCCTGCATCAGGTAATGCTAAAATACTTAAGAGTGCAAGCGATTCCAAGTTCCTCTGAATCACAAATGTCTCTTATTATTCTTTTCACATGCAGAGAGATTTTTCTTACTTCTCTTGGGTTAATTCTAATGAGACATACTTTCTGGTGATTAACTTGCCTACTGGGTTCCCATGGAGAGACACCGAGAGGTTATCAACAATTTTTTTTTCAAACCCAAATTTTGATCAAGCATGGCCAAAGGACAGTCTAAAATTATAGTCTTCATAGAAAGCTGTAAGTGAAGTCAGTCACTGACCTCCTGCGAAACGGAAAAACTGCAAACGTGAATTCATTGTAATAGAACTAAAGTTGGAGTGCTGGAATATTAAGCTTGTTTAAATTATCTCCAGTAATCAGAAAAAGGGGGAAAATAGGGCAATTATTATTTCCCTCCCTCCCTCAATAATCTCTTTTAAAATATCAGTTGAATTCCTTTTTTTTTTTAAAAAAAATCTGGTTTAACCACTGCATCTCTGGAACTTTCCCACTTATAGGAAAAATGAACTAACCACCAAAATATGAATTAACAGAATAACAGAATAGCAGAGTTGGAAAGGACCTTGGAGGTCTTCTAGTTCAGGGGTCTGCAACCTTAAACACTCAAAGAGCCATTTGGACCCGTTTCCCACGGAAAAAAAAAAACACCGGGAGCCACAAAACCTGGGTGGGTGTGGCCAACTCGACATCACTCACTTCTACCAGTCACATGACCCCCCCCCCCCAGGCACGCCTACCCAGCCAGTCATTAGGGCAGAGAACTGGTTGTTAAAAAACACAGGGAACCACAAAACCCTTTTGACATCTCTCTCTCCCTCCCTCTCTCTCTGTATCTCTCTACGTCTCTTCCTCCTCCCCACCCTCTCTGTATCTCTCTGTCTCTGCCCTGGCTGCTTCTCCATCCCCCGCTGTCACCTTTACCTTCTCAGGCCAGACAAGGAATGACTGGGAGGGGATGGCGAGGGGCAGAGCCAGCCAGTGGTGGGATCACCCGACAAGGAGCCACAGCAGAGGGCCCAAAGACCCACATGCGGCTCCGGAGCCGCAGGTTGCTGACACCCGTTCTAGTCCAACCCTCTGCTCAAGCAAGATACTTTATACCAGCTCTTTCCGCCTCGTGCACTTGAACGCTCACCGCCACATGGGTAGCAGAGGTGGTATTCAGCCAGTTTGGACCAGTTCGCCCAAACCGATAGCAGAAATCATGGGTGGGCTCGCCCACCCGCCCCAGCTCTATTTTATCCTATTTAGGCACATTTTAGGGGCTGGGTGCATGCACGGAAAGGCAGGTGCGCATGCAAACCGGGCGCGCACATGCACGAAACGAGCATGCGTGTGTGCGTGTGGCGAACCGGTAGTAACATAATCTGAAACCCACTGCTGATGTGTGGACTAGGGGTGGTTGGGTTGGGACTGAAGACTGCTCTATACCATTCCAGACAAATGATTGTCCAGTCTCTTCTTAAAAACTTCCAGGAATGGAACACCCACAATTATTCCACTGATTAATTGTTCTCACTGTCAGGAAATTTCTCCTTTGTTCTAGATTGGATTTCTCTTCCATCCTTCCATCCTTCCATCCTTCCATCCTTCCATCCTTCCAT
>WNWU01000002.1:64251531-64281018 GCA_012654045.1 Ptyas mucosa
CTTCCATCCTTCCATCCTTCCATCCTTCCATCCTTCCATCCTTCCATCCTTCCATCCTTCCATCCTTCCATCCTTCCATTTTAGGAATGGACCTTCCATCCATTCCTAAGATGCTGAGCTCGTCGATCAGAAAGGTCGGCAGTTCAGCGGTTCGAATCCCTAGTACAGGTCTCCTGCATGAGCAGGGGGTTGGACTAGATGACCTCCAAGGTCCCTTCCAACTCTCTTACTGTTACCTTCTTATCCTGCCTTAAGTGTTTTGGTGAATAAGTCAACTCTTCTCTGTGACAGCCCCTAAAATATTGGAAGATTGCTATGATGTGACCCCTAGTCCTTCTCTTCGTTAGATTAGACAACTGATGGTTAACCTTTTTGCCATCACATGCCAAAAGTGGGGGGAATGACAGGGGGTCACTCACGCACGTGCCCACAGCCATAATTCAATGCACCCCATCCCCCACGCATGTGTGTGCAACCCCCTGCATTCCCCCAACTTTTGGCATGCGATAGCAAGGTAGGCCTGTTTTTCGCTCTCCCCAGGCTCCAGAGCCTTTCTAGAGGCTGGGGAGGGCCAAAATGGCCTTCCTCACTCCCCCGGAGGCCCTCCGGAAGCCAGAAACCGCCTTTTTCCTGACTTCCAGTAGGCCCAAAAGGCCTGAAAATCAGGTGGCCGGCGTGCACATGCACGCTGAAGCTGAGCTCACGTGCCCACCAATATGGTGTGCCATAGGTTCGCCATCATGGGACTAGACATACCCAGTTTTTGAAATCATTTGTTTTAGCCTTCACCCCCTTAGACATCTTTGTTGTTCTTTTCTGCACTCTGTTTTAGAGTCTCAACGTCTATTTTTGTATCATAGTGACCAAAACTGGTCTTTCTGAAATATTCTTGGTGGTTTGGATTCATTATTCATTCCACCATTCCATCATTATTAGTTTTACTCTATGATAAAATGATGAACACTGTATGAATTGCATATGTGTTCGAGGGAGAAGTGGGCACAGATGGGGAGCATCATATGGATGCAAAAGGATGTTCAGCCTGCAAAGCTCCTACGCTGAAAGCAAAACCCATGGAATTGATTTCATCTAATTGATTATTCTTTTGTATTTGAACACACTAAAGCAATTCTCCTGAATGAGAATGCAGTCTTCCTGAACTGACTGGGGTTGGGTTAGTTTAAGTGGTGCTTAAGGAGGTGTGACGTTTTAATTTCTGCTATTTTTTTTTTTAAATGTAGCTGTTGCTTAACAACCATCAGGCTTTTTAAAGCGAAGTCTGTTGTGTCTTGTTTTGTTTTAATGACAGAGTACCAATTTCTTTTAATGCTGCATTACAGTCATCTTATCCAACTTCACGCAGAGACATGTTCAATTTATGCATAGAACTGAATCATCTCAAAAGCTAATTGGCTTTTGAATGTTAAACAATAAATAGGTTAACAAGATTTTCTTCGTTTTTCTACCATTGATTGCTTTGGAATTGTATTAGCATTCTAACACAAGGATGGAAGGATGGAAGGATGGATGGAAGAAAGGATGGAAGGAAGGAAGGAAGGAAGGAAGGAAGGAAGGAAGGAAGGAAGGAAGGAAGGAAGGAAAGAAGGAAGGGACATTTTGCCTTTCTGGTTTACAAGCTAAATTTAAATAGTTACTGAATGCAAAGTTATGGAAAAGTGAACAATTAATGTTCTTTCACATGAACCATCATAAGGTTTCCATCTATTTGTTTATATTGTTGGAAGAAATGTCCATCTGGGTTCAGTACCATGTGGGGAAAAAGACACTGGATTCATGGAAGTTGCTTGGAAAGAAGGTGGACAGGACCACATGGTTTTGAGGTCCTGGGCAAAAAAGGGAAGAGATGCTGAGAGTCCCTGGGTTTTATACCCTCTCTGGCTTTGAACTTCCTGCGGCACAGGAAGAGTCTCCTGATTGGTTGCTGTCAGAAGTCATAGCTAGCTTTTTAGGTTGTCTCTGTGTTAAGTTTGGTTGAATCTTGCTGGGTGATGATGTAATGAAAGGGGCTTTGGGCAATTCCTACTTTGGTTCTGCCTGAAGGAGATAGAAATATTTTGCCCTTTTAATATTTCCCAAAATATATCATTTTTCTAGGAGAGGAGTGGGTGCTAACTTCCTACAATATCTACAAAGCTTATTGTCATCTGTTTCTGAGGGGAAAGAGAAGAGAAATATGTAAAAAAGAGGGGAAAAGGAAAGAAAAGGCATTGACTTCTGACTCCCTTTGGTGCAATGGAATAAGATAATAACATCAAACCTCAATGTTTTTACTTTTACGTCATAGTGTACACTAGCCATTTCTCTAACAACAAACCTATATAATTGGTAAAAATCCAAAATCAAAGTTTTTTCTTTTCTGTTCCACCTCAAGCCCAATGTCCAGAAGCAATTTCCAAGGAGAAACAAAACTAATTGTGTTTTTTTCCTTTAATCAAAGCAGTCAATTTAGCCATCTCTGCTTACTCCATCAACTTTTGCAGCTATTCATCCAAGGTGGGAATCCACAAAGTGTCCTTCCATTTTTGTGCATAGAATATTCTTGGTCAGTGGTGAAATCTAAAATTTGTTACTACCGGTTCTGTGGGCGTGGCTTGGTGGGGGAGGGGTAATGTGACTGGGTGGGCGTGGCCAATTTATTATTTTAACTTTTAAAATATTTTTTTCTACAACCTCTTCGGGGAAGAGGTTGTAAAAAAATGCTTTCAAAAGGCTCTGACGATCCCAGCTGAGTTGCCTGATCAGCAGAGACTTTTTTCTTTTAAATGCCTCTGACGATCCAAGCTGAGTTGCCTGATCGTTAGAGGCATTTAAAAGAAAAAAAACCCCTTTTTTTCTTTTAAAAGCCTTTGATGATCCCAGCTGAGCCCCCCGATCATCAGAGGCTTTTTTTTTACTTTTAAAAGCATTTTTTTGGCCAAAGAGGTTGTAGAAAAAATGCTTTTAAAAGTAAAAAAAAAAGCCTCTGATGATTGTGTGGCTCAGCTGGGCATTGGGGGAGGGAGGCAGAGATTTTTGCTACTGGTTCTCTGAACCACCCGCCTCCATCGCTACCGGATCAGGTGATCCGGTCCAAACCGGGAGCATTTCACCCCTGTTCTTGCTGCCATCAACATATATAACATCAAAGTTTCATTTTTTTCCCCCAAGTCTTTTTCTACTAAACCCAAAGGAAAAAGTTTCTGGTTTTATCTTTATATTCACTTTGAGAACCTTCTGTATGAAGATGTGAATCCTACTCCAATATTTCTTTGCTTTATCACATGTCCACCATAAGTGACAAAAAGTCCCTTCTTTACTTTCACATTTCCAACATTCATTTGAAATACCTTTATACATTCTTGACAGCTTGTCTGGTGTTAAATACCAGCAATAAATCATCTTATAATTTTTTTCTTTTAAGTTGTAATGTAATGTCAATATAAAACCTTTCGTCCACATATTCTCCCATTGTTCAAGCACTCCATTTATATCCAAAGTTCCTTGCTCACTGAATCATGCAATGTGTAACATATTCATTGAGGACTACATATAAATCACAATTCTCCTTTGTCTTAGTTCTTAATTTTTTTAAAAAAAACCTGATCCTTGGAAAGCCCCACAAAAGCTAAATGTTTTCTTTGTACCCTCCAACTTGTAAACAAGGAGATGAGTGTGCATCACAATATTTTATGTTCCTAATAGATAGGCCCTTTCAGACTCATAACTCGGGTCTGATTAGTCTGGAAGTCAGCTCTGAATTTTTGTCTTGGTTTTCTTTATTTGGTTCCCTTTTTCTTGGATCTCTAGAAAGTACACAAGTGCTCAATTCAACTTCCAATATTGCAACTGCAACTAATAGGTTTTACAGAATGTTTAGTATGCAATTATGTTTTCAGCTTATAGGCTGTTCATCTTCATAACAAACTTGTCACCTCATGGAGGTTGAGCGCACATCTGTATTGTTATTTTCTTGCTCTAGAACCGTGATGGCGAACCTATGGCACGGGTGCCACAGATGGCACGCAGAGCAATATTGGTGGGCACGCGAGTGTTGCCCTAGCTCAGCTCCAGTGCGCATGCGCGCACCGGCCAACTGATTTTCAGGCCTTCCGCTCCCACTGGAAGTTGGGAAACTATTTGTTTCTGGCCTCCGGAAGGCCTCCAGGGAGATGGGGAAGGCTGTTTTTGCCCTCCCCAGGCTCCTAGAAAGGCTCTGGAGCCTGGGGAGGGGGAAAAATGGACCTACCACACCCACCGTGCCATCGCATGCCAAAAGCAGGGGGAAGTGTGGAGGGGGTCACGTGCGCATGCGCGGGAGGGCGGGGTGAATTGAATTATGGATGTGGGCACCCGCGACACCCCCCCTGCTCCCCCCGCTTTTGGCACGTGACGGCAAAAAGGTTAGCCATCACTGCTCTAGAACAATTCAGCACATTGTTACAAAGGTGGGTAGGATGGAGTTATAGAGGGTGAGTAAAATGGAGG
Source organism: Ptyas mucosa (assembly GCA_012654045.1). NCBI lineage: Eukaryota > Metazoa > Chordata > Lepidosauria > Squamata > Colubridae > Ptyas > Ptyas mucosa. The sequence goes on from WNWU01000002.1 coordinate 64,256,017, forward strand.
TAATCTCTCAAAGTGTTATGGTCCGCTGGCAGCCTGAAGAGCTGGCAGCGGAGTCGGACAGTGAGGAGGCAGGGGAGGAACATGGGCCAGTCTTGGAGTCTCGGGAGGGCCTGAACAAGGGCTCTGCGTCGGAGGCAGAGATGGGGCCAGGGCCATCTGGGAGTGATGTGTGGACTCTGGAGCCTCCAGAGTCAGACATCAGAGAGGCAGAGGAACAGGAGGAGCCTGTTCCTAGTGTGCGCATGCGCAGAGCTGCCAGAAGGCAAGAACAGTTAAAACAAAAGGGATGACTCAGGAGTAAAGCCGGGAGATGATTGGCCACTCCCATAAGGCTTAAAAGAGGAGCAAAGGCAGGTGGGCACTTCGCAGGAAAGCAACGCTGTTAATTCTGTTCCCAGTCGGCATCTCTGTTTAATTCTGGACTCCTTGTGGCTTTGTCAAGTAGGTCTTTGGCAGCGTGTCAAGGGAGATAAAGGTTGGGATTATCCTGAAGGACTTCTCCCAAAGGACTTTTTGCAACTAATTGGGACTCAGCTGTGAATGAATGTAATTCACAGCTGTGGCAATAAAAAAAGTTTGTGGGACTACTCGTGTGTTTTAATGACTCAGGAAGCCTAAGTCACAACAAAACATGTGCCAGTCCTGGAGTCTGGGGATGAGGGCTCTGTGTTGGAGGCAGGGATTGGGCCAGGGCCATCTGGGAATTATGTGCTGACTCTGGAACCTCCAGAGTCTGATGTCAGTGAGGCAAAGGAACAGGGGGAACCTGTTCCCAGTGCGTGCATGTGCAGAGCTGCCAGAAGGCAAGAACAGTTAAGACAAAAAGGGCAACTCAGGAGTAAGGCTTGGAGATGATTGGCCCCTTCTATAAGATATAAAGGAGGAGCAAAGGCACGTGAGCCTTTGCAGGAAGCAACTTTGTTTGTGCTGGTCGGTTTAAATTCTGAAGCTCTGTTTTGACTCTGTGCTTTGTGTGGACTTGCAAAGCTAATTGCCAATTAGGTCTTTGGCAGCGGGTTAAGGGAGATAAAGGTGGGTGCTTATCAGCCTTATCCCGAAGGACTGTGGCAGACTTCTTTCGGACTCTTTACAAACAATTTGTGATTCATCACGGGCTGCGAATGAACAGAATTCACAGCCGTTGAAATAAAAAGAGGGGTTTTGGGACTAATTGTGTGCTTTTTACTGTCTCAGGAAGCCTAGGTCAGTACACAAAAGTGCTTTTTCAAAAGGAAACTGGACTATGTTTTTTGAAGAAGAAGATGATTCACTTCTCATCCAAGAAGTTTCATCAATTCATCGTGACAACCATGTTCTGGATGACTGAGAATCTCCACAGACATTCATCCAGGTAACTCACAATCTGAACCAAAAACTTCCATGGCTGTGGTGTACTGAGAGAGAGAGAGAGAGAGAGAGAGAGAGAGAGAGAGAGAGAGAGAGAGAGAGAGAGAGAGAGAGAGAGAGAGAGAGAGAGAGAGAGGGAGGGAGGGAGGGAGGGAGAGAGAGAGAGAGAGAGAGTGAGAGTGTTCGGGAACTACGCTCAGACTCTTCATGCAGATAGTCCCAAGCTCAGTCCAGATCGAAGGATTAACCACAATCTGGAGACATCCAGTCCAGTGGTAGGTTTCAAAATTTTTTACTACTGGTTCTGTGGGTATGGCTTGGTAGGCGTGGCATGGATTGTGGACGTTGCTTGGTGGGCGTGGTAGGGGAAGGATACTGTAAAATCTCCATTCCCTCCCCAATCCAGGGAAAGTTTACTGCAAAATCCCCATTTCCTCCCAATCAGCTGGGATTTGGGAAGCAGAGAATTGATGGGGGCGGGGCCAGTCAGAATTTTTACTACCGGTTCTTCAAACTACTCAAAATTTCCGCTACCGGTTCTCCAGAACTGGTCAGAACCTGCTGAAACCCACCTCTGATCCAGTCAGAAAACTCAATAATGAACTAACTGATAAATTTATTTATTTTATTTATTATTTATTATTTAAATTTTTATACTGCCCTTCTCCTGAAGGACTCAGGGCAGTGCACAGCCAACACTAAAACACACATATACAAAAATTTAAAAGCAATTTAAAAATATATTAAATAATTTGGCCCAATATTATTAAAAAACTAAAACAACTATTAAAATTCATGTTTAGGCCAGCCCAGCCTGTTGGAACAATAGCATCTTGAGGGCATGGCGAAAGGCGCGTAGGTCAGGGATCGTCCGTATCTCCGGGGCAAATCATTCCAGAGGGCAGGTGCCCCCACAGAGAAGGCTCTCCCTCTAGGGGTCGCCAGTCGACATTGTTTGACCGATGGCATCCTGAGGAGTCCCTCTCTGTGGGAGCGAATTGGCCGGTGGGAGGTTACCGGTAGCAGAAGGCGATCTCGTAAGTAAATAACCTCTTCTGGTAAAGGGGTGTCCTACATTCCTAAGTTTTTTTCTAACCAACCTTTCCTCAAGACCACCAACTCACTCCACCAATCATTTATTTTCTGTTTCAACTTGAAGCATTTCAAGCAACTCAAACAAACAAACGAATAAACAAAGACACACACACACACACACACACACACACACACACACAAACTATTCGAAAGTTGTATAGTTCCATATAAGTATAAGCTTGGTACCCTAAGAAAAAAAAGTAATGCATGTTTTTTGTTGTAGCATTCAACATGTACTATATATGGACTGTTATCTACAGTAATTTCAAAAGTCTGTTTATATAGGGCCGTGATGGCGAACCTATGGCACGGGTGCCACAGGTGGCACACAGAGCCATTCTGGTGGGCACGCAAGTGTTGCCCTAGCTCAGCTCCAGAGCGCATGCATGCACTGGTCAACTGATTTTCAGGCTTTCTGGTCCCACCGGAGGTAGGGAAACTGGCTGTTTCCGGCCTCCGGAAGGCCTCTGGAGGGGTGGGGTTGGCTGCTTTTGCCCTCCCCAGGCTCCTAGAAAGCCTCTGGAGCCTGGAAAGGGAAAAATGGGCCTACTGTGCCCACCATGCCATCACGTGCCAAAAGCAGGGGGAAATGGGGTCGCATGTGCGGGAGGACGGGGTGCATTGAATTATGGATGTGGGCACACGTACCCGTGACCCCCCCCCGCTCTCCTCACTTTTGGCACGCGACGGCAAAAAGGTTTGCCATCACTGATATAGGGCATTTTTACTGCTGAAGTTGCACTCCCCAAAGAAAGTGATTTACAAAATGCAACAAGCAAACAAACAATGAAACTCACTGATAGTTAAAGCAGAAGTAAAACCACAACTAACTGTTACTAAATAAAATGAAGCAACTGTCAAGCACGGGCAGTTTTTAAAAAAGTAGCTGTCTTAAGGAGAACATTTTTCAACGCAGAATTAAGCCACTGAGCACGGGACATCCAGCAATAACATGCTGCATAATGTATATCTAAACACTTTGTAATTGCACATTATCTTGTACATGGAAAAATAATATGTTCCACACTTATCTGCACCAAATAGATTGTGGTGTTCTTTGTGCGTTGGTTTTTAACAGGAATGTGAAGCAGCTCAAAGCATCACTTGCTGGAGATAAATGAATCAATCTACTTCTGCCTTGAGTCAATTTTGCATATGTTAATGCAATTTCTTACATTACTTTACTGGAAAATACTTAATATTTTTGCATCACCCCATTCACCAATGGACCCAGCCTGAAATATAACTGCAATTAATTCCATATATATTCATCCAGGACAGAGGTGGGTTTCAACAAGTTCTGACCAGTTCTGGAGAACCGGTGGCAGAAATTTTGAGTAGTTTGGAGAACCGGTAGTAAAAATTCTGACTGGCCCCGTCCCCATCTATTCTCTGCCTCCCAAGTCCCACCTGATTGGGAGGAAATGGGGATTTTACAGTAACCTTCCCCTGGACTGGGATGGGAATGGAGATTTTACAGTATCCTTCCCGTGCCACACCCACCAAGCCACACCCACAGAACTGGTAGTAAAAAAATTTGAAACCCACCAGTGATCCAGGATCAATGCATAACATCATGTGACAAGTGAAAAGATTGACAGTGAAAAATTCACTTTTTAAAATTAAAAATAAAATAAAAATAAAGCCAGTTTGTGATTCTTTTTTCTAGAAAAAAAAAATCATGTGTCCATTGGTGCATAGTTGACCGGTCAACAATAGTCGACAAAAGCTTGTGCCTTTAAATAAAATGTGTTAATCAGAAAGGGTGCTACCAAACTCCTGATTTTTGTCACAAAATAAAACATATCTGCTGACAATAATTTCAATATAAAATACAAAAAAAAAAAAATGCTGCTTTTTAAATGTGAAGGACATTAATTTGGTACTTCACTTAGAAATTTAGCCACAAAGGGGACTGAGGCTCTGCGTGCATCTATTTAAAAGCAGATGTTAATTCATTCAGCCGTCGAGTTCATAACATTTCATAACAATAGTTTAGAGAACTATTTACACTGAGCAGCGTTTTTCAAACTTGGCAACATTAAGATGTGTGGAGTCTGGCAGCTGAAGTCTACACTTCTTAAAGTTGCCAAGGTTATGAAAAATTGCTCTAGAACCGTGATGGCAAACCTATAGCACGTGTGCCCAAAGTGGCACATGAAGCCATGTCACCAGGCACATGCGGCATCCCCCGTTCCTTTTCCGCGTTTCTGGCATGCATGCTCACACTACGATCAGCTGGCCTTTATGTGTGCGGCAGTGCTGGTAACTGGAAGAGTTGGTCTCCTGTTTTCCAGTGTGAGCATGCGTGCCAGTCAGCTGATCGGCGCAACTGCATGCGTGGTAGTAACTAGAAGACTTGCTGGCCAGCATGCACGTGTATGCCGGAAACCGGAAATACTTATCCGACGTGCCCATGCCCCCTGGGCAGCTCTTCTTCCTGGTTGCAGCCCTGACAAGCGCGCATGCGCGAAGTGCTCCCTTTCGGCACTTGGTGCCGAAAAGGTTCGCCATCGCTGCTCTAGAAGATCAAGAAGACTGATCCAGTTCCAGGCACTGCATTTTAGGCATTGATAAATGCTTGCATGTCTGGAGGTGTGACTAGTCTAGTGCAGTGGTGGGTTCCTCCCGGTTCCACCTGGTTCCGCTGAGCCGTTAGCTGTGACGATATGATGTCAACTAACCGGTTCTGCCCCCCCCCGCATTATTCTTACCTTTTATTTGGCCCCACCCCCAATCTATTGCTGCCTCCTGAATCCCAGCTGATGGGCTATAAGGAAAAACTGTTTAAACTCTTGCCGTGGGGCTTCAAAGGGCCGCCCTACAGCTGATCAGTGGTAAAAGGCAGTTTGGTGGTAGACTGATGCCTCCAAAAACAAATGAGTAGACCAGTGCCTGCAAAAATACATGAGTAGATCAGTGCCTGCAAAAACAAACGGGTAGGCCGGTACAGCTCTGCAAGCAGTTAAGAGCCTGGTAGACCAGTACCTTTTCTAAATCCTAAATAATTGTCACATGACCATCAAGCCATACCCACAAAATAAGCCATGCCCACAGAACTAGTAGTAAAAAAAATTAGAGCCCACCCCTGGTCTAGTGAGAAGAAGGACTAGAGGTGACATGATAGCAATATTCCAATATTAGAGGGGCTGCCACAAAGAAGAGGGGGGCGGGGAGGTCAACCTATTCTCCAAAGCACCTGAAGGCAGGACAAGAAACAATTTATGGAAACTAATCAAGGAGAGATGGACTACTCCCGCCTGGACTACTGTAATGCTCTCTACATGGGGCTCCCCTTGAGGAGCACCCGGAGGCTCCAGCTGGCGCAGAGTGCAGCCGCGCGGGTGGTGATGGGAGTGACGTGGCGCTCTCATGTGACACCGCTCTTGCGCGAGCTGCACTGGCTCCCGGTGGTCTTCCGGGTGCGCTTCAAGGTGTTGGTTACCACCTTTAAAGCGCTCCATGGCTTAGGACCCGGGTACTTACAGGACCGCCTACTACCTCCAATAGCCTCCCACCGACCGGTACGCTCCCGTAGAGAAGGACTCCTCCGGGTGCCGTCGGCCAAACAATGTCGACTGGCGGCCCCCAGGGGGAGAGCCTTCTCTGTAGGAGCACCCACTATCTGGAACGATCTCCCCCCAGAGATTCGGCGGATCCCGGACCTTCGTGCTTTCCGCCGTGAGTTAAAAACTTTTTTATTTCATCAAGCGGGCCTGACATAGTATCTCCCCTTTTTATAAGAAAATTTTAAATTGTATAATCCAAATTTTTAGATCTGGGATTTATATATTTTTTTAAAAAAATGGGTTTGAATTGTTGGGCAATTGTTTAATTTGGTTTTAATTCGGTTTTAAATTTTGTATTTATGTTTTTTATCTCTGCCTGTTCACCGCCCTGAGTCCCCTCGGGGAGAAGGGCGGTATATAAATCAAATAAACCATAAACCATAAACCAGAAGCAACCTGGAACTAAGAAGAAACTTCTTAATAGTGAGAACAATCAATCAGTGGAATGGCTTGCCTTCAGAAGTTGTGGGTGCTTCATCACTGGAGGCTTTTAAGAAGAGGTGGAACAGCCACTTGCCTACTTGAGCTGGGGGTTGGACTGCAAGACCTTCAAAGTCCATTCCAACTCTTGTTATCCTGTTATTATTGACCAATGAGCAACCAAGATGATAAGGAAAGAACACTTTATGAGGAATGGCTGGAGTTACTAGGTATGCTTAGCCTTGAGAAGAGAAGACTGCCATGAACCCTTTCTTCAAGTGCCCGAAGAGCTGTCATTCAGGGGGCAGAGCAGAATTGTCCTGGATTTTTCCATAAAACAGGGAAAGAATTCAGAGTAACGCATAATCTTACCTGATAAAACTCGGACTTCTGCTTCATTTCCAGTTCTTGAACTAGCGGGATTTTTGGCAAGGCATCTATAGATCCCACTGTCCCCTACTTGAATCCGACTGATTTGTAAAGATCCGGAAGGCAAAATGGCTACTCGAGTGTCACCAGGATTCATAAGTAGATCTTCTTGGTTTCTCTGCCAGTGGACTGTAGGCATAGGTTCACCAACCACTTCGCACTTCAATAAAACGGTGTCACCTGCAAATGCTGTAACGGAGTCTGTCTGGGACAGAAACCTCAGTGGACCTGCAGAAAGGAAAAGATAATTGAAATTAAGGAAGAAGATAGATCTAAAAGGTACACATATATACACAAATGCACATCTTTATTTATTAAATTTATGTGCCACCCGTTTCACCATGGCATCGTTTTGGAGAGCTTACAACATGATAAAACAATATTATAAAACAATATTTTTTTTAATATATTTGTTGTTTTGGCAAATTTAGTTAATTGCCTTCTGGTAGAAGAAGAAAAGACATAACCAGTAGGAGAGAGTAAAGAGAGAAATTAGTCTGTTATCATTATTTTGTCACAAACAATCTAAGTCCAGTCCCTTTTGAATTCCGTTAACTCCTATCTAGCGCCAATTTAGTGCTAACCAAGAGTTGATTAAATTCTTGTGTACATTCATTAGCAATAAATCAATTTAACAGTTAAATGGGTATGGTCCTGATTCTTCATACCTGAAACTTCTAACCAGACATGATTTTCACATATTAGTATAGTAATATACTACCAAGAGCCTTGGTAGAGCAGCAGACTAATGTGCTGTTAACTAGCACCAGCTGCCTACAATTACTGTAAGTTCGACTCTCACCAGGTTCAAGGTTGACTCAGCCTTCCATCCTTTTGAGGTAGGTAAAATGAGGACCCGGATTGTGGGGGCAATAAGTTGACTTTGTGTAAAAAAAGGACACCGCTTGGGGGGGGCGGGGCGGTGAAAGCCCTACTAAGCAGGTATATACAAAAGCATGAAGGCTATTGCTTAACACATTGTAAACCGCCCCAAGTCTCCGGAGAAGGGCAGCATATAAATCGAATCAATCAATCAATCAATCAATCAATCAATCAATCAATATTCAGCCTTTCAACCAATGAAATTTTGTGATAATGCCATTCCTCAAGATATAATTCAACTAAAAACAATTAAAGTCCTACATTAAAACCAGATCGTTTATTTTGTGTGATATGTTTTCTCAACATTGAGGGTCTAGCGAACTAGAGATGGCGGATCGATTAATAGGAGCTCCCACCTCCTCACAGATATATTCTGCTTCTTTCCTCTCCATCTTTTACTTTTAGTTACAATTTCTACTTTCATTATGATCTTATTGTGATTTCATACATTTGTGTGTGTGTGTGTGTGTGTGTGTGTGTGTGTGTGTGTGTGGTTTTATTTTGAGGCTGTAAGCTGCCCAGAGTTGTCTTGCAGCAAGATGGGCAGCAAGCAAATTTAATAAAATAAAATAATCATCCCAAAAAAACTGGAGCACCACTTGAACATCACTGGCATCGACAAATTCACCATCAGTCAATTGCCAAAGACAGCTTTACTCAGAATAGCTTACATCCTGCAACGATACCTCTAACACAGGGGTGGGCTTCAAAAATTTTAGCAAGGGGTTCTTGCCCAATTGCTGGGTGGGCGTGGCCATGGTAGGCGTGGCCTAGTCAGCCTCCTGTACCATGGTGGGGGGGGCCTTTTTGCTCTCCCTGGGCTCCAGAGGCTTTCCTTGAGCCTCCAGGAGGGCAAAAACAGCCTCCCCAGGCTCGGGAGGACCTCTGGAGGCTGGAAACGGGCCTGTTTCTGGCCTTCTCAAACTTCCAGTAGGTCCACTTTTTGCCCTCCCCGATCCTCCGTGCGCACCCTGCACTTACCTGCATCCAAAACGGGCCACATGGGGACTCCTGGGAGGGGCGGGGCGGGGTGAGGTGGGCGGGGTCAGCCAGGAGTGGGATTTGCGGGTTCTCTGAACTGCACAGAATCTTAGCTAGAGGTTCTCCCGAACCCCTGCGAATCCCCAGCAGCCCCATCCCTGCTCTAACACCATAAAACATCAACATCTGCCCATCCCAAATCCTTGGGAAGGACTCGATAAGCAGACAAAAATGCAACATCCAGTCTAAACATCTGACTAACTGCGTGACAAATCATCATCATCATCATGAGAAAAAAAATCAGACCACAGCAACACAAATGATCCAATATCATTCTGATAAATGCTCTTAAAATATAAGAAGCCAAACCCTCCAGGGGTAAAAAAAAAAAAAAAAAAGCTTGATTTAATTAATGATTGAAAAAGTTTGGATTAAGGAATTACTTAATAGCCATTTCTGAATAAATCACAGGAATGCTTGCAGAAATGCATCAGAAATTGCCCTGGGGGGAAAAGGAGCAGTGTTCTTGGATGATGTAATATACCAAACTCTCATATTTTTTTTTCTCCAGGTTTTATCTGTCAGATCGTGTGAAACCTGCCAATTTCATTATATTCAAAATCACGCTTTAACAAATAATAATCTAATGCAATATGTCAGTCTAGTCGAAGAATTGTATTGGTAAGGACAACAGATATGGGGTAAAGATTAGAAGAAATTTCATAATGATAAACATTATTTGACAGCAGAGATTATTTGCTGGAAGTGCTGAAGAAAAAAAACAACAGAATTACCATCTGCTAGGGGTATAGAAATACAATAAAGTACACAATGGAGCATACAAAAAAAATTACCTGTGATGAAATTTGAATATATGTAAGAAAATTATCTGGACTCAATTATAGCAATGATGAATGCACCATTGAAAAATCTGAAAAACCAAAGTGGGGAGAAATTCTCCTGAAGATCATCTATTTATGTGTTCAGTAAGAACTAACCTCAATTAGATGGCAAATAATCCATCAGTCAAGAAAGAAAGGATATCATTATCATCTTGTACAAAAATTTTCATAGTACTTCTTCAAAGACGATAGGCCAGGGGTGAAATGCTCCCGGTTCGGACCGGATCGCCCCATCCGGAAGCGATGGCGGCGGGTGGTTCAGAGAACCGGTAGCAAAAATCCCTGCCCCCCCCCCCATGACCAGCTGAGCCGCATGATCATCAGAGGCTTTTTTTTTTAACTTTTAAAAGCATTTTTTCTACAACCTCTTCTGACGAAAAAATGCTTTTAAAAGTAAAAAAAAAAAAGCTGATGATTGCAAGGCTCAGCTGGGATCCTCAGAGGCTTTTCAAAGCATTTTTTTCTGCAACCTCTTGGCCGAAGAGGTGGTAAAAAAATGCTTTGAAAAGTCTCTGACGATCCCAGCTGAGTTGCCTGATTGGCAGAGGCTTTTCAAAACATTAGAAAAAATGCTTTGAAAAGTTAAAAAAAAAATTGGCCACGCCCACCCAGTCACATTACTCACCACCACCAAGCCATGCCCACAGAACCGGTAGTAACAAATTTTACATTTCACCCCTGCTATAGGCAGTTTACACAATCAAAAGAACCTTATACAAAATTCTACCTCTCTTGCATCTCCCCACCCCAAACCAAAAATGAAAAGAAATATTTGAGGGGCTGCCAAAAAGAGGTGGGGGTGGGGTCAATCTATTTTCCAAAGCACCAAAAGACAAGAAACAATGGAGGGAAACTAACCAAGGAGAGAAGCAACTTAGAACTAAGGAGACATTTCCTAACCATGAGAACAACCAACCAATGGAAAAGCTTGCCTTCAGAAGTTGTGAGTGCTCCATCACTGGAGGCTTTCAAAAAGAGACTGGACAACCATTTGTCTGAAATGGTGTAGGGCAGTGAAGGCTAACCTTTTATGTCACCGCGTACTGACTGTGCCGGAAATGGCACGCAAAACCATCCTGCCTGGACCGCGCAGCCTCACGGGCTTTTGCGCTTATGGGAGCACTGAAACCCGGAAGAGCAGCGTTCTCTAATGCGTGTGACTCCGGCAGCTGAACTTCTGGTTTCCAGCGTGAAGGCACTCCCGTCAAACATTTGGCTCTTGCGCATGCATGCAACAGAAACCTGGAAGTTTGGGTGCCGGTGCGTGCATGCGCGACAGAACGCTGCTCTTCCAGGTTTAGACGCTCCCGCAGAAGTGAAGACCAGCTGACCGGCATGTGTGTGTGCACAGGAACGTGGAAGAGGAGCCAGCAAGGCCACGTATCCCACGCAGGATGGTTCTGTGTGTCACTTCCAGCGCGCGTTCCATAGGTTCGCCAACACGGGTGTAGGGTCTCCTGCTCGAGCAGGGGATTGGATTAGAAGACCTCCAAAGTACCTTCCAACTCTATTATTCTATGTCCTATGAATGAAAATTACTGACTGAAGAGTCTGTCAAAAACATTTGAAAAAGGTAGCACTATTACTATTAAGGCACAAATGCTATCCAGAATAAAATGATCTTAATGGCTTAGGACCTGGTTATTTACGAGACCGCCTGCTGCCACCAGTGGCCTCCCACCGGCCAGTTCGCTCTCACAGAGAGGGTCTCCTCTGGGTGCCATCAGCCAAACAATGTTGACTGGCGGCCCCCAGGGGGAGAGCCTTCTCTGTGGGGGCACCTACTATCTGGAATGAGCTCCTCCCGGAGATACGAAGGATCCCGGACCTATGCACCTTCCGCCGCGCTCTTAAGACCTTTTTATTTAACCAGGCCAACCTGGCCTAATTCTCCTCTTTTAATAATCATGTAAATTTTAATTTGTTTTAAATTATTAGGGTTTTAAATATTATGGCCAAATTATTTAATTGGATTTTAATCTGTTTTAAATTTTGTATGCATGTTGTTTTATTATATGGCTGTTCACCGCCCTGAGTCCCTCGGGAGTAGGGCGGTATATAAATCAAATAAACCTCGAAACCTCGAACCTCTTAAAAACTTTGTGAAAAGCTGAAAGGCTGAAGGGACAGGCATCTAAAAGTTTCTTCTATATTGTGAGGGCCACCACCAAGAAGGTTCATTTTCAAACCCTTATCTGTAGCCTCTTCATTGTCCTTTTCCTCCATAGAACTCAATTCTGATAACACTATCCAATCAACTGTATAGTTAGTCTAGTCTAACTGTTATGGCCGTGGACTCAGACAGGATAGATATCAAAGAAGAGGCTCCAGCAGAACCTCTGGATCTTAGGAGACATAAAGACAAGAGTCACTTGAGGCTGATTAAACATATACACAGCTGGAACAGTCAGATAATTTTGATGACGTTTGGCCCCCACACCTGGGTGAGTAAAGAGCAACATTGTTCTATTTGGCTTCTTGCCAAGCAAGAGAGTAAATCTCTTGATTGATAACAGCTGGCTGCAGCCTGATTTAATAAGCAGCTCTGATCCATGTTCTCTTTACTGGAAACAATCTCTGATTTGTGGCTCTTGCATGATGTGAATCCTGTTTATGTTAGAAATGTTGAATTGGCTGACAACTCTGGCTCAGTTCTAGGAAATTTGGACTGTATTTGGAATATTCTTTTGAACATTCCTATTTGGCAGCATATCGTTCAGGCAACTATCTCTGGTTTGCAAGCTGTTATCTCTTGACTTTAAGTAAACTGTGATTTCCCATACCAACTTTGTGTGAGTCAGTAATTGAGGCATGACCATTATTATCATTCATCTGTTGTAGCATCCCCCCAGTGGTGTGATCAAAAATTGTTTGGCAACTGGCATGTTGGCTACAGTGTCCTGGGGGGGTCATATAATCACCTTTTGTGAACTTTTTACAAGCAAAGTCAATAGGGAAGCCATTCGCTTAACAATCGTATTACTAACGGAAGTGACTCACTTAACAACGGTGGCAAGAAAGGTCATAAGGTGAGGGAAAATTCATTTAATAACTGTCTTGCTTAGCCAATAGAAATTTTGGGCTCAACTGTGCTCAAGTTGAGTAGTAATTTACTAGTACTTACAGGTAGAAAGTACTAGTACTGTATCTGTCAATGAAGCCCAAGATTGCATTAGCTGTGTTGGTAGCTGCATATTCCAATGTTTGGTAATGTTTTGAACCTAGATTTTTCTACTTCTGGTATAACAGATGTACAGGTAGTCCTTGACTTACAACAATTCACTTAGTGACTGTTTGAATGGCACTGAAAAAAAGTGACTTATGACTATTTTTCACACTTACGACCATTGCAGCATCCCCATGGTCATGTAATCAAAATTCAAACTCTTGGCTAACTGATTCATATTTATGACGGTTGTAGTGTCCCAGGGTCACAGTGATCACTTTTGCAACCTTCTGACAAGCACAGTCAATGAGGCAGACAGATTCACTTAACAACCGTCTTACAAACTTAAAAACAGCAATTCACTGAACAACCTTTGCACAGGTTTGCCTGGTGCACCAACTGCGACCCTACTTGGATCAGGAGGCTCTCCTCACAGTCATTCATGCCCTTGTCACCTCATGGTTGGATTATTGCAACACGCTCTACAGGGGGCTACCCTTGAAAAGTGTTCGGAGACTACAGTTGGTCCAGAATGCAGCCGCACGAGCTATTGTGGGTGCACCTAGATACACCCACATTACACCAATTCTCCGCAAGCTGCACTGGCTCCCTATCAGTCTCCGGACACAATTCAAGGTGTTGGTTATTACCTTTAAAGCCCTACATGGCTCAGGGCCAGACTATCTTCGAGACCGCCTTCTACCACACAGCTCCCATCGACCGGTAAGATCCCACAGAGTTGGTCTCCTTCGGGACCCATCAGCTAAACAATGTCGGTTGGTGGGCCCGCAGGGGAGGGCCTTCTCTGCGGCTGCCCCGGCTCTCTGGAACCAATTACCTCTTGAGGTCCGGACCGCCCCCATCCTATTGGCCTTCCGGAAAGCAGTGAAGACCTGGCTTTTCCGGCAGGCCTGGGGCCATTGATCTCGCTATGACGATCTTGTGAGACCCGGCCATGGAATGGAGTCTATGGGTCTTTTAAAAAAAATTTACGGAATATTGTTCACATTGTTTTTTTGCTGTGAACCGCCCAGAGTCCCTAGGGAGTTGGGCGGCATAGAAATGCGACTAATAAATAAATAAATAAATAAACTGTGGGAAGAAAGATTGTAAAATGAAGCAAAACTCCCTTAACAAAAGTCTCTGCTTCGCAACAGAAATTTTGGGCTCAACTCTGGTCGTACGTCAAGTATCATGTACAGGTGGCCCTCGACTTGCAATCTCAATTCATGTTGTTAAGTGAGGCATTTGTTGAGTTGTGCCCATTTTACAATCTTTCTTCCTACAGTTGTTAAGTGAATCCCTGCACTTGATCCGCTAAGGGAGTCACCTGGTTGTTAAGTGAATCTGGCTTCCCCGCTGACTTCGCTTGTCAGAAAATCGCAAAAGGTGACCGCATGATCTTGGGACACAGCAAAGGTCATCAATACGAACCAGTTGCCAAGCATCTGAATTTTAATCACAAGATCGAAACTGTGAAAAACAGTCATAAGTCACATTTTTCAGTGCCGTTATAATTTTGAATGGCCACTAAACAAACTGTTGTAAGTGGAGGACTACCTGTCTTGCCTGATGGCCACAACACCTTTGCATTTGAAGAGAATACTTGTCATCTTCACTTTCTTTTCCTGAAATAGCCATCTTGGCTGACAATAATTATAGGAAACGTATAGCCTGAATCCCCTTTCTTGTTTCTATGGTTAAAAGTTCCCATGGTAGCAGATTGATTTTATTTATTTTTTTCATTTTACACTGCAGAGCAAAAGACTCATTAGCTGGTTCTCTTTTATTCTTTCTAGTCATCGGGGAAAATAAAAACACAAAATCTTCCCGGTTTTCACACTAAATTCTTGGCACAATGTCAGGATGTCGAACCATCCAGCATGTTCTCGAAAAGAAGAAAAGATTAAAATGTCCCTTTTTAAGCTTGTTTAAATTAAAATATATATACGGCGACACAGTTCTCTAAATGACCCCAGGAAGCTGTTTAAAACTACTTTTAGATTTTTGGTATCTGCAGCAGGATATCGCATAACATAGCAGCAAAGATGAATTGGAATCAGAAAGGAAGGATTTCTGCCTTTTTTCGTGACAGGAGGTATCTAGTATTATCTGAATTTCAAAATTGCTTTGACATTGAATATTCTCCCCATCTATTGATAACATGGAATAACTTCCTACATGATTGCTAGGCTTCCTGATATTCTAAATCTGCTTCACTTCAATTCTATACATCCTCAGTTACAGATCTGCCTTGTCATAGCAACAGCAATGAGCACTTAGACTTACCCGTATTTTTCAGAGTATAAGACGCACCTTAGTTTTTGGGGAGGAAAATAAGAAAAAAGCTGATTGGTGGGTGGATCACCCTCCCAGAATACTCCCAATCAGCTGTTTCCAGAGATGAATTTTAGCAACAGGTTTGTTGGTTGTGAGCTCTGTGCCTTGCTTTTTTTCCTGCCTTTGAAACTCTGTTTCAGGAAAAAAAAACTTTTTTTTTTCTGCCTTTGAAAGCCTCCGAAACAGAGCTTCAGAAAAAAAGCCTTTTTTTCTGAAGCTCTGTTTGGAGGCTTTTTTTCTGAAGCTTCTTTCAGAGACTTTTATTCTGAAGGACTATCTGTACTCTTTTCAATCTCCTTTCTTTGGTATTGGTATGTAGATTAACCTCTTCTGATCTGTTGGTTATTTGTGTCATTCTCCAGATTTGTTAGCATAGTTTGGTTAGAACCTTTACTGATTCTTCTTTTCTTGCTTGCCATATTATTTTAGATAAAAGCCTTTCAGAGGCTTTTTTTTTCCTGAAGCTTCTTTCAGAGGCTTCTTTCAGCCTCTGAAATCTCCATTTGGGAGGTTGGGCAGGGCTACATTCGGAGTATAAGATGCACCCAGATTTTCACCCTCTTTTTTGGGGGGAAAGGGTGCATCTTATACTCCAAAAAATACGGTATATACCACTTCACAATGCTTTACAGCACTAAGCAGTTTACAGAGTCAGCATATGGTCGGCCTCCAAATATCTGGGTCCTCATTTTACCAACCTCGGAAGGAGGGTGTCAAACCCCGGCCCGTGGTTTGCCATACCTGGGGAAGGGACCCCAGCACAGGAGGTGGTGGTGGGAAGACTGGCTGTCAAACACTGAGGTTGCAAGCCCCATCCCGACCCCAAAGCAGCAAGCAGTGAAGCAGCAAGCAACGTGATGTTGATGAACAGCTGATTATCAGATGGCTTACATTCGGCCCGGGTCATGGTTGCCTGCAAGCTAGCCAAACGGGCTGTTGATTGACTCTGCCAGCAGCCTGACAATCAGCTGACTGGGCTTGCCGGCTGCTCCAGAGGCAGATGCGGGGGTGGGCTCCTGGAGGTTCGGCAGGGTTCAGCCGATCCTCTAGCCAAGGATTGCCTGGGTTCAGTGAACCCCCAAATGCCACCACTGGCTGGCCATGCCCACCCCATGCCACCCACCTCATCCCTCCCAGGAGTCTCCACTCAGCCAATTCATCATTCCAGAGCCTAAGGGAAGCAGTTTTTGCCCTCCTGGAGGCTCAAGGAAAGCCTCCAGAGCCTGGGGAGGGCAAAAGTGCCCCCCACACCGTGGTGCAGGCCACCGACTAGGCCATACCCACCATGGCCATGCCCACCCAGCAACAGGGCAGCGAACCCATTGCTAAAGGATCTGTAGCCCACCCCTGGGCAGAAAGGTGCGGCTCCAGCATTCAAAAGGCTCTGTGAGGAGGCTCCCAGCACCAACTTTAATTCTATATTTTTTGGAACTCACTGTCTGCTGAGAATCCAGTTTAATAAACCACTGGGAACTCAAAGTGAGTGGCATCCTGATTGTGGGTTAGATCCGGAGCTCGGACCTTTGAGAGATGGAAGGATGGGTCAACCTTAAGCCGGTCACGATTGAAGGAATTGAACTCCTGGCAATGTGAGCAGAGTTATCCTGCAATACTGCATTCTAACCACTGTGCCCCCGCGACTCATAGAATCATGTAGAATCATAAAGCTGGACCTTAGAAGATATCTTGTCCAACTGTCTTCTATTTCAGGATCTGCTACAACCATTTGTTTACAATTCAATTAAACATTTATTGTCAAAGCACAACACGTGTACAATGAGATTGGCTGAGCCTCCCTTTGTGCACACACACCCCCACAATATAAATACATATCAATAACTCACTGTGAAAGAAACAAAACTCCCTAACCCAATAAATAGGAGCCTGAGTGGCATAGGAGGCTAATGCCTCCTACTAAGGCAGCATTTAACATCCAGCTGCCTGCAATTACTGCAAGTTCAATTCTCACCAGGCTCAAGGTCGACTCAGCCTTCCATCCTTTCTAAGGTGGGTAAAATGAGGACCCGGTTCATGGGGGCAATAAGCTGACTTTGTATAAAATATACAAAAGTATGAAGGCTATTGCTTAACGCATTGTAAGCTGCCCTGAGAAGGGCGGCATATAAATAAAAAAATTTTTTTTAAAAAAAAGTCATACTAACAACACAGAATTCTCTATAAATATATGTGCGTAACATTGCATTATGACAGTGATGGCTAACCCTTTTGCCGTTGCATGCCAAAAGTGGGGGGAGTGTGTGTGGGGGTCACGCACATGTGTGCCGACACCCATAATTCAATTCCCCCCCACGCCCCACACCCCACCACCCCACACATGCGCATGCAACCCCCCCCTTCATGCTCACCCCACTTTTGGCATGTCACGGCAAAAAGGTTACTGGTGGACCCGGTATGCCTGTTTTTCACCCTCCCCAGGTTTTCTTGGAGCCTGAGGAGGGCGAAAATGGCCTTCCCCACCCCCCTGGAGGCCCTCTGGATGCCGGAAACGGCCCGTTTCCCGAGTTCCGGTGGGCCCGGAAGGCCCGAAAATCAGTTGGCTGGCATGCGCATGCACGCTGGAGCTGAGCTAGGGCAACACTTGCCTGCCCACCGATATGCCTCCGAGTGCCACCATGACGGCATTATGATATGTTGCACTGGCCCTGCTAGTCTATCATACTACATGCTTATGATGTTATATTGCATTCAGGAGTCTGACAGCCCACGGATAAAAGCTTACCATTATTGACCATTTGAAGTTACAACAGCACTGGAAAAAGTTACTTATGACCGTTTTTCCACACTTATGACCGTTGCAACATCGCCATGGTCACTTGATCAAAACTTGGGTGCTTGGGAACTGGCTTGTATTTATGATGGTTGCACTGTCCCAGGGTCAACTGATCACCACTTGAAAACCTTCCCTGCTGGCATCCAACAAACAAAGTCAGTGGGGGAAGCCAGATCTGCTTAACGACTGCATGATTCCCTTAACAACTTCAGTGGCTAAACTTGTTTAACAACCCTGGCTAAAATTGTTGTAAAATGAGACACAACTCACTTAACAACCTCCTTGCTTCCTTGCTTGAGCTCAATTGCGGTCATAAGTCAAGGACAACATATATAGCATCTCTGACAGAAAACTACCCAGCCTCTGTTTAAAGATCTTTAGTGAAGCAGAACTTGCCATGAACTTGATATGACAACCTTTTCTAATGGTTTTCTAACCTTTTCTACAGGCAGGAAAGTCCTCCTGACAATATCAACTGTGAATCTCGTATTTTATAAAAAGGAAAAAAAAACCTCAAAAATTATTTAGATGCCTAATTGTTTTCAAAATGTGTTTTTAATGAAAAATATAATCTGAGAACTGCATTTCAAAAACAATTGAAGGATGCCATCTAGAATTTGTGTTCTGATTTATGCATTAGTACCAGAAATTACAGCAGTTTGCTTAAATCAGAGAGGGCCTTTCAGAATTTTCCAATCAATCTGGATCTGTCAGAGCTTTCTCTAGGAGAGAGGGGGGAAAATACTTTTCCATAACAGACAGATAGATGATAGCTAGCTAGCTAGCTAGCTAGAGATAGACAGGTTGATGGTGGATGATAGATGGAAGATAGAGAGATAAACAAACAGATAATACATAATAGATGAGATAGATAGATAGATAGATAGATAGATAGATAGATAGATAGATAGATAGATAGATGGAAGATAGATAGATAGATAGATAGATAGATAGATAGATAGATAGAAGATAGATAGATAGATAGATGGACGGATGGACGGATGGACGGATGAGAGAGATAGAGAGATAATACATAATAGATGAGATAGATAGATAGATAGAAGATAGAGAGATATACAAACAGATAATACATAATAGATGAATTAGATATATGATAGATAGATAGATAGATAGATAGATAGATAGATAGATAGATAGATAAAAAATGGAAGATAGATAGATAGAGAGAGAGAGAGAGAAATAGATACAGATGGAAGATAGATAGATAGATAGATAGATAGAGAGAGAGAGAGAGAGAGAGAGAGAGAGAGAGAGAGAAAGATTTGTATTTTGCAAGACCAGGCCTTCCTCTAATGATAAAAGGAGCACTACTATTAACAATGGCCAGGGGATGGCATTTACTAGTATTACCTGCCTTTGAGGAGCATGAGATTGCAGGGAAACTGTCAATCCCACCTATAAAGAACAGGCGTTGGAGGCCAATAGGAGAAGAGTAACAGTAGCTACTGGTACCCTCTGACTTTCAACCATTCATTTAAGCAACTGTTTGAAATTACAACTGTACTGAAAAAAAAGTGACTTATGGCCGTTCCTCACACTTAACAAGTATCACAACATCTCCTCAATCACACAATCCAAATTCAGGTGCTTGGCAACAGCATCTCCTATATTTAGGACAACTGCATCATTCTGGGGTCCAGCCCATTTGCAACCTTAACCAACTTTCAACAAGCAAAGTCAACCGAGGAAGCTGGATTCCCCATAACACCCACATGATTCGCTTGAAACCTGCAGTGATTCATTGAACAATTATGACAAAAATGGTCATAAGATTAACAACTGCCTTGCTTAGCAATGGAAAGTCCTGTCCCAGTTGTGGTCATAAATCAAGGATTACCTGTAATGAGCAGCCTAATAATATCTCTCTATGTCATTAGTAGAGTCGTTTGTCTCTACTTCTGGAGAGACATGATACAGGTTTAAAGTTCTCTACAGTTTTAGGCTGCATAAACAGAGGGATAGAATCAAGATCACATGAAGTGTTAATACCACCTTATAATGCCTTGGTAAAGCCACACTTGGAATACTGCATCCAGTTTTGGTCACCACGATGTAAAAAAAAATGTTGAGACTCTAGAAAGAGTGCAGAGAAGAACAACAAAGATGATGAGGGGACTGGAGGCTAAAACATATGAAGAACAGTTGCAGGAACTGGGTATGTCTAGTTTAATGAAAAGAAGGACTAGGGGAGACATGATAGCAGTGTTCCGATATCTCAGGGGTTGCCACAAAGAAGAGGGAGTCAAGCTATTCTCCAAAGCACCTGAAGGCAGGACAAAAAGCAATGGGTGAAAACTAATCAAGGAGAGAAGCAATCTAGAACTAAGGAGAAATTTCCTGACAGAACAATTAATCAGTGGAACAATTTGCCTCCAGAAGTTGTGATTGCTCCAACATTGGAAGTTTTTAAGAAGATGTTGGATAACCATTTGTCTGAAGTGGTGTAGGGTTTCCTGCCTAAGCAGGGGGTTGGACTAGAAGACCTCCAAGGTCCCTTCCAACTCTGTTATTCTATTTTCTATTTTCTCTCACCGTAACTGGAACTCAAGCTGGCTTTTTATAAGGAAGTGTTGTAATGCTCCTTTCCTGTGTTGAGCTGGAAATACACAATGAAGTCTTGTGGCCTTCTTCTCTTTGTCAGCTTCATCTCTTCCTCCAAGCGTGTTAGGTTGTCCTGAGCTTCTTTTCTGCCTTCCGTTCACGTTAATTTGCACAATCATCGCACAACAATGTCTTTCGCAGCTCAACGTCTCATCAAATCTTCGTCCCCTCGGGGAAAATTGCCTCCTAACCAAGGCCTCGGCAAAGACTTAGCACACCTGTTTTTAATTTCTAATCAAAAAAGAAAAATGCCACGGGAAGCTTGATTTGCCCTACAGCCTGGTTGGAAGCCTATCAAGATCCCTATCTTCTCCCTACAGACGGTCTAATTATTAAGTAATTAAAGTTCATTTAATAAAAAAAGAGCTTATCATTGGGGGGACAGACCTTGGGGTCTGGAGCATGTGTATGACTATTAAATATTCAGCAATTTAGTAACACTCAGTACAATCCTCCAAGGAGAAATGCTTTGAGATGCTTTGTTTGTTTCAAATTAGAGACGGCAAGGTTATTTAACAGAGAAATGAAAAGCCCGTTTCCAAATCAGTCCCTTTTCTACCCTTCAATGTGCACAGCAGCCGAAGGACGGTAAACGGAAAGGAACTATTGGCCTCTGGTTCCTTCTGATACCACCAAAGGGAATGAAAACAGGTGGAGACTTCTGATTGCTCCAGCCCTGAGAAGGGAGGAGATGATACAGATAGAAATAATAGAAAATAACAGAGTTGGAAGGGACCTCGGAGGTTTTCTAGTCCCACTCCCTGCTCAAGAAGGAGACTCTAAACAGGTGAACCATTTAGTGACCATTCAAAGTTACAACGGCACTGAAAAAAAGCGACTTATGACCAATGGTGGGTTTCAAAAAGTTTTACTACCGGTTCTGTGGGTATGGCTTAGTGGGCGTGGCGTGGCTTGGTGGGCGTGGCATGGCTTGGTGGGCGTGGCATGGCTTGGTGGGCATGGTATGGCTTGGTGGGCATGGCATGGTGGGCATGGCAGAGGAAGGATACTGTAAAATCTCCATTCCCACCCCACTCCACGGGAAGGTTACTGCAAAATCCCCATTTCCTCCCGATCAGCTTGGGCTTGGGAGGCAGAGAATAAATGGGGGCGGGGCCAGTCAGAATTTTTACTACCAGTTCTCCAAACTACTCAAAATTTCCACTACCGGTTCTCCAGAACTGGTCAGAACCTGCTGAAACCCACCTCTGTTTATGACCGTTTTTCACACTTATGACCATTGCAGCATCCCCATCATCATCCTATTTTAACAACCCCATAATCCGTTGTGGGGTGGAGTCTGGGCAACCGAATGGAGCTGAGTGTTTACTGGCCAGATGCCTTACCTGTTGCCAATGCGGAGTTTTATTCAGCAGAGATATTCTCAGTGTGCCCAGAGAGAGAGAAATATCTACCTCTACCTAGGATTGAACTCACACTTTCCTGATTGTGAGGCGAGAACTCCACCTCTAGGCCACTGCACCACTCATTGCAGCATCTCCATGGTCATGTGATTTTTACATTTGGATGCTTGACAACTGACTCGCATTTATGATGGTTGCAGTGTCCCAGGGTCATGGGCAGAGGTGAAATGCTCCCAGTTTGGACTGGATCGCCTGATCCGGTAGCGATGGCAGCGGGTGGTTCGGAGAACCGATAGCATAAATCCCTGTGCACACACACCCATGCCCAGCTGAGCTGCACGATAATCAGAGGCTTTTTTTTTAACTTTTAAAAGCATTTTTTCTACAACCTCTTCCGATGAAAAAATGCTTTTAAAAGTAAAAAAAAAAAGCCTCTGATGATTGTGCGGCTCAGCTGGGATCGTCAGAGGCTTTTCAAAGCATTTTTTTCCTGCAACCTCTTGGCCAAAGAGGTGGTAAAAAAAATGCTTTGAAAAGTCTCTGACGATCCCAGCTGAGTTGCCTGATCGGCAGAGGCTTTTCAAAACATTAGAAAAAATGCTTTGAAAAATTAAAAAAAAAAAAAGTTGGCCACGCCCACCCAGTCACATTACCCCCCACACACACACCAAGCCACGCCCACAGAACCAGTAGTAACACATTTTACATTTCACCCCTGGTCACGGGATCACCTTTTGCAACCTTCTGACAAAGTCAACGAGGAAGCCAGGTTCACTTAACAACCTGTGTTACTAATTTAACAACGGCAGTGATTCACTTAAAATTTCAGCAAGAAAAGTCGTAAAATGAGGCAAAACGCACTTCACAAACTTCTCACTTGACACCTTAAATTTGCGGCTCAATTGTGGTCGTACGTTGAGAATTACTAGTACCATTCCAGACAGATGGCTGTCCAGTTTCTTCTTAAAACCCTCCAGTAATGGAGCACCTACAACTTCTGAAGGCAAGCCATTCCTCCAGTTAATTGTTCTCACTGGCAGGAAGTTTCTCCTTAATTCTAAAGTTGGATCTCTGTTTGAAAAGCTTCCGTCCATTTATTTCTTGTCCTACCTTAGTAATTGAGTAATGATTAAAATTAAAAAGATAAGATGCATGCGAATGCTAAAAGAGGGGGTGAAAAGTAGACTCCTGAAAGAAAAGCTAGCTTGCTTTGTTTGCTGGGTGAAATTCTGAAATTTCACAATGGTATTTCTTATTGTCATAAATAGATAATTTCTTTGCAGCACTAAACAATGGATGCATCCCACTGAGGATGCAGAAGAAAATAATACTGCTCTGCAGGAAAAGGCCAATACATTGAGGTATATTACATATTGGAATTATTTAGAATTAGAAATTCTGGTACCCAGACATATATAACACAGTAGCTATAGAAAAAATGTAGGCTTTCAAAGGCTGGTTGAGTAATTTTGCCACTGGGATTAATTTATACAAGTGATTCCTTAAATGGTTTCCTTTCAGTTGTTACCAAGTTCATTTTTTTTAAAAAAAAACTGGAAATAATAAAGGTGCTGCAAAGTTTCAAGTCAACTTATGTAATTAAGATTTTATACACACACCCACACTTACCGATAAGAAGAACGTTGGTGTTAATCATATACATTTAAGAAAGACTTTTTATAATGAAAAACTAAAAATGTTATCTTATACCAAGAACGGGGGGGGGGGGGGATCATCTTTGTTTGAAGAATTCAGGGGATGTGCCGCTTCTTAAAATCTTGCATTACGGAGGATAAATGTTTTAAAGCTGGTAGAATATTTCGTGCAGGTAAAAACCTCTTAGAAATATTCTATGTTTTACAGGTTTTTATCTATAAGATTCACCTCTTGCAGTGTAGTTAAAAGGACTTTTTTTAAAAAAAAACTATCTAAATAGGGTTTAGTTTAAAGAAGCAGAATCGTGGTCACCATCCATCAACACAAATTTCTTGGGGTTGCAAACTTTTCTCGTGTTCACAGTTTAGGATGCGACAGGACAGTCATCTCTGTGGTTACTGTAGAGTCATAAATCTTTGTTGATCTAGGACAGTGTTGGTGAATCTTTTTGGCACCGAGTGCTGAAATGAGAGCGAGCGTGCATGCGTGGGGGAGTGCCGGAAACCAGAAGAGTAGCTCCCCAGCGCACGTGCATGAACCTGGAAGCTGAACATCCGGTTTCCGGTGTGTGTATGCATACCAGTCACCTGGTCTTCCGGTTTCTGGTGAGCATGTGTGCATGAAGACCAGCAGAAACCAGAAGCTCAGCTTCTAGGCATGTGCATGCGTGCCAGGGAGCTGCTCTTCCAGTTTCCAGCACTCCCGTGCACCCGAAAACCAGGTGAGATCAGAAGAGCAACAGGCGATGATTGGCATGCCCAGAAAGATGGCTCTGCATGCCACTTCCGGCATGCGTGCCATAGATTCACCATCATGAATTTAGGGCAAGTCATCTAGATATTCCCCAGTGGTTTCAAACTGAATTGCTGCTCATCCTGTTCAACAAACAAGGATTAGTTTGGCCTACAGGTAGCCCGCAACTTACAACCATTTATTTGAATGACTATTGGATGTTACAAAACCATTGAAAAAAGTTACTTACAACTAGTCATCTCACTTATAACTATTGCAGTAGCCCCCTGGTCACATGATCAATATTTGGGCATTAGGAAGCCAGCATGTATTTATGAAGGTTGCAGCATCCTGGAGTCATGTGATTGCTTTTGTGACCTTCCCAGCCAGGTTCTGACAAGCAGAGTCAATGGGGGAGGGGGGGGAAACCAGATTTGTTTAACAACTGTATGATTCACTTAACAGCTGCAGTGATTCGCTTAACAACCATGGCAAAAAAGGATGTAAAATTGGGGTGTAAATCATTTACTGACTGTCTTGCTTAGCAATGGAAATTCTGGTCCCAGTTATCGCCATAAATCAAAGACTATCTGTATTAAAAAGTTGTTTATTAGTGAGAAGGAAGGAAGGGAGGAAGGGAGGGAGGGAGGGAGGGAGGGAGGAAGGAAGGAAGGAAGGAAGGAAGGAAGGAAGGAAGGAAGGAAGG
>WNWU01000002.1:64291385-64303963 GCA_012654045.1 Ptyas mucosa
GAAGGAAGGAAGGAAGGAAGGAAGGAAGGAAGGAAGGAAGGAAGGAAAAGGTTTATCGCTGTGACCATTAAGAGACAACATGGACATGATGGAGTATAACCAATCAACTTTATAAAAAGATAAGATAACCTTTATTGTCACTTTTTTCTGTGGGCACTCCGGCACACATTAAAAATGAAATTCTGTTGCCTGCTCTCAAAAGTGTACACATACATAACACACATACAGACATGCTATATACATACATATCAGTGGTGAAATCCAATTTTTTTTACTACCAGTTCTGTGGGCGTGGCTTGGTGGGGCATGATGCGGCTTGGTGGGCATGGCAGGGGAAGGATACTGCAAAATCCCCATTCCCTCCCCACTCCTGGGACCAACCAGAGGTGATATTTGCCGGTTCTCTGAACTACTCAAAATTTCCGCTACCGGTTCTCCAGAACCTGTCAGAACCTGTTGGATTTCACCCCTGATACATATGTATATACTTAGACCCTAACATATAAATACATATAAATATTAATCCCTGTGCATCTTGAATACATAGCGGAAAGAATGAAACTTGACAGTTCACAAGGTTGATGGAACAAAACTGTAGCTGAATTTGGATGTTCTGCTTCAGATACCACAAAGCCTCCTCTCAGAATTAAATTAAAAATAGTTGGGAATGGAAAGTGCCAAAAAATAATGTTATTGTTATTGCCTCCCATTTTTTTAACTTCTTGGTCCAACCTACAACTCTGGTCATTCTTTGGTTTCCCATTTACCAAGCAAATCCAGTCTTCCTTGAGTTTCAAACAGCCAACTAATTAAAGTTAGCCAAACAATATGTGTGTGTATGTGTGATCTAGTCAAAACAGAATATTTACAAAAGACATTCAATTTAATTCCCAAAGCTCTCTGTGGGAAACCACTTCAGACATCTGCCTTAAGTTCATTGGTTGTTTCAGATTTTATTACAGGCAAAAAAAAAAAAAAGGCAAAACACCTACCATGGTTTTTTAAGTAGTGTTGCTGGATTTTTATTCTGAAAAGCAGGAATCCAATTTATTTGTTTTGTTGTTTGTTATTGACTGAATAAAATGTTTCTAGCTGGACAGCTGCTTGGGCAATTTCATATGACCCTTGCCCACTTTGATCTTTGATTTCAAGCAAAAATGAGATGTTGCATTCAAGACATCACCATCTGCTGCCTTGGGTTAGATCTGAAAAAAAAATCTACCTTCTGAAGTTTTCTGACTCTTCATACTGAAGCACCTTCAACCAGGTAAAGTAAAGACGTAACAGATGCATTTGTATACAATATGCCAAGCTTGGTCAACATTAAGCCTGTTTACTTTTTTTTGTGATTTGATAAACTGTGTGAACAGAGTGAGTAAAATACTACTACTTGGTGGAGATTAGGCTTCCTCAATCTGATTTGTGTCAGATAAATTGGGTTATAAATCCCATCATAGCAACATTAATGGAGAAGGGCAATTTCAATGGCGCAATGATTTGACTCAGCACAAGACAGCTTCCTCTATTGTATTAAGAGGCAGCATAACTCTAGGTTCTACTTATCAATCAATAAACAGTTCAATTTTGTTGGAAGCTGTTTTCTTTTAACTGAAAATCATAGACTATAGCAATAGCAATAGCACTTAGACTTATATACTGCTTCTTAGTGCTTTTACAGCCCTCTCTAAGAGATTTACAGAGTCAGCCTCTTGCCCCCAACAATCTGGGTCCTCATTTTACCCACCTCGGAAGGATGGAAGGCTGAGTCAACCTTGAGCCTGGTGAGATTCGATCTGCCAAACTGCTGGCAGCCGGTGATCAGCAGAAGTAGCCTGCAGTACTGCACTCTAACCACTGTGCCACCATGGCTCTTACTGCTCTTACACCAAAGTCGAGCAAGAAACTGAATTCTCAAACCTTTTCTAGAATGCACGAACTTAATGTTTTCAAAGAACAATTGTATCTGGTACTAAAAATATGCAGTTCTGTTGCACTGTCTTCTGATGGAGGTGAGTTTGACAGAATGTAGATAATAGAATAATAGGGCTGGAAGAGACCTTGGGGTCTTCTCGTCCAACCCCCTGCTCAAAGAAGAGAACCTACACCCGTGATGGCGAACCTATGCCACGGGTGCCACAGGTGGCACATGGAGCCATATAGTGGGCACACGAGCATTGCCGTAGCTCAGCTCCAGTGTGCATGCGTGTGCTAGCCAGCAGATTTTTGGGCCAGAAGTTGGGAAACGGGCTGTTTCCTGCCTCCGGAGGGCCTCTGGGATGGGTGGGGAAAGCTGTTTTCGCCCTCCCCAAGCTCCTAGAAAGCCTCTGGAGCCTGGAGAGGGTGAAAAACAGACCTACTGAGCCCACCGGGCCATCACGTGTTAAAAGCGGGGGGGAGGTGTGCACACATGTGTGGGGCACATTGAATTATGGGTGTGGGCACACCTGTGGGCGACCTTCCTGCGCTCCTCCCACTTTTGGCACGTGACGGCAAAAGGTTTAGCCATCACTGACCTATACCATTCTGGACAAATGAGCATCTTCTTAAAAACCTCAAGTGATGGAACATTCACAGTTTCCAGAGGTAAGCCGTTCCATTGATTAATTGTTCTCACTGTCAAGAAATTTTTCCTCAGTTCTAGGTTGGATCTCTCTTTAATGATCTTCCATCCATTAATTTTTGTTCTGCCCTCAGGTGCTTTGGAAAATAGGTCAACTCCCTCTTCTCTGATAGTCCCTCAAGTACTGGAGAATTGCTATCCTTCTCCTAGTCTCGTGATGGTGAACCTATGGAACATGTGGCTAAAATGACACCCAAAAGCATGTCTCCCGGCACGCGCGGCCTTGCCTATTTGTCTACTGGGTTTCTTGCACGCATGTACGCATGACGATCACCTGTCTGCTCGCGCAGCAGTGCCAAAAACCTGTGTGCGCAATGCGCGCTGGCCAACTGGTTGTTGGGTGCACATGCGTGCCAGAACCCGGAAGTTTGGCTTTTCCGGAGCGCGAACTCTTTGCATGTAAATTTAATAAAATAAATAAATAAATAAAATAAATGTGAGGCAGTGCTGAAAACCAGCCTGTGCATGCACGCCAGCAGCTGATCGTTGGGCGTGCATGCACGCTAGAACCTGGAAGTCAGCTTTTCAGGAGAGTGGCCCCAACAAGCGCACACCCGACGTTTCCATGTGACCTTTTTGACACTTGCCATCTCTGTCCTAGTCTTTCTCTTCGTTAAACTGGACATACCTATTTCCCTCAATCATTCATGATATAAACTCCAGTCTCCTAATCATCTTTGTTGCTCTTTTCGGCACTCTTTCTAGAGTCTCAATGTCATTTTTAGATTGTGGTGACCAGAACTGGATGCAGTATTCCAAGTGCGGTCTCACCAGTGCAGTATATAAAGTAGTACTATCACTTCACATGATTTTGAATCAGTGGTGAAATCCAAATTTTTTTTACTACTGGTTCTGTTGGCGTGGCTTTGTGGGCATGGCTTTGTGGGCATGGCAGGGCAAGGATACTGCAAAATCTCCATTCCCACCCCACTCCAGGGGAAGGATACTGCAAAATCCCCATTCCCTCCCCACTCCTGGGGGAAGGATACTGCAAAATCCCCATTCCCTCCCCACTCCAGGAGAAGGATACTGCAAAATCCCCATTCCCTCCCCACTCTGGGGCCAGCCAGAGGTGGTATTTGCCGGTTCTCCGAACAACTCAACATTTCCGCTACGGGTTCTCCAGAACCTGTCAGAACCTGCTGGATTTCACCCCTGTTTTGAATCCCTCTGTTGATGCAATCTAAGACTGCACTAACTTTTGTTGTTGTTGTTGTTTCTTTCCATATCTGTTGTAGAAATTTAGTAGCTGATACTGAGATTACATTTTATTTTATGTTTCAAATCGATTTTTATTTTCTTTAAGTTTGACAAGGAATATTATTCGCCTTGTAACTTTATCGAATGCATCTTTGAATAACTCAAACCAAAGGGATGATTTAGAAGCAAAACCTTTAGTTTTATAAATGTTCTTTTGGCTGAGGGTTTATTTGCAGATATCACTCAGCATGACCGGTGGAAATCCAATTTGATTTTCTGGCTGAATATTTATGCTGTAAGCAAAACAAAGTTGTTTTTTCTACCTGGATAGCTTCATAAGTAAGTTTCTTTTTAAGATGTTTACTTTAAGCTTAATTTCAACTGTTCTAACAAGGAGCAACTGTATTTAAGTTATTAGACCCTTGAAGAGAATTAGAAAAGACAATATCCACCTGTTTAATGGGGATAATAGGATAGGGATGTATCAACAACTACCTATCAAAGAGTGAATTAACAACTACACATTAACTCTGTTAGAATGTGGCTTGGTCCCAGCTTAAGTATGTGGATAAAAAAAAAAAACAGATGAAACAGGATTTTCTGCCAGGTTCCAAGAGTTAATAAGAAATCAAGTTTTTTATTGGTATTAACACATTATGGATAAAATGTTTTATAATGCTCTGTAAGAATCATCTGACCTGTTTTATAGACCGACTATGTCACTAAGTGGGGTGGTTTATCCCAGTGGTGAAATGTAAAATTTGTTACTACCGGTTCTGTGGGCGTGGCTTGGTGGTGGTGGGGGTTAATATGACTGAGAGGGAGTGGCCAATTTTTTTTTTACTTTTAAAACCATTTTTTCTACAACCTCTTCAACTGAAGAGGTTGTAGAAAAAATGCTTTTAAAAGCTTCTGATGATCCCAGCTGAGTTGCGCGATCATCAGAGGCTTCTTTTTTTTTGTCTTTAAAAAAAACAAACAAGAAAAGTCCAGTTGCCTCCTGAAAAAGCACCTTTGGGACAACCATGACCTGAATGACAGAGAATCTCTACAGATATTTAGCTATTCAATTTGGGATGAACCCCCTTGGAATGTAGTGGGAGTAGGAATGGATTTCCAGAGGGAAAAAATTTGCAGACTACAGGAACCAGGAGCACCACTCAGGTAAACCTCAAAGGGCTTCAACGACCCTCTGAAAGGATGCAAATGACCAGCTGTCTGCAAGGAATATAAATCCTTCCATTCCCCACCATTCAGTCAGAGCTGAAGAAGCTTCTTGGATGAGAAGCAAAACATCTTCAAAAGAAAAAAACGAAAGAAAAAAAGAAAAGAAAAAAACAAGAAAGTCCAGTTGCCTCCAGAAAAAAAACACCTTTGGGATAGCTGGATGACTTAGAACCTCTAAAAACTCTGAGCTACCAAGATTAAAAATATATCTATAAAGTGCAAATTAAGTTGTTAAGAAGTTTACAAGAAAGCTATATCTAGCTTTCTAAAGGAGTGCTAAAGGAATGAAAAATGTTTTATCTCGTTGCAGGGATTTCTTGCAGGAACGTACCGGTAATTCTGTTCCTTTAAACTCTGTTAATTAACAAATCCTAAAGTTGGGAAAAAAGGCCATGGTGGCTCAGTGGCTAAGATGCTGAGCTTGTCGATCAAAAGGTCGGCAGTTCAGTGGTTCAAATCCCTAGTGCCATGTAATGGGGTAAGCTCCCATTACTTGTCTCAGCTTCTGCCAATTTAGCAGTTAGAAAGCACATAAAAAATGCAAGTAGAAAAATAGGGACCACCTTTGGTGGGAAGGTAACAGTGTTCCATGTGCTTTTGGTCTTTAGTCATGCCAACCACATGACCACAGAGATGTCTTCGGACAGCACTGGCTCTTCGGCTTAGAAACGGAGATGAGCATCGCCCCCTAGAGTTGGGAACGACTAGCACATATGTGCGAGGAGAACCTTTACCTTTACCTTTTTAAAGTTGGGAAGTACATTTGAAGTCTCACATCCAACCCCCTTTTTGCTGGAATTTAACTAATCCCACGGTTGTTAAATGAATCCCATTTCCCCCATTGTCTTTGATTAATGGAAACTAGCTGAGAAAATCTCAAATAGCAATCACATGACTCTGGGACACTGAAACTGTCAAAAATGCTGGTTGCCAAGCAACTGAATTTTGATCAAATGACCACAGGGATGCTACAGTGGTCCAAAGAGCAAGCACCAGTCATAAATCCCCTTTTTGTAGCCCCATCATAACTTTGAATGGTCATTAAACAAACTGTCATAACTTGAAAACTACCTGTAAAACCAAATTATCCAAATGACAAATGAATATTGAATAAGTTGATTAGAAACATTCTTGATGCAAACTCACTGCTAAAATAAAAATGCTACGTTAGAACTAAGTTGGCCCAGAATATTATATTCCAAGAGGTTGAGTTTACCCAACAGATACATTTATTGGGCATTATTAGAATTATTTTATAATCTGAGCTTTTCCCGTGAGCTTCTCAGAATATTTGCAATATATTTCTTATATTAAAGTGTAGCTATTGGAACCATTGAACTATATTCAATGTAATTTTGTAAGTGTACAATGTAATTTTATACATATAAATATATATGTCCAGGAAGATTCCCCTACACCAGAGGATCTGGCCCGTGAAGGGGGACGAGGGGCTTAAAGAGCCGAGGTGGCACAGTGGTTAGAGTGCAGTACTGCAGTTACTTCAGCTGACTGCTAGTTCAGCAGATCAGCGGATCAAATCTCACCGGCTCAAGGTTGACTCAGCCTTCTATCCTTCCGAGGTGGGTAAAATGAAGACCCAGATTGTTGGGAGCAATATGCTATTTAGTATACTGTTTTTGCTGTAAGCCGCCCAGAGTCCTCGGAGAGTGGGTGGCATAGAAATATGACTAATAAAATAAATAAATAAATAAAGTGCTTAGAACTGACCTGTGGGGCAGTGGTGGGATTCAAGTAATTTAAAAACCGGTTCTCTGCCCTAATGATTTCTTCCAACAACCAGTTTGACAAACTGTTCAGAAAGTTAACAACTGGTTCTTCCGAAGTGGTGCGAACCGGCTGAATCCCACCACTGCTGTGGGGCCACCCTGGAAACAGCAAAGGACCGGCCTGCGGTGCCTCTGCCAGCAAAAACGGAATTTCGTTTTTGCTGGCAGAGCGCTCGGGCCACCACAGGTGCCCCCGACATGAGTGACGTCCAGTGGTGGAATTCAAATTTTTTGACTACCGGTTCTGTGGGCGTGGCCTGGTGGGCATGGCAGGGAAAGGATACTGCAAAATGAGCCTTGGTGGTGCAGCAGACTAAAGTGCTGTTAAGAGCCTGAGTGGCATAGCAGGCTAATGCCTCCTATTAAGGCAGCATTTAACATCCAGCTGCCTGCAATTACTGCAAGTTCAATTCTCACCAGGCTCAAGGTTGACTCAGCCTTCCATCCTTTCTAAGGTGGGTAAAATGAGGACCCGGTTGTGGGGGTAATAAGCTGACTTTGTATAAAATATACAAAAGTATGAAGGCTATTGCTTAACGCATTGTAAGCCGCCCTGAGTCTCCGGAGAAGGGCGGCATATAAATAAAATAAAATTTTAAAAAAGTAACACTAACTGCCTGCAATTACTGCAAGTTCAAATCTCACCAGGCTCAAGGTTGACTCAGCCTTCCATCCTTTCGAGGTATATAAAATGAGGACCAGGATTGTGGGGGCAATAAGCTGATTTTGTATAAAAAAGAACACCGCTTAGGGGGGCCCAAAAGCCCTACTAAGCAGGTATATACAAAAGTATGAAGGCTATTCCTTAACGCATTGTAAGCCGCCCTGAGTCTCCGGAGAAGGGCAGCATATAAATTGAACCAATAAATAAATAAATAAAATCTTCATTCTCACCCCACTCCAGGGAAAGGATACTGCAAAATCCCCATTCCTTCCGAAGGATATTGCAAAATCTCCATCCTTACCCCACTCTGGGGCCAGCCAGAGGTGGTATTTGCCAGTTCTCCGAACTACTCAAAATTTCCGCTACCGGTTCTCCAGAACCTGTCAGAACCTGTTGAATAGCACCCCTGGTGATGTCAAACTGGCCATGCCCACCTGGCCCCCTGAGATCAAGCAGAGCCCTGATGTGGCCCTCAATGAAATCAAGTTTGACACCCCTGCTCTACATGAAGAAAGTGATTGACAATTGTTTCCCTGGGAGAGAATAATGAAGGAGGGACATATCGCCATGGGAACTGTCCAATGGGAGGACTGGTAGGCTTCCACTCTGATTGAATGACTTGCAAACTGGGGGCAAAGTGTCTCAGTGCAGCTAGGATTTTCTTAAAACAGCATAGAGTCAAGCCAGCAGGAGCCAAGAAGTGGAACTGCTTAAATATCAAGTGCTTATGTAGCCTTATTGAAGGAAGGAGTTGAGAGATCGAAGCAATAGAAAGGGTTAGCCTAATGTTGTACAGATTGCACTCTTCAAATATTGAAAAAAAGAAAACAATATCATTCAGAAGACCTATTTTTTATGGTTCCAGAGTGCACGACACAAAATAACAGGATTTAAGTCACAGGAAGATAGGGAAAGTGTCTTAATAATACCTCAACGGTGGGACCAATTAATCAAAATGTTGAGGAACGGGACCTAGGCAGAGGTTTGCTATGAGCAATTTTCATCGTTCTCGCAGGTAAAGTCAATCGAATTCACCTCAATTTGGACTCCAGCATACTTCAGGTCATATGGGTGGTAGCCTTGGCAACTACTTCTCGGGTTCCTATGGATTCTTTTCAGCTGGTATAAGATCTCAAAGTGGTAGACAGAATATAGAATGATGAGTGTCGCCACTTGTTTATTGAACTAGTCTGCTGCAACTCATCTCCTTGAGTGTGGGGTGTATTCCTGCCTCCTTTAAAGTACCGTATTTTTCGGAGTATAAAATGCACCAGAGTATAAGATGCACCTACCTTTTTTGGTAAGGAAAAAAAGAAAAAGAAATCTGCCTCTGCCTCTGAGCAATTTTGCCTCGTTGCAGCAAACAGCAAACCACCTGCTTTACTTTCATTTTCATTTTCAGCATAGCTTGATTAGCACAAGGGGAAAAAAAATCTGCTCCAGCAATTTACCTCTTTGGAGCAAGCAGCAGAGCCCTGCCCAAAACAGCTGAGAGCAAATCAGCTGAGAGTCGGGAGGCTGATCTAATCAATTTGTGCTAATTAGGCTGTGCTGAAGCTGAAAGGAGTTGTTTTTTCTTGCTGTTTGCTTGCAAGGAGGTAAACTGCTGCGAGGCAGAGGCCAAAGGCTGGGGGCCAGTGGGTGGGCGGGGCTACATTCGGTGTATAAGATGCACCTAAATTTTCATCCCCTTTTAGGGGGGAAAAAGCTGTGTCTTATACTCCGAAAAATATGGTAAGCTGCTTTAAGCCCTAATTAAAAGAAAATGCCCTTCTGGTCTTATGTATTGACCTTTTAGGAAACAGACACCACAAGATACCACAAGATATGGACACTTTGCTAGAAACAAGTTTTATAACAAGTATGGATTTTCTTTCTTTATTAAAGCTGGTTGTCATGAAGTCAGACCCAACTTCTGTTGAAACTGGTCCATCATCTCCACCTCACTTCAGCCACAATTAATGCTCCTTTCATGGACATGCCAATAATTTGATACTGTATGTTGATCCTCCCTTGTTTCAGATCCATCAATTCTTCCCACACATGTCTGAAATAATATGATCTTTTACTTGCTGGTCATCACTCATGGTAGCTAGTCTTTAGATGGACTCAGACTGATTGATTGGTTCTTCCATCAATTCATGGTATTCTCAGTATTAATTTCCAAATTCATAACTTAAGTGTGTGTGTGTGTATATACACACACAGATACAAGTTATATTTAGATATACATAGTTAGACAAGTTCACGAAAGAGAAAAAAGTTTCAATAACAACAAAGATTTGTATGGTTATAGAAAGGCGAACATTAAGAAGGAGTGACGGAATGAACACACACATACACACAAGTTATACTTAGATATACATACTTAGACAGGTTTACGAAAGAGAAGAATGTTTCAATAACAACAAAGATCTGAATGATTGTTGTGACCCCGGCCCCGGAGGCTGATTTATCTTCGCATGCTGATTCGGAGGATGATATGGAGGAGGAAGAAGCTGTCACAAGCTATGTGCCGGAGGGGCCATCTTCACTGGTGAGTCAGCAAGAACTGACAGTTGCTGACGTGCCTATGGACCCCAGCCAAACTGAGGAGGAAACAGAGGCCAGTAACGACGAGGGGGAGCCCCTATTGGATGCAAGAGAGAGACGTAGGAGGCATCCTAGAGAACAGTTATTGCCACGTCCTAAGAGGTGTGGTCAGGAGACGTAGGGTCACACCCTACAAAGTATAAAAGGGGTGTGACTGGGCTGGAAAGGCGTGGTGAACAATTTGAACAATTGTTTGTGTTTTGAACGCAGTGGAGTTACAACTGTTAGTTTGGAGTTTTTGACAAGACTCTGCATTCCTGCATTAGCCTGCTGCCGTCTGCCAAGACCTTTGGAACATTGCCCGGTAACTATTGGACTGATATACGCTTTGGAAGAAAACTATTTATTAAAGGGCCATCTTCGGCCTCTCTAGCTTGCGTTTGTTACTGCCGGGCTATTTGAGCCTCTGCAAGGCCACTCATGGGAGGGGACAGAGCAATGATTGTAGAAAGGTGAACATTAAGAGTGACAGAATGAACACACACAGATATTACACACACTTTTAATGTTCACCTTCGTATAACCATTCAGATCTTTGTTGTTATTGAAACGTTCTTCTCTATCGTGATCTTGTCTAAGTCTGCCATTGCCTTCCTCTCTAGACTCACCTATTCCTTACATCACATTATCTGTATTTATTTTCAGCCCTAAAGTAAACAAATCTGTTTACTTTTCTGCCACTACAGTAGTTGAAGGGTCATTAAGCATGAAGACATTATTTTTGTCTTCTTAATTAATATCAATTAATCTCTTCCCCCGCATGGCTCTATTCTTTTTAAGGCTTTAAAGCAAAACTTGATTGGCGTGACCCAACATTCACTCATGGTTCACTTACATTTATATACTGTTACGTCTCCTTTCTTTTCCAACCCTTTTCATTTAGTCCCGTTGTATAATTGCTGACAATTATAGAACTTATGTTATATTGGAATAAAGCATAAAATTATAGCTTTAAGGACTTAATTGGTTCTTTAAACAGTTCAGTGGAATCTAGGTCTCATTCTTCACTATTTGACAGATGGTCTATCGTATGTTGGACGTTATATTTGCATAGGATTGATTTCTCTCATTACAAATATTTCTTACATTCTACAATTTAATTCATGAAGGAATTTAGTGTGCTCGTTCTGCCTTCCTTTAATTCATTTGCATTAATCAAAACTTTTGGATTTGGGGGTTTAAGAGAACAAGTTAGGTCTAGCGGTAAAGACACCAGGCTAGAAACCAGGAGACAGGGAGTTCTAGTCCTATCCCGGACAAGTCAGCTAAGATTGGATTTGGGCCAATCAGTCTCTCTCAGCATACAACATCACACTCAGTTGACAAGCTGGTTAACCAGTTCCTGTCACAATGAGTGGATCATATTTCTTGATTTTTTAAAAAAGTTTTTCTTTTTTTTTAAAAAAGTATTTTCTTACAAGCCGTCTGGAGGCCGAAAATGGCCCGTTTGCCAACTTCTGGTCCCACTGGCCTCCGTTTCTGGCCTCCAGGGTGTGTGGAAAAGGCCGTTTTTGCCCTCCTCAGATTCCTAGAAAGGCTCTGGAGACTGGGGAGAAAAAAAAATGGATCTTCTGGTCCCACCGGAAGTTGGCAAATGGGCCATTTTTGGCCTCCGGAGGGCCTCCAGGGAGATGGGGAAGGCCGTTTTCGCCCTCCCCAGATTCCTAGAAAGGTTCTGGAGGCTGGGGAGAGCAAAAAACAGGTCTACTGTGCATGCCAGGAGTGTGGAGAGCATGGGGAGGTTGTGCGCGCATGCGTGGGGGCAGGGCGCATAGAATTCTGGGTGTAGGTAAGTGCGCGCATGCGACCCCCCCCCACTGCTTCTGGTACGCGATGGCAAAAAAGTTAGCCATCACTGCTTTAGAATAATCCTGCCTAAGCAGTAATTTTTCCCATGGTTTCTCATGTTCTTAAAAAGATCTCCCATTTTTCTTTTTCCTATTCCTGTCTGTTGGTTGATATTTTCCCTTGTTCGTTCTTTCTTGACATTGGAAGTTTGCATTCTGACATTAGTCAATGCTCAACTTGATGATAGCTTGCTTTCAAAGCCACTTTGATCTTTCGCTCTTGAAAATGCCTGGCAATTTTTTTTTTTATTCCCCATGTTGGTTTTACAGTGTCACTTTCGATAGCAACTCAGAAATTCTTTAATATAAGTTAAATACAATTCATCTGTTTCTGACATACTGACTTACATTTGCCAAGTTGTGTCATGCTGGTGCAGCTACTCACTTAAATTTTCTGTGTGCAGCCCAGGGATGAAATGCTCCCAGTTTGGACCGGATCGCCCGATCCAGTAGTGATGGACGCAGGGAGAGAACCGGGAGCAAAAATCCCTCCCCCCCCATTGCCCAGCTGAGCTGCGCAATCATCAGAGGCTTTATTTTAATTGTTAAAAGCACTTTTTCTACAATCTCTTCAGCCGAAAAAAAATGCTTTTAAAAGTAAAAAAAAAAGCCTCTGATGATCGCGCGGCTCAGCTGGGATC
>WNWU01000002.1:64324144-64335987 GCA_012654045.1 Ptyas mucosa
ATAGAATAGAATAGAATAGAATAGAATAGAATAGAATAGAATAGAATAGAATAGAATAGAATAGAATAGAATAGAATAGAACAGGGACCTTGGAGGTCTTCTAGTCCAACCCCCAGGCAGGAAACCCTAAACCACTTCAGACAAATGGTTATCCAATCTTTTCTTAAAAACTTCCAGTGTTGGAGCATTCACAACTTCTGGAGATAAGTTGTTCAACTGATTAATTGTTCTAACCATCAGGAAATTTCTCCTCAGTTCTAAGTTGTTTCTCCCCTTGATTAGTTTCCACCCATTGCTTCTTGTCCTGCCCTCAGGTGCTTTGAAGAATAGCTTGACTCCCTCTTCTTTGTGGAAGCCCCTGAGATATTGGAACTCTGCTATCATGTCTCCCCTAGTCCTTCTTTTCATTAAGAGTATATATCTTATCAACCCTTCTTCACTGAATGCTGGTGGACAACAGCCAATCAGTGGAACCTGGATGCCAGTCAACCAAGCCACAAAATTATTTCATCTACTTCACATACAAAAAATAAGGAGTCAATAAAGTAACTGACATTTCAACCACAGAAGTTTCCAAAAGTGAGTATTATCAAAATCTTTAAAGCATGAAAGATTGTTTGCTTTTCATGTGCTATGCATCCAGAAACTGGATGGAGATGAAATAGCTTCCTTCTACTTGCCATTAAAGACTGCATAAATTCCTTCAACTTTGGCCAAGCTGAGGATTTTTTTCATTCATTTCTTTGGAGTCTCCCCAAGAAAATTCCAACAATTCACCAACCTTCTATACAATAGTGCCACCAACTACCACAGTTACATAGATGTATAAATGTTTGATGAGAGTCACACTGGAATTGAATTTATGAAGATCCCTGGTTGCAAGTCCCTGGTTAACAAATTGGCATCAGGCTCCTGGAGATACTTCTAAACTGTCCTGACAATTTTATTTATTTATTGATTGATTCGATTTATATGCCGCCCTTCTCCGGAGACTCAGGGCAGCTTACAATGTGTTAAGCAATAGCCTTCATACTTTTGTATATACCTGCTTAGTAGGGCTTTCGCCCCCCTCCCAAAGCGGTATTCTTTTTTATACAAAGTCATCTTATTGCCCCCACAATCTGGGTCCTCATTTTACCTATCTCAGAAGGATGGAAAGCTGAGTCAACCTTGAACCTGGTGAGAATTGAACTCGCAGTAATTGCAGGCAGCTGGCAGCTAAGTGCTACTTAACAGCACTTTAGTCTGCTGCACCACAAAGGCTCCTTGGTGTTCCTTTGTTTTTGGTGTTACTTGACAAAACTAACATTATTCCCTTCGGGCAGTGGTGAAATCCAATTTTTTTTAATTACCAGTTCTGTGGGCGTGGCTTGGTGGGCGCGGTGTGGCTTGGTGGCCGTGGCTTGATGGGCATGGCAGGGAAGGATACTGCAAAATCCCCATTCCCTCTCCACTCCAGGGGAAGGATATTGCAAAATCTCCATTCTGGGGTCAGCCAGAGATAGTATTTGCCGGTTCTCTGAACTGCTCAAAATTTCCGCTACCGGTTCACCAGAACCTGTCAGAACCTGCTGGATTTCATCCCTGCCTTCAGGGCAATTTCAAAATTCTATCTTAATTAGTTGGTGGACTAGCTGATGGGGTTATATTGGTTTTATCATTCTAAATCAATTGTTACAATTGATTAAAAAGGCATTCAGTAACAGTGATATTATAAGGATGGGATATGGGCAATTTCACAAAATTGGTCCAACTTTAGGAGAGAATTCCCAGGGAATCAGCTCCTGTATGTTAAACAGAAAATGATTACAGTTCTGCATAAGGCTCCTCTTATTTGAAAAAAAAGGAAGGAAGGAAGGAAGGAAGGAAGGAAGGAAGGAAGGAAGGAAGGAAGGAAGGGTGGGTGGGTTATGTAGTCAAGATTCTCTCTGAGCGTGGTTGTTTGCTTGCAAATGTTTAATTGCCCAACTAGGTTACCTAATTGGAAACCAAACAACCAAGCTATGTGGGACTACATAACCCTCCTTTCCCTTCCTTCCTTCCTTCCTTCCTTCCTTCCTTCCTTCCTTCCTTCCTTCCTCTCCACAGTTCAGCCCTGAGCTATTCCCTTCTATTGAAAGAAAGCATGACAAATTGCTACCATTGGCTGGGTCTACACACTGCACCAACCATAATAGCAACAATTCACTGGCCCGAAGAATGTATTTTGTTTAATAAAACATAGCTAGATAAATCATACGAGGCATAAAATCAACAATAGTTTATATTAATCATTATTCACCTCCCCAAAACGTGGGTTCCATTATGAAATAAATCCAGATAGTGTAACATCATTCATCTCCTTATATATTATGCTAATAGAGGAACAGGCTACCTTTTGACCTGGAGTATATATACTTTCATGGGTTTTTCTCATTTCCATAGTTTTCTCTGATTTTCCTGTCATCTCTAATTAAGCAAATCATTATGCATCTCCCAAACTAGTCTTCATTGGACAATAATCTTGAATCCTTGGACATAAAGGATGATTCGCAGTAATCTAACTCAAGGTCCTACGTTCAACTGGATTTGGATCATCTTACATGGATCCTGGCTCGAATCTAGAAACAAAAATCAACCTATTATAATAGAATATTTAGGAAACTGATCATTAAGGCTGAAAAATGAAATGTGTCTTTAATAAAGAAGAGCCCTTATCTGCAAAGAGGTTATTACTGGAACAAGAGTCCTAATTGAACATATATAAAATAATTAAAACCCCAGAGGAACTTGTTGAAATTCTAAATGCATGTTGAATAGGAATGTCTTTGGGTGCTGTGCTGTCAGAAGGACAATAGAGAGAAAGCTTCATTTCTTAGTTTCTATATTCTTTTTTTTAGTAGAAAAATACCTGGCCTCTTTTCAAACATATAAAAATATTTCATTCCTATTTCATCCAGGTAAATCAAAGACCTGTCCAGATTACTGGGTTGATATGGGAACTGGACAGTCTTAATTTGAATCTGCTTTCTGCACCAACAGACACATACCTGCATTGCCAGATTCAGCGGGATTTATGATCTATAGAATGCGGTTGCACAAATCAGCTCAAGGGTATATATTTTATTCAAAAAGATGCACTGTCTAAATCAAGTGCAGTACATTAGCAAGGAAATTAATTTTGCAATTTCAGCGCTAAAACTATATTATGGGATAATCAATTACATACCCTTTAACCAAATAATGGAGAAGGCTTTAGTTATTTATGGCCAATGTTTAGACGGAAAGAGGATGCCCTAATTACAAGATGGTTATTATTTTCTCATTGGAACTGATCTGCCTCATTAGTGTTATAATCCCTTCCCTTCATCTTACAGACTGTTGGTAACCTTTCAGATGACTTTGATATTAAAATTACCCACTTAGGGAAATGGCCTTTCTGCTGATGAGCCCTTCCTCAAAAGATAGAACAGCCTTAATTTATTCTATACATTAAGGGAAAATTCAGTGTTTTCATAATAGAGCCTTACATGGACAATCCATTATCACTTCCCCAAAAGTTGCATAATCCAGACACTAATGTAAATATATCAATAGGCAGAGGATGGGGACTCCAAAGATTTCAGGAAAACAAAGCTTACCTAGAGAAAAACCAAAGACAAATGGGTGAGGAACTAAGAAAGTCCTTCCATGGGTGATGAGCATGTTCAATGGAGACAGAATATTGATGATTGAAGGGGAAGCGAAAACAGAGAAAATGGGAAGACTATGTGTTAAGGAATTCACCGAGTAACCCTTGAATAGCAAGGGTGTGCACATGAAAGCGATTGAGAGAAGATACGAATAAACACAGTCAACACAGAGATACAATGAGTTGTGTTTACTTTCAAGAAATAGTAAGGCACAGTCCAAGAAACAGTCCAGGTCATACACATATAAAGCAGGAAATATCAAAACAACAGTCCAGGGATAATCCAATAACAAAGTCTTCTTACCAGTCGTCATAGTCATTCACAATAAACAGTTCTTCTGGATTTGCAAACAGTAGCATACAGAGATATCAGAGAGCAAGAACAGCAAAAAGAGGCAAACCATGTTTCTAACTCCCTCTTAAGGAGATTGGCTACAGAGCTAACCAATCAGGACACAGTATGATGCAATACAGCAGTCTTAAAGCTATATTGATGGTTTATATATTGCCAACCCAACAAGGTAGGTAATACTCATTTCCTAACACTATGTGAACAAGAATCAAGTACTTTGGAAAAGAATTATGAGTTATTGATGGGAACCTTGAACAGGATTGAAGTTCAGGTGACAATATTTTCTTGCGGATCCCATTTGTTTATTCTCAATAAGATACTCCACATTTACTTTTATCAAATATATGGATCACAGAAGTGTATCAGTTAAATCATATTTGCTTGAATAATTAGGTTAATAAAGTAATCAAGTCAACAACTAGTTTCATGTGTATAGGTTTATCTATGGTAAGCCAAGAGCTTTGCAGGAAAACAATTATTTGTTCCTGGATAACACATTCTCTCTCCTTCCTTCCTTCCTTCCTTCCTTCCTTCCTTCCTTCCTTCCTTCCTTCCTTCCTTCCTTCCTTCCTTCCTCTGAGAAGAGGGGTTGACCTTTTCTCCAAAGCATCTAAGGGCAGGACAAGAAACAATAAATGGAAACTAATCAAGAAGAGAAGCAACTTAGAACTAAGGAGAAATTTCCTGACAGTGAGGACAATTAATAAGTGGAACATCTTGCCTCCAGAGGTTGTGAATGCTCCAACACTGGAAGTTTTTAAGAAGATGTTGGATAACCATTTGTCTGAAGTGGTGTAGGATTTTCTTCTTGAGCAGCGGGTTGGACTAGAAAATATCCAAGCTCCCTTACAATTCTATTATTCTGTTATTCTTCCAAATACTTTCAAAAGCATTCCCAGCCCTACTGATTAGCACTTAAAGAATGGAATGGAACAGAACGGAACGGAACGGAACGGAACGGAACGGAACAGAACAGAATTCTTTATTGGCCAAGCGTGATTGGACACACAAGGAATTTGCTTTTGGTGCATATGCTCTCAGTGTACATAAAAGAAGAAAAATACATTCATCAAGAATCATAAGATACAACACTTATTGATAGTCATAGGACACTAATAATCATACTAGGAAACAAATAAAATAATATAAATCATAAAGATGCAAGCAACTTGGCTATAGTCATAAGTGGGAGGAGATTGGTAATAGGAAGGATGAGAAGAATAATAGCAATATAGTCTTAGTAAATAGTTTGACAGTGTTGAGGGAGTTACTTGTTTAGCAGAGTGATGGCATTCGGGGGGAAACTGTCCTTGTGTCTAGTTGTTCTGGTGTGCAGTGCCCTATAGCGTCGTTTTGAGGGTAGGAGTTGAAACAATTTATGAGAGAATATAGAGAATATCAAGGCATCCCAGAAAACCACATATATGTATGCCTGAAGCGAGCAAAAGTTAAAACTTTGGGTTAAAACTCAAAGGAAACTCTAGCTTTTTAAAACCAATTTTAACACAATATTCACCTCAAGGAAAATATTGCTGATTTCAGAACTGGGAAGATACAGATCTAAGGAATAACTAGAATTGCTTTATGCACTGTGTAATGTTTGGTGAAAGGTCCAATGGATTCATTTTATGTTCATGAATCAAAGCAGCGTGATTTATGGTTTCTCTGTAATCTCTACAGTTCAACTGGCCTCTTTGGTGACAGCCATCCAGAAGTTAATGAAGGTTGAATTCTTCCAGGGAGCCTTGGAATGTGATCGATCACCAACATCATTATCATCATCATCATCATCATCCTCATCATCATTATTATTATGTTACTATTATTGTTGTTGTTAGTTTTGCTTATATGGGGAATTTTGGGATTATTCGGATTATGGGCAGTAATTTTTGTTTCTATGTTTATTGTGTGTGTGTGTGTGTGTGTTTTCCCTTCTTACTGTGGATATTACATTATAATGGTAGTTGTTTTACTCTGTTTACTTTTGTTGTAAGCTGCTGGAAGTTGGAAT
Source organism: Ptyas mucosa (assembly GCA_012654045.1). Lineage (NCBI taxonomy): Eukaryota > Metazoa > Chordata > Lepidosauria > Squamata > Colubridae > Ptyas > Ptyas mucosa. Next base: position 64,330,178 of record WNWU01000002.1, read on the forward strand.
GATGCAATGACATACACATTTAATAAAGAATAAGAACAACAATCACAATATATGATCCCCGAATGAAAAAGTATATTGATGACAAAAGTGCTTTTTCAAAGCATTAAACAAATCTCACGGCATAACAAATCAAAGATATGAAGGGAAAAAACCCCAACAAACCTATTATGAAAATATTGTTACTATTGTCAGCCTGTATCTATTTTTTTTACTGCCCGTTCTGTGGGCGTGGCTTATTTTGTGGGTGTGGCTTGATGGTCATGTGACAATTCTTTAGGATTTAGCACAGGTACTGGTCTACCAGGCTTTTAACTGCTTGCAGAGCTGTACCGGTCTACCCGTTTGTTTTTGGAGGCACCGGTCTACCACCACACTGCCTTTTAACACTGATCAGCTGTAGGGCGGCCCTTTGAAGCCCAGCAGCAAGAGTTTAAACAGTTTTTTTTCCTTCTAGCCAATCAGCTGGGACTCAGGAGGCAGCAAATAGATGGGGGTGGGGCCAAATAAAAGGTAAGAATAACGTGGGGGGCAGGGGCGGGAGGGCCCAGCTCCCGAACAAAGAGAACCGGTTCGGTGACATCATATCATCACCACTACTGGCTCGGCTGAACTGGGCCAAACTGGGAGGAACCCACCACTGATGGGGATGCTGCAAAGGTCATAAGATTGAAAAATGGACATAAGCCACTTTTTCCAATGCCATCATAACTTCAAATGGTCATGAAGTGAACTGTGGTTAAGTTGAGGATCACCTGTGTTTGTTTTCCCTAAGAAATGTTATTAAATCTGCTAAATCACTGAAACCTCCACTTTTCACAGTGAAATGGCTCTTTGTAATTTCATCAAGACTTTTCAAAGAAATGCACTATTTTGCCAGCTGTGATTTTTGACCTGTTATGGTTTGTTTCATTTTTTTTTTTGATGTTCCATCATGGCAACCACAGGAGAGGCCTGGTTTACATCTAGGCATCTGTTCTGCTTGGATATTAGATATTGCTTTGTGCATGGTTCTCGGCCCCTCTGTTTACTGGACTGAGAATCTCCGTTAGCTGCCAACAATACCTATTATCAAGTGTTTGCGGGGGAGAAGGAAGGGTGGAAGAAGGAGAAGGAAAATCAGGCTGATTCCAATGAACTTTAGCTATGCCAAAGTTATGCCTCTGTTATGAATTATTGTCTACTGGAAAACAGCGCAAAAATATTTTCTGGGAAATCATCGTTCCTAAATTAATAACTCATAAAAAGTGAATGTTTTCAGCTTGCGGTCTTCTGACTTGCACCTTGCTTAGCTGAGCAGAAGATCTGGAGAATGTGTAGCTAAAAATGTCTCTGGATATTCTTAGTCATCCAGGTCATGGTTGTCCCAAAGGCGGGGGGAGGCTGCTGGGGGTTCGCACGGGTTCAGGAGAACCTCTAGCTAAGGTTCTATGCAGTTCAGAGAACCCCCCAAATTCCACTCCTGGCTGTCCCTGCCCACTTTGCCCCACCCCTCCCATGAGTCCCCACACAGTCTGTTTTAGATGCAGGTAAGTGGAGGGCGCGCGTGGAGGCTTGGGGAGGGTGAAAAATGGGCCTACCAGAAGTTCGGGAAGGCCAGAAATAGGCCCGTTTCTGGCCTCCAGAGGTCCTCCAGAGCTTGGGGAGGCCGTTTTCACCCTCCTGGAGGCTTGAGGAAAGCCTCCAGAGCCCAGGGAGGGCAAAAATGCCCCCTCACTATGGTGCAGGAGGCCAACTAGGCCACACCCACCATGGCCACACCCACCCAGCAACCGAGCAGAGAACCCCTTGATAAAATTTTTGAAGCCCACCCCTGCCCAAAGGTGCTTTTTCAAAAGGCAACTGGATTTTGTTTTTCCTTGCAGTCATCTGGTCATTAGCACTTTTTCTGAGAGTCTTGAGGCCACTTGAAGGTTTATTCATGCCCTCAGGGTCACCTGAATAGTACAGATGGGTGTGGGACCTTCTTAAAACTGCTGAAAGGACTGTGTTGTAACAACCAAAGTGCTAATGATCGGATGACTGCAAGGAATATAAATCCTTCCATCCTTCCATCCTTCCATCGTTCAGCCAGAATTGAAGAAGCTTCTTGGATGAGAGACAAAACCTCTTCAAGGAAAAATAAAGGCCAGTTACTTTTTGAAAAAGCACCTTTGGGTGTAGCTAAAAAAGAAATCCAGCAGTTGAGTGAAATTCACTTTTTTTCTCTCTGCAATACTATTAAAATCTTCTTTATCCCTGCTTTTATTCAGAGTTAAACCTGATTCATTAGTCTACCAGTTGGGACCTTCCAGATATTTCAAACATCAGCTTGCCTGTGTTTGAGTAGATTAAGCTAACATACCCAGGGGTGAAATTTACTTACCTTTCGTACCCGTTTGGAAGTGTGTGCGCATATCATGTGCGATTTTGGACCCTCTGCGCATGCGCAGAGGGTAAAAAACAGGTTACTTTCTGGTTTTAATGACATCCGGGCAGGTGGGCAGAGTCTCGCACTGTCGCCGCTACCGTTTCTCCAAACAACCTGCCACCAGTGCTACTGGTTTGCCCGAACCGGTGTGAACTGGTATCACTTTACCCCTGGCACACCCCAAATTAGGGAATGATAGATTCAGAAAAGCTATTCTATCACTGTGCATACTTGTCTATCCATGAACTACAATTCCTTTTAATAAACAACAAATATAAAGCCACAACTTTCAGTGAATCCTTGCCTCTAAAATGCAGGGATTTAAAATGGGGAAGGAAGTGGAGCTGGAAAAGGAATTAAACCTATTGCCTCTCTAATCTGGAGTAGTAGAAATGGAAGGAAAGGGGAAAGGGGAAAGGGAGACCCTAGCCTAGTTGAAAATTACAGACCAATCTCTTTATGTTGTGTCACTTGCAAAGTCATGGAATCAATCATTAACCAATCTATTACCCTCCACCTAGAGACAAACAACCCACTCTTCAACAACCAATTCTGTTTCAGAACAAATTTATCCTGTAATCTACAACTACTACATTACAAAAACATATGGACTACATATCTTGATCAGGGCAAAGCAATAGACACTATTTACATAGACTTCTGTAAAGCTTTAGATCCAGTGGTACATGACAAATTACTTCTAAAACTAAAATCCTATGGCATTTCTGGACTCCTACATGAATGGATAGCTGCCTTCCTGTCAAACAGAAAGGGAAGGTCCCTTGTGGTACAGTGAAGAAGAATCATAGAAGTAGAATATGGTTTTTATGCAAAACATTTCAGGTCGAGCTTCAAGCATCTCCAAATAAAGCTATAGAAATTTCCTGGCTGAGAACGGGCTGCCAGTCAGTGTGGGTAGAAACAGGCACCAATTATTAATGAGTGACAACTCCCAGCACACCTCCTCATCGGCCATGCTGAAAAAAACTGCTGGGAATTCTGTTCGGCGAAATCTGAACAGTCATAAATTTCCCTTCTCTGGTAAAAATAAGTTAAGCACAACAGTAGGAAGCGGCCAAAGAAAAGTCAAATCTCCTTCCAAATTGAGCTCAACGCAGTGGCGTCCACCAAGACAGGCCAAGGAGCATGTCAGACTAATGAAAGCAGTGCCACAGCATTGTGATGTGAGCTCTGCCCCTTTTCTATATGTGTTGTGACATTTTGTACATTGCATTTTTGCCATTCTGAAAACAACAGCAATAACCTGAAGACTTCTTGAGACTGTACTTTTTCGGGGCAACGACGTGAAAATCCCAAAGATGCTTTTTCAGAAGACAACTGGACTTTGGTTTTCCTTGAAGACATTTTGCTTCTCATCCAAGAAGCCTCTTCAGTTTTGACTGAATGGTGGAGGATGGAAGGATTTATATTCCTTGCAGTCATCTGGTCGGTATTCTTTACCTCCAGGCAAGAAGATGGAGGAGGAGGAGGAGGAGGAGGAGGAGGAGGAGGAGGAAGAGGAAGGGAACCTAGAATGCCACTTTTGATTAATTGATATATTTTCATTTCATCCCACTGACTTCTCTGATAATGCAAGAGTAGCAAGAATCTCCAGAACATTAATGGACACTTGGAAGGAGAGATGGGCAGAAACTAGGACAAGCAAGCAAGTGGGACTTAGTGAAAAGAACAGGGAAATATTTTCACTCACTGGCGGGATTTACTTAGACAAGTACCATTAAAAGCTGCTGTTAAGACCTCATTTTCTGCTTCATACATTTGCCCCCAGGAGCTTAAACTTCCCTCCCTAGTATTTATTCAGTGGTCTGATGGGCTTTCATTGACCTCAGCAGAGTTAAAGAGGTCACACAGCTGAACAGTCCCTTAACAATTTTTTTCCAGTGTTTTAAGCACCAAAAGCCTCTAAAACACCCTTACTTGTTTGTTCCATCAGCAAATCTATGTCTTCCTTCCAGGAAAACCATGTATTATTGTAGTGCACTTTTTTCCTAAATAACACATGTTTTCTGGTGCATCGCCCGGAGGGATTTTCTCAAAATTCCCCACACCATCAAGCAAATCATAAAACCAACTGTTCCACTGAGGCTTTCCAAAGGGTTTTGTGGAGACCACTGAAAATGAAGTGGAAGACAAGGTTGAATTCTTCTGGGTTTCTTATTGTGTCCTCGCTAACAATTTAACATTCTGATAAAACTCAGAATTAGGTTAGATATCCAGCATTTTTATTTACATCTCAGGTTGGCATGGAGACTCCTTCAGCCAAGAATTCAGTGGACTAAGAACTACGTTCTGCAATTTTCCATGCTTCAAATTAATGCTTAATAGGTCACTGACCCTCAAATGAATTTAACCTATCCTTAATATCTACAGGAATGGCTATTTCAATGTTTGAAAGGTAGTGTCAAGTTTGGAGCGCGCTTTTCCTGTAGCAACCATTATTGCTTTTCAGCTTGCCAACAAACCAGGGGGAGGGAGGGGTAGGATGGAATGTAGGCTCCAGACCAATGGTGAAATGTAAAATTTGTTACTACCGGTTCTGTGGCGTGGCTTGGTGGTGGTGGTGGTAATGTGACTGGGTGGGCGTGACCAACTTTTTTTTTTTTACTTTTAAAAGCATTTTTTCTACAACCTTAAGAGGTTGTAGCACATCAGACTTCAAGATGAACTGTGAGAGCCAAGGACACTTGGACAGGTGTTTGCCAAAACCAAAGACATTTCCTCATAACAATACAGTGACATTCAATTGGACAATGTGACCTACACTAATAGGGAAGAGGGAGAATCATATACTTTAATTATGTGGGTTTGCACGGGAATTAGCTAGATCTGGTTTTGCCCTCATCAGTGCCGAAATAATGTACTCAATAAAGTTTTGCATTCAGTTTTGCCGCCTTCTGCCGCATAGCTCCCAGCAACTGGTAAGATCCCACAGAGTTGATCTCCTCCGGGTCCCGTCAGCTAAACAATGCCGGGTGGCGGGCCCACGGGGAAGGGTCTTCTCTGTGGCTGCCCCAGCTCTCTGGAACCAGTTACCTCCTGAGGTCCAGACCATCCTCACCCTACTGGCCTTCCGAAAAGCGGTGAAGACCTGGCTTTTTCGGCAGGCCTGGGGCCGTTGATCTCACTCTTGTGATCTGTAGAGATCCGGCCATGAATGGTGTGAATGAGTTTTTAATGTTTTTAATTTTTAAATGTTTTTTATAATGATTTTTTAAAATGTATTGTGAGCCGCCCTGAGTCTTCGGAGAGGGGCGGCATATAAATTGAATAAATTAAATTAAATTAAATTAAATTAAATTAAATTAAATTAAATTAAATTAAATTAAATTAAATTAAATTAAATTAAATTAAATTAAATTAAATTAAATTAAATTAAATTAAA
>WNWU01000002.1:64345098-64370484 GCA_012654045.1 Ptyas mucosa
TTCCTTCCTTCCTTCCTTCCTTCCTTCCTTCCTTCCTTCCTTCCTTCTTTCCTCCCTCCCTCCCTTATCTTCCCTTATCTTCCCTCCCTCCCTTCTTCCCTTCCTTCTTTCCTCCCTCCCTCCCTCTCTCCCTTTCTTTTAGCACTAGCAATAGCAATAGCACTTACACTTATATACCGCTTCATAGTGCTTTTACAGTCCTCTCAAGCGGTTCACAGAGTCAGCATATTTCTTCAACAATCTGGGTCCTCATTTACCCACCTTGGAAGGATGGAAGTTAGCTGAGTTAACTTTGAGCCAGTGAGATTTGAACTGCCGAACTGAAGCTAGCAGTCAGCTGAAGTAGCCTGCAGTGCTGCACTCTAACCACTGCGCCACCTCGGTTATTTTCTTCCTTTCTCCCTTTCTTCCTTCCTCCCTCCCTCCCTCCCTCCCTCCCTCTCTCCCTTCCTTTTCCTCCCTCCCTCCCTCCCTCCCTCCCTCCCTTCCTTCCTTCCTTCCTCCTCCCCATCTCCCTCTGCCTCATTAGAGTGCACAGAATGTTTTCACCAAGCTTCCTCGTTCCAAAATGTCATAAACTTAGATCTGGGGATCAGTTTCATCCAGATTGCAGTTTGTCTTCACTGTTCCTCTCCAAACATTGAGCACAACCTGGAATAGCAAAGCTCTCCACTAATATATCACAGATTGTCAAATCCAGCCCGGCTACACATTGGCCCATGGGAAACTCTTCCCCTTCCCTGCTTATAAAATCACGATACTTGAAGTTTCATACGCTTTAGGCTAAGAAAGATATCTTAAGCGTGTTCAGCTGATGGATCAAGAATTTACAACAGTGGGTTATGTATTCTGTAAGCAGTGGTGCTATTAAAAGTGCTCCAGGCAATGGACATTTGAAGACTACAATACTTAAGCTTTTCTCCTTCCCCATCTGCCTGAGTTACTACTGTGACTTACTGTGTGTATTTTTAGGCTGGAGTCCAAATCTAACATCAGTGATCCAACTTCATTTGACTTACTATGAAGAAGGTGTATATAAGAGTTAAGGATACACTATCTCCCTCTTCATATATCCAACTGTGTTTTGTTTAAGAGATTGCTCATCTAGGCTCACGTTCTTCTGCCTTTCTGCCACCCAGCTACAGACTCCCTCTTCTTTGCTTCTTGAAGGGTCCTTTGGTGCTCTCTGAGCTCGGTTGTTTTCTTGCAGATGTTTCATTACCAAACTAGGTAATGACCTTACCTAGTTTGATAATGAAACATCTGCAAGAAAACAATCAAGCTCAGAGAGCACCAAAGACCCTTCATTTTAAGCTATATGTCTTGAGCTTGAGCTATAAGGCTCTATGACAAATTGCCGCAGCCAACTCTCCATGGCCAACTTGCCATGGCCAACTCAACACGATCAATAGTCTGTTGAAGGCTGTTAAAGTTAATAATAGCAATTAAACCTAGAAAGATGCTAGTGACCAATGTACAGCAATGGGTGGAATATCGGTATTCGTTTTGTCAGTGTGTATGAGAGTTCATGATTGGGAAGACATGGTAAGAATGTCAGCCAATGAATAGGCATAGCAACTGGGGACTGTTTGGAAACTGAAACAGTATTTGCTGGAGGCAGCAGGGAGCCTGAATGTGGCTTAGCAAGTCTGATCTAGTCTGTCTGCTGAATTGAAACTAAAACTGTTCTCTCCTCTGCCTGTGTTTTGCTTGTAACTACTACCACGTTGGAGAATCTGCCATTAGTATTGTATATTTATTTCGTGTTATTATGTATATAAAGAGAAGTTAATGAATCCTGCTGAATCAGTTATCTGTGTGTGCTTTCTGGATGTGATTTCTGCAACAAACTCTTGACACGTTTTATATGTAATCTCTCAATGGAGTGGAGAGACAGTGCTTTGTAATTCTATAAACACCATTCATTCATTCATTCATTCATTCATTCATTCATTCATTCATTCATGTATTTATCCTATTTCTTAACTGTCCATCTTCCTCTGAGAAGGGTTCTGGGCAGCGTATAATATAACCAATATATAACCAATGTATAAAATTAACATTCAAATCGGAATTAATTTAAGATGAGAAAGTTTTAAAATCATAAAAATGGTATTATAGAATTTCAAAAAGTGAAAAAGTGTGTTATAGGAATAGACAAAACCCAGCATCTTCATACTATCAGAGAAGAAGCAAAGACAAAGGAGAATATGTATTGCCCCAGAACAGGGCAACTTGCCACGGCCAGCTCACCATGGTCAACTTGCCATGGCCATCTCGCTGTAGAACAACTCTCCATGGCCAACTCCCATGGCCAACTCGCATGAGACAACTCGCAGCGGGACAATTTAGCAATTGGATGTAAATATTTAAAATATTTTAATTTTTGCCACCCACATTTCATTGTGTCCCTCCTTTTGCATCCTTTCTTTAATGATTCTATTCCACATTTCTTTGATATTACTTGTCCCGCAATGAGTTGTTCTGTGGTGAGTTGGCCAAGGCAAGTTGTCCCATTCCAGAGCTATACATATTCTCCTTTATCTTTGCTTCTTCTCTGATAGCATGAAGTTGTTATGTTTGGCCTATCCCTATAATGCATTTCCTGTGGCAAAGCATCCTTTCTGTGATAGATCACTATCCTTGATCACTTAGATTCATGCTCTGCTCATATTTGGCAAGAATGCCTCAGCTGCCATTATAATGTACAGGTAGTCCTGTGACTTACAAGAATTCATTTAGTGATGATTCCAAGTTACAACGGCAATAGAGAAAAAGTGACTTAGGACCATTTTTCACACTTAACAACCATTGCAGTTTTCTCCTGGTCACATGGTCAAAATTCAGACGCTTGGCAACTGGCTCATATTTATGACGGTTGCAGTGTCCCGAGGTCATGTGATCAATTTTTGCGACCTTCTGACAAGCAAAGTCAGTGGGGAACTCAGAGTGGCTTAACAACCGTGTTACTAACTTCACAGCTGGAGTGATTCACTGAAAAAGTGGTGGCCAAAAAGGTCGTAAAATGGGGCAAAATTCACTTAATAAATGTTTCATTTAGCAATAGAAATTTTGGGTTCAATGGTGGTCGTAAGCCGAGGACTATATGTGCTTTCCTGGAAAAATCCTGGAACCATTTTTCTTTTTGTTCCTGAACACTAGCACTTACCCATAGCTGTTTTTTAATAGTTAATAGAAGCAATCATTCAATCTTGGTTTCACATTATAACAGCTGCAGAACTAAAAGACTTGGTTCATTCCATGGAAAGATGTTGTAAGGCCATCATTCATGCTAAAGATTACCCAACTAAATATTAACTCGCATGATAATTTTTGTATATCTCGTTTTTTCTGTGGTGATAATTTTTGTATATCTCGTTTTTTCTATGTGTTTCACTTTTCTTCTGTATACTGGAACTGCTATTCTAATAGCAAATCCTTCATAAAAGTTATTGCATTGCATTCTTGATTAAATTATCTTTCCATTGATATCTAATTTTATGGTATTACTCCGAAAAAAAAGTGTTGTTATTAGCTAGTTTTAGAAAATATACTTTTCTCAAAAGGCTTCCACAATTTTGGCCACTACTGTATATTAACAACTGCTACCCCCATCTTGGAATTTTTCACTTTTTGAAATTCCATAATGCTATTTTTATCATTTTAAAAATGACGCTTTAAAGTTAATTCTGATTTGAACGTTAATTTTATATATTGTTTAAATATTGGGTCTATTGTACGCTGTCCTCAGCCCCTCTCTGAGGGAGATGGACAGTTAAGAAATAGGATAAATACATGAACGAGTGAATGAATGAATGATTGAATGAATGAATGAATGAATGTGTATACAAAATTGCAAAGCACTGTCTCTCCACTCCATTGAGAGATTACATATGAAATGAATACTGATATTCCACTCATTGCTGTACCTTAGTCACTAGCATCTTTCTAGGTTTGGTTTTAAATGCTATTATTAACTTTAATAGCCTTGAACAAGCTATTTCAAGAGCCATCTTTATTTATACAATCTCCCCTCACACACACACATTTTAAGATAATCTTTTGAGGAACATCCTTTTTCCTAATTCTACCTATAAAATCAATCCAATTTACAGGCACAAGGGACAAGACGTTATTAAATTCGCAATCGTTACAGCAATGTGCTTTCAGGTTTTTCTTTCAAGTGATACACAGATAATCTTGTCAGGGGAAAAGAAAAGAAAGCTTGTAAAAATGTTTTCTTTTTTTTCCTGTTTCAGATGATTCAGACTGCTATGAATGTTTAAGAATTTAACAATGGTTTGGGTTAATTTTGCGAATTGTCAGAGTTGTGAATTGTCCTAGACCCGTAATGGCAAACCTATGGCATGCGTGCCCAAAGTGGCACACGGAGCTATGTTGCCTGGCACGCGCAGCATTGCCTGTTCCTCTTCCGGGTTTCTGGCGCACACAAGCGCACACGATAATCAGCTGGCCTTTTTGCATGCGGCAGTGCTGGAAACTAGAAGAGCTGATCTTCCATTTTCCTGTGAGAGCATGCAATGCCAGCCAGCTGATCATCGCGTGCACAGAAACCCGGAAGAGTAGCTGGCTGAAACTGGAAGTTCAGTAGCTGAAACCGGAAGTTCATTTTTGGGTGCGCGCACGTGTCCTGGACAGCTCCTCTTCCAGTTTTGCGGCCCAGAAGCGTGCACGCCCTTTTCGTGACTTGTGGCCGAAAAGGTTCGCCATCACTGTGCTAGACGATAGCTTTAAACGTAGCTTTAAATCAGGGGTAAAATGTAAAATTTGTTACTACCGGTTCTATGGGCATAGCTTGGTGGGGGGGAGGGGGTAATGTGACTGGGTGGGCGTGGCCAACTTTTATTTTTTTTAACTTTTCAAAGCATTTTTTCTAATGCTTGGAAAAGCCTCTGCCGATCAGGCAACTCAGCTGGGATCGTCAGAGAGGCTTTTTAAAAAATACCTCTCTGCCATCAGGCAACTCAGCTGGGATCATCAGAGACTTTTCAAAGCATTTTTTAACCACCTTTTCGGCCAAGAGGTTGCAGAAAAAAATGCTTTGAAAAGCCTCTGACAATCCCAGCTGAGCCGCGTGATCATCAGAGGCTTTTTTTTTACTTTTAAAAGCATTTTTTTGTTGGAAAAGGTTGTAGAAAAAATGCTTTTAAAAGTTTTAAAAAAAAGCCTCTGATGATCTGCAGCTCAGCTGGACATGGTGGGGGAGGGGGGGCACAGGGATTTTTGCTACCGGATCTCCAAACCACCCGCCGCAATCGCTACCGGATCAAGTGATCCGGTCCGAACCAGGAGCATTTCACCACTGCATTGAATGGTATGAATTTGGTGTGTGTGGGGGGGGGGGGAGCATTGTATACTTTTACATGTAGGGAAAGCTATAAGGACATTTAAATAAGAGAATCCCTTCTGTGAAGTCCAAAATAATACTATCACATGGTCGATTATACCACAACCACATGGCTGGCTGAACACCCAACTCAGCTCTTGAAATTGTTAGATCCTTTTTATATTGGAGTTTTAGTGCAAAGGTCAGAGAATGAAATCTCAAAGAAGTCCAGTCCATGGAAGATTTCAGCAAAGCTCCAGATGGAATAGTCACAGCAACATATTAGCATTGCCTAAAGCTCTTTTTCATTTTTATTCCGATGGAGTTTTACATAATGTTACTCACATTCAAGTGAATTCTTAAAAGCGAGGAAAGCCTATCACTTTCTCTATTGCCAGAAGGGGGGGGGAAATGTTTTTCTACTGTGATTTCACCTTCCAAGTGAGGTTTCTCATTTTGCTTAATCAACCTGCGGCCATGTTGAACAGAGACTTTAAGGTGCCTAAGGAGACAAAAATGAAGTCAGACCAACTCACAGAGAACAAAATGGCGGTGCTTGAGGAAGACCAAAAATATATTGATGGTTTATTTTATTAATTGGCCATCCATCTCATGAAAAGTGACCTGGGGTGACATACAACGATCAAATAAAACACAAATATAAAAACAAGATTTAAAAATCACTTTAAAAAGTAACATTATTTTTAAAAAAACGGAGATGGAAAACTCCATTGGCAAAGAAAGGATAAGACTAACCAGCTTTGCAATGGAACCATCTATGCAAGTCTCCAGTTTCTTGGGTATTCCACGCCTCATAATGGAACCAGGTCCTGAGGGACTTCCAGAATATCAAAATAATCTTATATTGAGGCTTAAGCATACCTGCTTTAGATGTAGGAGGCTCCAACTTGAAGCCCTAACATGATCAATCAAAAGGAATAGGATCAGTAGATAATTTTTGAAAAGTATCTGCCTTAGACAAGTCACTGCCCATCAGAGTAGACACTGGCAGGTTGAATAGATGAGTGGTCCAAAAGATTTAGATAGAGGTATCCAACTTTGGAAAATTTAAGACATATGGACTTTAACTGCCAGATGATGGATAGGGAATTCTGGGAGTTGAAGTCCACAAATCTTAAAGTTGCCAAGCTTGGACACCTCTATCTAGAGCAGTGGTGTCAAATGGCGGCCCATGAGCCAGATACATCACATGCAGGCCACACCCATCGCAGCTCTGTGAAGGCAAAAAAGTCACAATATATCACATGACATCAATGTGATGCGACGAGTTTGACACCCGTGATCTAGAGGAACAGGCATAGGTCATTCATTCATTCATTCATTCATTCATAATCTTCTATGGTTAGGCCCACTTTATTCTTTATCCTGAGGTGGAAAAACTCACTCTTCCTTCAAAGAACAACCTAAGTAGAATTGGTATGTATTGATGGAGGAAGGAAACAGATTTTTCAAGCAGCTTTGAATTACGTGATAAACATATGAATTTATTACCTTAATTTGATCCTAGGTAAAGATAAAGGTTCCCCTCGCACATATGTGCTAGTTGTTCCCGACTCTAGGGGGCGGTGCTCATCTCCATTTCAAAACCGAAGAGACAGCACTGTCTGAAGATGTCTCTGTGGTCATGTGACTTGCATGACTAAACGCCAAAGGTGCATGGAATGCTGTTACCTTCCACCAAAGTGATCCCTATTTTTCTACTTGCATTTTATGTGATTTTGAACTGCTAGGTTGGCAGAAGCTGGTACAAATGACAGGAGCTCACCCTGTTACGCGGCATTAGGGATTCGAACCGCTGAACTGCCGACCTTTCAATTGACAAGCTCAGCATCTTAGCCACTGAGCCACCACATCCCTCAATTTGATCACAGCAGTAACTAATTTAAGCTTTTTAGTCATTTATATTAGGAATCCTATGAGATATTTTAAGCAGTTTGGGCCCGTTGTTCATAGTGATTATCTAGTGACATTACTGTGAAGGAGGAGCCCCAAATTCATGTTTTCGTGTTGGTCTATTTGGTTTATTTGTTCGCTTTATTTATCAATTCTATTGGTTTTTATTATTTTCATTTATTGTCCAAGTTTATTTTATTTATTGATTACAACCAGCCTTCGAGATGACAGTGAAGCAGAGGTGGTATTCAGCAGGTTCTGACCAGTTCTGGAGAACCGGTAGCAGAATTTTTGAGTAGTTCGGAGAACTGGTAAACACCACCTCTGACTGGCCCCGCCCCCATCTATTCTCTGCCTCCTGAGTCCCAGCTGATTGGGATGAAATGGAGATTTTACAGTACCTTCCCCTGGAGTGGGATGGGAATGGAGATTTTACAGTATCCTTTCCCACCAAGCCACACCCACCGAGCCACGCCCACAGAACCGGTAGTAAAAAAAAAATTGAATCCCACCACTGGAGTGAAGGTATTGAAATGCTGGATAGTTTCTACCTTTTAAGAGCAATCATCAACAGTAAAGGAACAAGCAGTCAAGAAATATATCACAGACCAGCACTTGATAGAACAGTAGCCATGAAAACCTTAGCAACAGTAACAGAGTCGGAAGGGACCTTTGAGGTCATCTAATCCAACCCCCTGCTCTCTCAGGAGACCTATACTATTTCTGATAGATGGCTGTCCCGTCTTTTCTTAAAAGCCTTCAATGTTGGGGCACCCGCAATTTCCAAAGGCAATTTGTTCCGCTGGTTAACAATAGCACTTAAGACTTACACACCGCTTCGTGGTTCTTTACAGCCCTTTCTAAGCGGTTTAAAGAGTCAGCATATTGCCCCCAATAATCTAGGTCCTCATTTTACTGATACCAGAAGAATGGAAGGTTAACTCAACCTTGAATCAATCAGGATCGAACGACTGGCAGTGGAATGCAGAGTTGGCCTGCAATACTGCATTCTAACCATTGTGCCACCACAATAAATTGTTCTCAGTGTTAGGAATTTTCTCTTTAGTTTTAGGTTACTTGTCTTGAGAAGTTGTTGCTTCCCTTGGAGAAGTTGTTCAGATACCATGATGCGTCCACATCTACAAAGATCGTGCAAACCATGTTGTTCTCCGTGACACTTTTAGACACAAGAAATCAGGACTTAGATGGTGTAAATAAACTGAGTTTATTCCATGTTACCTATACACAAGAATCTGACCTACTAACCATCAATGCAAATTGGCCCCAGATAAGAATCAACGGACTTCAGCGAAGGGTGAATTTAGGTCTCTGTTGAGGGTTTAGGGACTCCAAACTGATGATGAAAGAGGTAAAAACAACTCTTGGGCTCAGCTTGTTCATCTCTTACATACAGAATAGAATACAGAGTTGGAAGGGACCTTGGAGGTCTTCTAGTCCAACCCCCTGCTTAGGCAGGAAACCCTACACCACTTCAGACAAATGGCTATCTAACATCTTCTTAAAAGCTTCCAGTGTTGGAGCATTCACAACTTCTGCAGGCAAGTTGTTCCACTGATTAATTGTTCTAACTGTCAGGAAATTTCTCCTTAGTTCTAAGTTGCTTCCCTCCTTGATTAGTTTCCACCCATTGCTTCTTGTCCTACCCTCAGGTGCTTTGGAGAATAGCTTGACTCCCTCTTTTTGGGGGGCAGCCCCTGAGATATTGGAACCCTGCTATCATATCTCCCCTAGTCCTTCTCTTCACTAAACTAGACAAACCCAATTCCAGCAACCGTTCTTCATATGTTTTATCCTCCAGTCCCCTAATCATCTTTGCTGCTCTTCTCTGCACTCTTCCTAGAGTCTCAAGGTTGAAGACAGACGGACGGACGGAGGGACAGACAGACAGACTGACACCCACACACACCCTTCTCTCTATACACTCTATGAAAGAGCAAATGGGACTTTGAAGAAGCAGGATAGAAAGAGTATTGATTCTTCTGAACCGTGTTAGAGAAGATTCCCAACAATACCCTGGGTAGCCAAGAAAACAAACAGTTGGATCATCAACAAATCAATCTAGAGTTTTCACTCAAGGCACACATGACCAAGATCAAATTATCTTACTTCAGACGCATTATATGAAGACCCAACTCTGCAGAAAAGGCTGGACTTCTGGGAAAGATGGAAGGAAAGAGAAGAACCTCCCACCTTCCCCCAGGAATCCAAAATGGTATCGGTAGTGCTTCCTGCTCCCGTTTTTCCTTCTCCATAAATTACAGAATATGTTTTTGAGGCTGAAAGTTGGACTAGAACTTGGGTTGATTATAATTTTAACTGGATAATGACTTAAAAATTGCCTATGGCGAGATGGTTGGCATTCAAGTTTGAGAAATTAATCAATAAATCAAACTTTCACCTTCCTAGCATTGCAGCATAATTTTATTTTTAGCCTTCTTATCACTGAGGGAAACAGAAAGAGACAAAAACATGCCTGATTTTATTTTTCTATTTACATATTCCTACTTCATGCAGGAAAACTGATGCGAAAGTCAACAGAATATTAAGAGAGGGATGAGAGAAAGGGACTCTAAGGCTTTATTAACAGGAAGATTATTGTATAATTCCAACCTGTGAGTAGATATACTTGCCTGATGCCTGCTAATGAAGTCCTGCCTTTATTTATTTTTTATTAAACATAGAAAATCACTTGTTAACCTGATGTTCTTCCAAGATATCAATCTATAACCGTGAAGGGTTGTATAGATTTTCAAGGAGGTGTTTTGCTTTAACAAAGATTCTTGAAAAGAATCGACTCATTCTCCCATCAGATTTTTTTTTAATTCCTACACTTTCCCTCATAGCCTTCTCTAGCACCTGCCAATGCTACCAATCAGGGGTGAAATGTAAAATTTGTTACTACCGGTTCTGTGGGCATGGCTTGGGGGGGGGGTAATGTGACTGAGTGGGTGTGGCCAACTTTTTTTTTTAACTTTTAAATCCATTTTTTCTACAACCTCTTTGGCCGAAGAGGTTGTAAAAAAATGCTTTTAAAAGCCTCTGATGATCACACAGCTCAGCTGGGATCATCAGAGGCTTTTAAAAGCATTTTTTCTACCTCTTCAGCCAAAGAGGTTACTAAAAAAGCTTTTAAAAGGGTCTGACAATCAGGCAACTCAACTGGGATCGTCAGAGCCTTTTACAAGCATTTTTTCTACAACCTCTTTGGCCGAAGAGGTAGAAAAAATGCTTTTAACAGTAAAAAAAAAAAAAAGCCTCTGATGATTGCGCGGCTCAGCTGGGCACGGGGGAGGGGGCAGGGATTTTTGCTACCAGTTCTCCGAACCATCTGCCGCCATCGCTACCGGATCAGGCGATCAGGTCCAAACCGGGAGCATTTTACCTGTGACGTTTATGAGATATATCACATCCTAGTCTTTCTTTTCATTAGACATTTATTAGATATATCTAGACAAGATGAAGGCAATAATACATGGACATAAAAGAAGAAAAACATTGCCACAGATCTTTGTGTCGTTCTTAGTCACAAGTAGGGGAGGCAAATACAAGTAGTCCTTGACTTACAACCACAAGTGAGCCCCAAATTTCTCTTGCTAAGTGAAACGATTGTTATATGAGTTTTGCACTATTTTACGACCTTTTTCACCACAGTTGTTAAATGAATCACTGCAGTTGTCAAGTTAGTAACTCCGTTGTTAAGTGAATCTAGCTTCCCCATTCACTTTGCTGATCTGAAAGGTACCAAAGGGGGGGGGGTGTCACGTGACCCCTGGAACATCGCAACCCATCATATAAATCTGAATAAGTTGCTAAGCATCTGAATTTTGATCACAGGACCATGGGGATGCCACGACTGTTGCGTGAGAAATGATTATAAGAGCCACGGTGGCGCAGTGGTTAGAGTGCAGTATTGCAGGCTACTTCTGCTGACTGCCGGCTGACTGCAATTTGGCAAATCGAATCTCACCAGGCTCAAAGTTGACTCAGCCTTCTATCCTTCCGAGGTGGGTAAAATGAGGACCCAGATTGTTGGGGGCAATAGGCTGACTCTGTAAACCGCTTAGAGAGGGCTGTAAAGCACCGTGAAGCAGCATATAAGTCTAAGTGCTATTGCTATAAGTCTCTTTTTTCAGTTCTGCATTTCAGAACGTGCTGTTCTACGTTCAAACGCTCACTATAAATGAACTGTTGTAAGTCAAGGACTGCCTGTAGCCGAAGTATTGGACTAAAACAAGGATGAGATCTCTCCTAATACGTCTCCAGCATTGCCCCACCTCACCCCATTGTGCCCCACCCTGATAGCTGGCCAATAAACTGACCTACCTAGAATAATAGAAAGACTTTAGGGATACGTTCAGTCCAAAAGTGCTGCAAGGAAGATTAGTAAGAATGGTTACATAACTGGATGAGCTCCCTCTGGATACTAATGGAAAATAATACGCATTAAGACCCCCAAGTCACCGGCTGTATGTTAAAATGCTCCCGATCTTCCTAAGAAAAGGATAAGCAGTTGTTTGGGTCAGAGCTTGCCAAAGATTTGGCAAAACACGCAACACAGCGAGTATTTGAGGAAGATTATGGATCTTGTCAAAATTATTTCACAGGCAGACAGTGGGATTATAGCAGAGCTGATTTTTTTTTTCCTTCTGGATGATTTTAATGAAAAGTCAGATTCCCTGACAACATTATAATAACGTTTCCACTTTTCTCTGCAGCCCCGAGCGTCTTGCTTGCTTTTATTAGTTCCAGCGTGTCTTCCCAAACTCTAATCTGTTCTTTGATGTTCTTTTTTGTTCCACCCTCCCACTAAAGCTTTTTTTTTCCCCTTTGGCATACATATGATTTTCGAACACACCATTATAACCATGGCATGTCAATCAAAGATCAAAGATTCACACTGTTCACTTGTCTGGGGGAAAACAGCAGTTGTTACTTGATCTGTAACATCTGGGAGGGCGCTGCGAAAAAATGATCAAAGCTGAATGTCAAGGTTATCAGAGAGATACCAAGCAGGAAGAAATAGAGTACAGATAGTCTTCGACTTACAACAGTTCGCTTAGTGACCACAGCACTGAAAAAAAGTGATGTTGGAAGAAAAATCCAGTGTTGTGGCTCCGACCCCCGATCCCATTGCATCGGAGGAAGAAGGCTCCGAACAGGAGGGAGAGGAGCCAGCCAGGCCTCCCTCCCCCGGCCCCTCCTCCCTGGTAATTCATCAGCTGCCGGCCAAAGGAGAGGAGATGAGTCAGGAGCCAGGTGTCTCCGATCAGTCGGAGGATAATTAGGAAGGCCAGAGGTGGCTGGACCCACGTCAGCGCCAGCGTGATAAGAGAGCCCAACAAATGAGGAAGCGTGCCAGGGATTAGCTGAGTCACAGGACCACACCCCACAGGTTTTATAAAGAAGTGGGGTAGCAGTTGGAATTCTGTGACGGACAAAGTTTTACCCTGGCTAGTCCTTGGAGTTAAGCATCAGCCGGCTGGAAAGATTTGGACTTTTGAATTATATTTCCCTCAATTGGTGTGTACGTGTGTTGTTATCTGGTGGAGGTATTTCCCCCCCCCCTTGTTTAGTAAAGACCTTGGCAGCCGGTTTACAAAGGGCTGCCAAGCCGTGATAACGAACCTTCCGTGTGTGTGCTAGTCCTTTAATCCTCGTCTGTCTGTGTGGGTTGTGTGTGTGGAGGATGGGGACAGAACATCCAGTTCCAGTTCCAAGCTGGGAGAAAGGCGCTGGAAATAAAATGGAGGCTGATTGGAAAGAAGGATTCTGTTTATTGATGAACAGAACCAGCATGTTCTGACATGCTGTGTGGGTGTGTTGGTTCTGCTCATCAATAAATGGACTGTCACAGGGGTGAAATGTAAAATTTGTTACTACCAGTTCTGTGGGCATGGCTTGGTGGGGGGGGTGTAATGTGACTGGGTGGGCAAGGCCAACTTTTTTTAAAAAAAACTTTTCAAAGCATTTTTTCTGCAAATGCAAAAAAATGCTTTGAAAAGCCTCTGCCGATCAGGAACACAGCTGGGCTCGTCAGAGCCTTTTCAAAGCATTTTTTAACCACCTCTTCCGCTGAAGAGGTTGCAGAAAAAAATGCTTTAAAAGTCTCTCTGATGATCCCAGCTGAGTTGCCTGATTGTCAGAGCCTTTTCAAAGCATTTTTGAAACCACCTCTTCCCTGGAATCGATCATCAGAGGCTTTTTTTTACTTTTAAAAGCATTTTTTTCAGTGGAAGAAGTAGAAAAAATGCTTTTAAAAGTTTTTTTTAAAAAAAGCCTCTGATGATCATGCAGCTCAGCTGGGCACGGTGGTGGGGGGGCGCAGGGATTTTTGCTACCGGTTCTCCAAATCACCCGCCTCCATCGCTACCAGATCAGGTGATCTGGTCCGAACCGGGAGCATTTCACCCCTGGACTGTCAAGGTTCCAAGTAACATCCCCAATGAAAGAAGACTCTGAGGCTAGAAGCTCCTCAAAATTCCATTATATTAGAGATGTCATACTGGCACATCTGGGAAAACCTGAATCTGAAAGTTTCCAGGTTTTCCCCACCCAAAAGAAAGTCCAAGTCCCTGCCCATCACCCACATGTCCATCACATGGTCCAATCAATGCACCGTCCCAACTGGAGATGCCTTCCAGTCACGTCACTCCAGGTGCAGGCTGAACGTCCTTGACTCCCAGAGAAAAGAATGTTATTATGGCTAGATATCTCTACAACTCCATGCAACCCCCCCTCCCAGTTTCCCACAGCACTAAGTGTGGCAGCCCTGAAGATCCAAAGAAAAAGATGGCCTCCAGGGCTGACATGGACTTTCTTTCTTTTAAGTAGCTTCCATTTTATTCCCAGCTTGGAACCGGACCTGGATTTTTCTTCCAACAATTACTTATGAGCATTTTTCACACTTATGACCATTGCAGCATCCCCATGGTCATGTGATTCACATCTGGATGCTTGACAACTGACTCACATTTATGAAGGTCGCAGTGTTGTGGGATCATACGATCACCTTTTGCAACCTTCTGAGAAGCAAAGTCAATGGGGGAAGCCAGTTTCACTTAACATCCGTGTTACTAACTTAACAACTGCTGTGATTCACTTAATAATGGACTGGAAATGTATTGATCAGCCCAGGTGCAAAGGACTTGGATCCCCTAAATTGATTTAACTTTCACAGAAAGCCAGCAGTAGAGGGATTAAGGTCAGGGGTGGGCTGCTGGGGGTTTGCAAGGGTTCGGGAGAACCTCTAGCTAAGATTCTGTGCAATTCGGAGAACCCCGAAATCTCACTCCTGGCTGGCCCCTCCCACCCCACCCCACCCCTCCCAGAAGTCCCCACGCAGCCCATTTTTGATGCAGGTAAGTGCAGGGCACATGCAGAGGCTCGGGGAGGGCAAAAAGCTGTCCTACCGGAAGTTCGGGAAAGCTGGAAATGAAACCATTCCGTTCCGGCCTCCAGAGGGCCTCCGGAGCCTCTGGAGGTTGTTTTCGCCCTCCTGGAGGCTCAAGGAAACCCTCCAGAGCCCGGGGAGGGCAAAATCACCTCCCCCCCACCATGGTACAGGAGGCCAACTAGGCCACACCCACCATGGCCCAGCAACCAGGCAGAGAATCCCTTGCCAAAATTTTTGAAGCCCACCCCTGATTAAGGTGCTGGACTAGGAGTGGGAAGACCCATACTTAGTCTTCTCTTAGCATGGAAGCTGGCTGGTTGAATTTGGCCCAATGACTCTCTCAACCCTAGAGAGGAAAGTTGAGCTCTGTTCCAGAAGAAAAAAGCTAATTGTCAGTCCTGAAACTATTTTGGAAATCTTCAGGGCTGCCACAGCAAGGCCAGTTGCAGTTGTGGGAGCGTGAGGGTGGGGGGAGATGAGATAGCAGAGGGGAAACTGTAGCCAAAATAATTTTCTTTCTCGTGGGAGCCAAAGATGTCCCCACCAGGTGGTTGGAAGGCATGGACCAGAGACAGCCGAAGGACAGTGACCTGACTGGACCATGTGATTGATGTGTGACCTAGGGGCATGAACTTTGGGTTTTGATTTGGGCAAAATCTCGGTTCCTTCAGAGTCGGGTTTTCACCAGCTGTGCCAATATGGCATTCCTAATACATTCTTACTTTGAGGAAACTCCAGGCCTCAGAGTTTTGATTTCATTGGGTCCGTTACTTGGAACCCTGACACTAGTGACAGACAACTTCTCAGGGTTGTCAGGGAAACTATGTGGGCATGGACATGAAGTTGCCAGAAGTCAAGGTTAGAATAAAATAACAGTGTTGGAAGGCACCTTGGAGGTCTTCTAGTCCAACCCCCTGCTTAGGCAGGAAACCCTACACCACTTCAGTTATCCAACCTCTTCTTAAAAACTTCCAGTGCTGGAGCATTCACAACTTCTGGCGGCAAATTGTTCCACTGATTAATTGTTCTAACTATCAGGAAATTTCTCCCTAGTTCTAAGCTGCTTCTTTCCTTGATTAGTTTCCACCCATTGCTTTTTGTCCTACCCTAAGGTGCTTTGGAGAATAGCTTCACTCCCTCTACTTTGTGGCAGCCCTGAGATATTGGAACACTGCTATCATGTCTCCCCTAATCCTTCTTTTCATTAAACTAGCCATGCCCAGTTCCTGCAACCATTCTTCATATGTTTTAGCCACCAGTCCTGTAATCATCTTTGTTGCTCTTCTCTGTACTCTTCCTAGAGTCTCAAGGTTGAAGACAGACGGACGGAGGGACAGACAGACAGACTGACACCCACACACACCCACACACACTTACTTTTTCCATGTAGGTAGAAAAACAACGGAAGATTCATCCTCCCTCTGCCCAAATTTGCTGGGAGAATTTATATTTTCCACATTCGTAATGCATTATATACGCTAGATTCCTCTCATGGATTTGTTTTCCCCAAACAACCTTTTCTTACAGTGTTTGAACTTGAAGAACTAAGCATGGTCTGATTGATTTGCATCTGAATGGGAAACCATTTTGCAAAATAAATAAATAAAATCCCAGAAGAAAGTACTGGAAAACCATTTCCAAATTGTAGAAATGTGTCTCCAGAAAATTATCAGGACTGAGTTTGAAGCAGACTTTTGTTGTTATTGTTGTTTAAATTGTCTACAATCGGCTAAACTTCAATGTAATCTCAAGCAGTTGTTTTTCATGTGTTGTTTTTAATGAACAAGGGTTTTAAAAGATTTAAAAGATTTTTATCTTAATGGGAGAAGCAAAGAGTTGAAATATTCTGTGAGCGGAATCTTTTTTATGAAACACTCTTCAGATCTTTACTTTATCCATTGTCAAGTGCATTTTTTCTGCCTCCTCAATATAATTTTCCCTATCAACCATAGATACCCTATTTTTAATAACAACAATAAAAACGTTTAATAGCCTTTTCCCTCACTTTTTTGTTCAAGATGCAATAACCTACAGCAAAATTCAATCCACTAGTATTGCTATTTAATTTTAAGCATATAAAGAGGTCCAATATAGATTCTGCAACTAATATTCCTCATTTGCTGTCCTATTTCTTCAGCTGAAACTTTTCCCCATACTCCCCATATGATTTAATATAACAGAGGAAGCATTCGATACTTCAGTTGACTTCAAAAATGAGCATATTAAAAGAAAAAAGGATATCCTAGGACCATGATGGTGAACCTATGGCACGTGTGCCACAGCTGGCACACAGAGCCATTTCTGCGGGCACATGAGCCATCACCCTAGGTCAGCTCCACCGTGCATTTGCACATATCTCCCGCCAGCCAGCTGATTTTGGGGTCTCTGCTGCGCATACAGGAGATGCGTGTGCATGCCCATGCTGCTGTGCCCCTCCCAGGAGTCTCCATGAGGCCTGTTTTGGATGCCAGGTAAGTACAGGGCTCACACGGAGGCTCTTGGAGGGTGAAAAATGGGCCTACTGGAAGTCCAGAAACAGACCGTTTCCAGTCTCCGGAGGGCCAGGGGAAGCCATTTTCGCCCTCCTGGAAGCTCCAGGAAAGCCTCTGGAGCCTGGGGAGAGTGAAAAATGTCCGGAACTCCAGAGGCTTCAGAGAGGCCTGCTAGGCCCAAAACAGAGTACGGGGGGTTGCGTGCACATGGGCAGGGAGTGGGGGAGTGCAGGAGGGTTGCGCAAGCCTGCGCAGGGGGAGGGGCAGCGCAGGGTGTTGTGCACACATGCACAGGGACAGGGTGTGCATGGGGCGCATTGCATTATGGGTGTGGGCATGTGCGCACGCTATCACTCGCACACCTGAGGGAAAAAAGGTTAGCCACTGTCCTAGGACATCCTAGGTTTACAATTGTTTCAAAATTCTCCTGCAATTCATACTTATTCTGGGGATCCAAAATCTCTAGCCTAAACTATAATTGATGCATTTGTAATTCTAATTTTATATCTGTAAAAACTATGATTGTACATACACATTTCTCCCCCCAATTTCATTCCCCCCCCCAGTTTCATTACATTTAAGTGTGTTCTACTTCACCCACCCCATTATTAAATTACTTCTCTGCACTTCAGCACAAATTATACAAAAAAAAGAAAAAGAAAGAAAGCAGTCAAGAGAACAGCAAATGACACCATTTTGGCAACAGACTGGTTTCCTTTAAAATTGCAAAGTAGATTTAAATTGGTTGTTTTGTTTGCTCCTCCTGATGTAATATTCTATTTGTTGTTAGTTTATATTTGTACTTACATCATGAACTCTTAAAAAGTGCAAACTGAAAGGTAGATAAAACATTCTGAGCAAATGAATCATGCCATGAATGAATAAAATACCTTTTTAAAAAATATCTACTAAAAAATGTTAGCATTTTTGTTTTATTTTTCTCAATTGATCTACAAATTTTGAGGGGCAGTTCAAAAATGCATTCCAAACAAGAAGTGTGTTTTGTTCTTTTAAATTTGCATGTTCATGAGGTAGTAATTGAAGCCTTTACTTTATTAAATTTGATTTATTCACATTCAATTATCTCTGGAAAGGAAACACACTTAAACTACTGATTGAAAAAGAAGTTTCTTACAATTTTCTGAAATGCAACTTTACAAAGAAATAAAGCAAAGTTCCTGACACTGAGAACAATTAATCAGTGGAACAACTTGCCTCCAGAAGTTGTGAATCCTCCAACACTGGAGGTTTTTAAGAAGATATTGGATAACTGTTTGTCTGAAGTGGTATAGGGTTTCCTGCCTAAGCAGGGGGTTGGACTAGAAGACCTCCAAGGTCCCTTCCAACTCTGTTATTCTGTTAAGTATCTTTCCTCATCGAAAGAATAAATCAGCTTGAGAAATATGGACTTTGAGATTTTGAAATATAATAGATGCAAAAAATGTAGTAAAATCTAAGCCCTTCCCAGTCTTCAAAGATAATATCAGGTCTGGAAAAATCCAGAAAATCCCTAGACAGTAGATTAAAAGAAAACTCTTTTGACCTACTATCTGGAATGAGCTCCCCCCAGAGATTCGGAGGATCCCGGACCTACGCACCTTCCGCCGCGCTCTTAAGACCCTTTTATTTCGCCAGGCAGGCCTGGCCTGATTCCCCCTTTTTAAAAAAAAAAATGTTATAAATTTTAATTCGTTTTAATCTATTGGGGTTTTAATATTTTTACTCCCAAATTTATTTAATTGGATTTTAATTGGGTTTTAAATGTTATACTTGTATGTTTTATTTATGGCTGTTCACCGCCCTGAGTCCTTGGGGAGGAGGGCGGTATACAAATTAAATAAACTGAAACTGAAACTGAAACTTTTGCAGGTGGATTCCTACAGCAGTCTCTCTGTACACAGTATTGAGATATTTTATAAAACCCACTGACTGTACTAAGTTAGACAAAAGCTGTGTTAAATAGCACACTATATTCTAAACCCAAGTAAATCTTTGTCATGTAGCACGTTCTGCCCAAATTGCAACATCATTTTGTGGCTGAGGGGCTGATGTACGTTTCAGGTTTTGACAATGACCAAGTTCCCAAATTTCATGCTGAATTCTCAAACCACCCAGCTACTTTTTGGCAAGTGTAGTGTGTTGCGTGCACTAAGCCACTCTCTTGTGTAGAAGCAGAGCCAAGGGGATAAAAGAAATCTGCTTAAATTGTCCCCAGCTATGCAAAGGGTTTCAGCAGCTTCATGCAATAAAAAATAAGTCCTTTTTTTTTTGCCTAAACAAGATTACAGGACTATTTCATTCTGTTTACAATTTACAAATACCAAACTAGTCTTCCTCCCAGCGGATCCCAGAGTGTTTCAAGACAGCAATAAAAATAATTTTACATAACACTATATAATCAAATCGACAATACTTGAAAAGATGGAACTTTTGAGAGTCCAACACATATGAGAAATCACACAGTAGATCTGTTTTGTGTCTTTGGGCAGATGTGATCTAATTTGAAGGTAGATAGGGGAAAGCACTAAACTTTGATCGCTTGTCACAGACTGATCGCCATGGAAAACTGCAGTGGGGAAATACTATCTGATTGGTCTGCCTAAGGAATCTGATGGATCTGGTTGATTATCAGAAGCAAGATTCCCAGAGATCACGTTAACAGCTTATCTGAGATTTCGTTTGTCCAATAAAATAAAGGATGCTGGAATAGGTTGTTTTGCCTTTCTCATTCAATTTTGCTACTACAAAGATTGTTGGATGAGCAGGCACAAAAACAGCCAGGGAAGAGACTGAAGCCTGGGAAACAGGCCTTCATCAGCCAACAGGAGTGCTGATTTACCACCAGCTTATCAAGTACTTAGAAGGCCAGGGCTTGGCAGCACAAGCAAACAACAAGCAACAACTTAATAGCCAGTCATCAACACCCTAATCAACATCTAAAAACCACATACAACAGGCTCATATAAATACCACACACAGAACAGCACACACTCTACTAGAGAGAAGTTCCCTGAAGATGGGCTCCAGCACAAGTATATGAAAGCTTGGAAGACAAAAACCTATAGTCCCAGTCACCAACACAGACTGGATCCTGCAACATTATCCTGGGATACATATATTCCACCTTCATTTGTGGCCGTTCCCAGTTTGCAGATCCAGTGCAGCACCTACATTTAGAGATGGCATCAGGGAGATGAAGTGGTAAAGGAGATGTCCAGCGCACAGCAAGAAGGACAAGGAATCTTGAGTTTGATCAGAAAGTGGGATGGTTCTGCAACCCAGCAAGACAGACACAGACGTCAGAGGATAATTAGAACTGCAGAAAAAACAATGGCTACCAACCTGCCTTCCACGGAGGACCTGTATACTGCACGAGTCAAAAAGAGGGCTGTGAAAATATTTACAGACCCCCTCGCATCCTGGACATAAATTGTTTCAACTCCTACCCTCAAAACGATGCTATAGAGCACTGCACACCAGAACAACTAGACACAAGAACAGGTTTTCCCCAATGCCATCACTCTGCTAAATGAATAATTCCCTCAACACTGTCAAACTATTCACTAAGTCTGCGTTACTATTAATCTTCTCATTGTTCCTATCACCCATCTCCTCCCTCTGACTGTATGACTGTAACTTGTTGCTTTATCCTTACTATTTATATTGACTATTTCCTAGTATGATTTGATTGCTTATTTGTACCCTATGACTATCATTAAGTGTTGTACCTTATGATTCTTGACAAATGTATCTTTTCTTTTTATGTACACTGAGAGCATATGCACCAAAGACAAATTCACGGTGTATCCAATCACACTTGGCCAATAAAGAATTCTAATCTAAGTGTGATGTCCTTCTTTTAAAGAAGGACATTCAGTCCTTCATGGTAACCATGAATGCTGACACCCCTTTTATTGTAAGATTACAGTGACAGAAACTTACAAATCTGAAACTCATCCCCCTCCCTTTACTTTGACATTCCATAAAACTAGAGAGAGTCCCTTATGAGATGCTTCCCACTTCCCTTTTCCTTCTGTTGGCTGAGATATCTTTGGCATGACAATTGTCTAGGCTGAGTCTCTTCCTTCTGTCTCCCAAGGTTATTCTCACAGATCATTATAGTTCCACTCTGGAAGGTTTCTGTAAAGAATTTTTCTAGCATTTGGTACTTGTCAGCTGGAGAATTCTGGGAAATGAAATCCACACAACTTAAAAGTTGGCATGTTTGAAAAATGTTACTTTATTCCACCTGAAGGCCTCACCAAGTATTCGTGAGAAATCTTAAAATCAAATAAACTAGATCCTATTCTCTCTTCCTCTTATACCTCTTATGAAAGCAACACTTTGAACAAATTCCTTTCTCATGATCTAATTCAAGAGGCTAGTCCAAAGTATTTCTTCAGCATCCTTGTGTATCACAAGTCACCATAACTCAATCAGTCAATTCGTTCACAGACATTTCAGAACATAAAACAATCCCAAAGTTTATTTTGTCTTTGTTTTTGTGAGGGAAAAAAAAATTTTTTTGTTTATTTTCACTCACAGTAGAGATAAATATGTGTTTTAAAAATATTCTTGTTTCTTGTAAATAATCATTCTTATCCTCATTTTAACACATTCTTGTCCTTAGTATCTGAGTTCCATAAACAGAATAAGCACGTTTCTGGCACCCCAAATAATTTGTTTATCTGCTCATATCTATGAGGCATCTTTGTTTTAGAGTTTATTTTAAATACCCACTAGGAAAATTGCCAATTTTTTTAAAAAGTTCTTAGATCATACGTGTGCTGCATGTCATTTTATTGTTCTGTTTTATACTGTTTCTATTCTCACTGTGCCCTTGAAAAGGGAACATATTTTCTAAAATATGCTCAAAACAAAAACGTTTGCCAGCACCTGAAATTCCCACCTTTCATTTCTGTTTCATGTTCATGAATTTAGCCAAGTTTATTTCTATTAGAAAATAAAGACTGTATTTTGGAGAACAGAAGGCAAGTAGAAATAGAAGGGAAAATCTATATTTTGCTACACCTTTGCAGATGAATCTTGCTAGAATACCCATTAAATAGTCGTACAATATCTTTTTAGCCAAATATCAGATTTTACCCTAACCTTTCTCAATGCTTTCTGTACATCAGTTCACAGATGCAGTTGATATTCATGAACTGCACAAATATTTGTATGCATTTTCCCTGCAACTGAATAACAGAGTTGGAAGGGACCTTGGAGGTCTTCTATAGTCCGACCCCTTGCTCAGGCAAGAAACTCTATACCTTTTCAGGAAAATGGTTGTCCAATCTCTTCTTAAAAACTTCCAATGTTGGAGCACCCAGAACGTCGGGAGGCAAGTCGTTCTACTGATTAATTATTCTAACTGTCAGGAAATTTCTCCTTAGTTCTAGGTTCTCTCTTTGATTAGTTTCCATCCATTGCTTCTTGTTCTGCCTTCAGGTGCTTTGGAGAATAGGTTGACCTGTTCTTTGTGGCAAACCCTTAGATATTGGAACACTGCTATCATGTCTCCCCTAGTCCTTCTTTTCATCAGACTAGCCATGCCCAGTTCCAGCAACTGTTCTTTATATGTTTTAGTCTCCAGTCCCCTAATCATCTTTGTTGCTCTTCTCTGTACTCTTTCCAGAGTCTCAATATCTTTTTTACATTGTGGTGACCACAACTCCAAGATCCCTCTCACAGTTGCTACTATTTTTTTTTAAATTTATATTTATATGCCGCCCTTCTCCGGAGACTCAGGGCGGCTTACAATGTGTTAAGCAATAGCCTTCATACTTTTGTATATATTCATACAAAGTCAGCTTATTGCCCCCACAAACTGGGTCCTCCTTTTATCCACCTTAGAAAGGATGGAAGGCTGAGTCAACCTTGAGCCTGGTGAGATTAGAACTCGCAGTAATTGCAGGCAGCTGGATGTTAAATGCTGGCTTAATAGGAGGCATTAGCCTGCTACGCCACTCAGGCTTGGTACCACCTATACCCATGATGGTGAACCTATGGCACGCGTGCCACAGGTGGCATGCAGAGCCATATCTGTGGGCACGCGAGCGTTGCCCTAGCGTTGCCCTAGCACACCCCGGCCAGTTGATTTTTGGGCCTTCTGGGCCCACCGGAAGTCGGGAAATGGGCTGTTTCTGGCCTCCAGAGGGCCTCTGGTGGGGTGGTAAGGAAGGCCATTTTCTCCCTCCCCGGGCTCCAAGAAAGCCTCTGGAGCCTGGGGAGGGCAAAAAATGAGCCTACCAGGCTCACCATGCCATTACGTGCCAAAAGCGAGGGAGCGCGGAGGGGTGACGTGTGCATGCTTAGGGGGAGGGCGCATTGAATTATGGGTGTGGGCACATGCGCATGTGACCCCACCCCCTGGTTTTGGCATGTGACAGCAAAAAGGTTAGCCATCACTGACCCATACTATACCTATATATTTGGTTTTTCTTGCTTAAATACAGAACCTTACTTTTTCTCCCGCTGAATTTCATTTTGTTAGAATTTCATTTTGTACTTCTAACAGATGCATTTTTTTTAATCATCAGCTTTCCTGGAGTGTTTGCAATTTATATAATAAAAACTTATTTTTGTGTGCGCTGTCTAATCAGTGTACTTTTCTGCGTATTAAAACATATAAAACAAATTGGAAGCTATTCCGAAAACTGTAAACTTGGGTACCTATCCACGGGCATTCTGGATTGTTTTCAGTCAGCCAGATAGATTCTGATCTTTCCAAATTTCTCATTCATCCCTAATCCTGCCTGGCATCATTACAAGAACTCTGAGAAACAAGAACAAAAAGTCTTCCAAGGAACAGCTGGAGATTCCCAACTGACCAGCTACTCCATATGCCAGGCTGAAAGGCAAGGAAGGTGCCAACTGCTGTCAAGAAGCTGCTCCAGAAGTTGGCATTTTGCACTGCTTGTAACAGAGCTCAGTAGCCTTGATCTCCTACAGGGATATAAAGCCCGGGTATTTCCAATGGCTTATGGAGCTTCAGTAGACAGGCACACAAGTTACATTCATTCCATTACAAACTCTTTTGGAAACATCTGACCTTCTGAAGCAATTATAACTTCTTTCGTTACACTTAAGAATCATCATCTAAATTGGCAGGTTCCCCCCCCCCCAAAAAAAAATCTGTAATTTATTCTGATTCATTGTTTGTTGAGAAATCTGGCTTTACACCCCATGGATTTGTAAGCAGAAGGCCTGGGAAAGAGAGGGAGAAGACGCTTTCCAGCTAAAGCCAAAGAATGGATCGTCTTCATTAAGAAAACCTTCAGCAATCTACTGAAATTTGTAAAGATGTTTCACTTGAGGAGGCTGATTTTGCAATAACGCGGTATAATTCTTTCAAAATGCCTTTTTACTTTGTGAGAAAATGGGAATCTCAAAATGTACATCAAAATTCAACTCTGGGAAATGATGGACAAAGGGAGAAGATCTGCATTATTCTGAACCGTATCTGGGATTTGGGGAGAAAAAACACCTGTCAATGCAGATGATGATTCTTAAGTGTAATGAAAGACGCTATAATTGCTTCAGAAGGTCAGATGAAAGAATCCATCTTTCATCTAAATAAAATTTAGAACTGCAGAAAAAACAGTGGCTACCAACGTGCCTTCCATTGAGGACCTGTATACTGCACAAGTCAAAAAGAGGGCTGTAAAAATATTTACAGACCTCTCGCATCTTGGACATAAATTGTTTCGACTCCTACCCTCAAAATGACACTATAGAGCACTGCACACCAGAACAACTAGACACAAGAACAGGTTTTTCCCAAACGCCATCACTCTGCTAAACAAATAATTCCCTCAACATTGTCAAACTATTTACTAAGTCTGCACTACTATTAATCTTGTCATCGTTCCTATCACCCATCTCCTCCCACTTAAGACTGCATAACTGTAACCTTGTTGCTGGTATCCTTACAATTTATTGATTGACTATTTCTTAATATGATTTGATTGCTTATTTGTACCCTATGACTATCATTAAGTGCTGTACCTTATGATTCTTGACGAATGTATCTTTTCTTTTTATGTACACTGAGAGCATATGCACCAAGACAAATTCCTTGTGTGTTCAGAAACATTCTATTCTAATAACTAACAAAAATTCTATTCTATTCTATTCTATTCTATTCTATTCTATTCTATTCTATTCTATTCTATTCTATTCTATTCTATTCTATTCTATTCTATTCTATTCTATTC
>WNWU01000002.1:64383090-64405014 GCA_012654045.1 Ptyas mucosa
TCCTTCCTTCCTTCCTTCCTTCCTTCCTTCCTTCCTTCCTTCCTTCCTTCCTTCCTTCCTTCCTTCCGCTTCCCTCTTCATTTTCCTTTCTTCTTCCTTTCCCTCTTTCCTTATTTTTCCTTCCTTGCTCTCTCTCCCCATCTTTCTTTCTTTGTCTTTCCTCTTTCCCTTTCTCCTTTTCCATGCTCAAATGCAAAACGGGGAAACATTTCTCTTTCTGTTTTGTTTTTAGTTTGGTTTGCTAGCCCTCTGCCAGCAAAAACCGAGCTCGGTGGGGGGGGGGTGTGCGTGGCTCCCCCGGGCCCTGTTTTCCACCACAACAGCTTCCTGTAGCCCTGCCAGCAAAAATGGAGTCCAGGGCATGCAGCCCCCCCCCCCCTGCCGCTGCCCGAGCTCCATTTTTGCTGGCAGAGGGCTGCAGGAGGCTGTCACAGCCAAAAATGGGTCCCGGGGGAGAGCTCCATTTTTGCTGGCAGAAGTACTGCGGGATGGTCCTTTGCTGTTTCTAGGGCAGCCCTGCGGGCCAGATCTAAGCACCCCACGAGCCAGATCTGGCCCGCAGGCCTTGAGTTTGACACTCCGGTTTGAGATCATGTTATCAGTTTTCAGCATGTGGAATTTGATTGGGCCAGACCTGAGAGACACAGGTGTGACTCATGTTTGAGTCCTGTCTCAAAAACCATTTGAACCACCAAACCTTTTTACCAGGATCTTCAGTCATGGGGATACTTGTAAAGTCATCCAAATTCTTTATTTTTTTCTCTCTCTCCCTCATGGAACTTTAGCTGTGTAAACCAGAGGTGGGTTTCAGCAGGTTCTGACCAGTGGTGGGTTGCTTCCGGCTTGGCCCGGTTCAGCTGAGCCGGTAGCAGTGCCGCTATTCCGTCACCAAACCGGTTCTCTGTCTTCGGGAGCTGGGCCCTCCCGCCCGACCCCACGTTATGCCGATCTTATATTTCTTCTCTTTTCACCCTGCTGAGAGGTGCGGCAGAGCGGATTGCTGCACCTCAGCTGAGCAGATTTGCAACGTGCTTGCGAAAAGTGCAAGTTTGGCACGCAGGTGAGCAAAGTGAGTATGTGCGCGAGAGCGGCAATCGCGTGCAAAGTGCACACACAAAGAAAACCAGTAGTAAAGCCAATTAGAACCCACCCCTGGTTCTGACCAGTTCTGGAGAACCGGTAGCAGAAATTTTGAGTAGCTCGGAGAACCGGTAGTAAAAATTCTGACTGGCCCTGCCCCCATCTATTCTCTGCCTCCCAAGTCCCAGCTGATCGGGAAGAAATGGGGATTTTGCAGGAACCTTCCCCTGGAGTGGGGTGGGAATGGAGATTTTACAGTATCTTTCCCTTGCCGTGCCCACCAAGCCACGCCCACCAAGCCACGCCCACAGAACCGGTAGTAAAAAAATTTGAAACCCACCACTGGTGTAAACCAGCTAAGCTTGTCATTATATTTGATGGAATGACTTGCATTCAGCACACTTTTAAATCTCACGTGTGCAAACTCATTTGATCTTTCTGGCTAGAATTCTGGAACCTGAAGGCCAACATAGATGGAGGATTGCAGGGGAGGAAATACCTTTTTTGATTTCTGCATTTACAAGTTGAGTACATAATCTTTGGGTTCTCTACATTGCAGTGAATAAGTCTGGTATATTTTATGGAATACGTAAATGAAATGGGCAGCTTGTAAATATAATGTATCCTCATCAATTTACAAGCAGTTAATTGAAATAAAGGCCTTTTGCAAACAATTCTTGGCATTTGGTTCAACCGAGAACTTTTTGAGAGGCCCTTGGTACTCTCTGAGCTTGGTTGTTTTCTTTCATTACCCAAACTAGATAAGGTCATCAGCGCATTATGAAGTTACCTAGTTTTGGTAATGAAATATCTGCAAGAAAACTAAGCAAACTCAGAGAACACCAAGGATCCCTCATTTCAACCCGAATATTACATATTCTCCTTTACTGGTAGAGAACATTTTATGGATGGAACTTTATGGCATTGTGCTCTTTTGCAAGCTATCCCTTTTGCTAACATTGCCAAAATATTTGCGCAATTTAAGTAGTTCCTGACTTGCAACCAAACAGACTCCTTCTTCCCCCTCCTGCCCTTCAAAAATAGGCAAAAGAGGCAGGATAGGATTTGGAAAAAGGGATACTAAATGTCATACCCATATGGATTTCTGACAAGCCTACATTGCTGGCCAGTTGTAGATGTTAGGAGTGCTTATCAATCCAGGTCTTTCCCTTATTTAAATATTATGTTTTCAGGCCAGACCAGTGGTAAAATCCAAATTTCTTTACTACAGGTTCTGTGGGCATGGCTTGGTGGGCGTGGTGTGACTTGGTGGGCGTGGCTTGGTGGGCATGGCAGGGGAAGGATACTGCAAAATCTCCATTCCCACCCCATTCCTGGGAGAAGGATATTCCAAAATCTCCATTCCCACCCCACTGGGGCCAGTCAGAGGTGGTATTTGCTGGTTCTCCGAACTGCTCAAAATTTCCACTCCTGGTTCTCCAGAACCTGTCAGAACCTGCTGGATTTCAGCCCTCGACCAGACTATAGCAGACCCCACATTTAATTTTATTTATGGAAGATCCCTTCCCCTCCACCCTCCAATCCTAATAGATTTTGGGCAAGGTACAAGAAACTCAAAGCTAAAATTATTCTGAGATATAAAACACAATAAATGAAAGCAATCAACATAATCAACATAATCGTGCCATCCACGGTAATGTTGAAAGGGACAATGCAGGGGGTGAAATCCCTGGGAATATAAACAAATACAGCCTAGCCTTCTGAAAGACCAGCTATAGGAATTGTTCCAGATAACCTCAAGCAAAATGTACGTATTCACAAGTCTTTGCAATTCAAATTGTTGTGGCCCATCAGCGGCCTGTGAGGATTGTAGTTGACTCTGACAGCGAGGAGGCTGGTATGGTGTTGTGCCAGCAGCCTGTGCAGCTGGCACTCGAGTCGGACAATGAGGAGGCTGGAGAAGATGTGGTTCCAGAAGCGGGTGTTGAGGGTAAAACTGCCCTCTGCAAAGTGGTGCAACGGACCAGACAGCGAATAGACATGTTGCTTAGCAAAAAACACACAGATACTCACAGACTCTGAATGTTTAAAGAAAAATAAACAGTTGTCTACTTGTAGTATAAAAAACAAACTTGGCTTCTCAAAACAAAGATAACACTTCTTCAAATAATCACGGTTCAACACAAAAACATAGTTTGCTTACAATTCCAGTTCTCTTCAGTAACACCGACACAGTTCCTTTCAGCAGATTAACCTTCTAATAGCAGGAGCAGAAGTGAATGAACTTCCTGCCTTCTTTTATGTCCGCTTAGCACAGCCAATTAGTATCATCTCGTAGCAGTTAAAGTTACAGAACATAGTTTTCTCTATATTATCTACCCAACTATAGGATAAGCATCCAACATTCTCCCCTTTGGGTAGACTAATATATTACAATCTTAAACCATACTGTTCACATGTATCTATATGTTTCCTACTTCCCTGTGCTTTTGTAAAATGATCAGCTACATTGTCTTCTAATGCACAATATACAAGTTCTATCATCTTGTTCATTATACATTCTCTTACACTGAGATACCGAAGATCTGTATGTTTTGTTCTAATCTTTACAGCTATATTTGTCGCCATTTTTATTGCTACCTGACTATCTTCGTATACTATTATAGGATTCTGTATATCTACTCCTAAATCTAGCACCAGCTGCTTAATACTAAACAAGTCCGTACATAACAAAGATAAACAAGAAAACTCTGCTTCCATTGTAGACATACTTAAATGCTTCTGCCTTATGGAACGCCACCATATCAAAGATTTTTCCAGAAATACAGCGATTCCTGAGGTTGATTTTCTTGTATTCACATCTGTTGCGAAACTAGCATCCGCATAAGCGGTTACATACAACTCTTCTGATGGTGGTAGATATAATGCATGATGCATGGATTCAGCCAGGGCCTCCAGAACCTCCAGAACCTCCTTCAAGTGAAGAGGACGAAGAAGAGGAGCCTCTTCTTGATGCACGAGCACGCAGAGTGGCCAAAAGGCAGGAGTGGCTCCTCAGGAGGAGGTCTCCTTGAGAGTAAAGCTTGGGGCTAACTGGCCACCCTCTTAGCCTATTTAAGGAGGAACGCCAACTAAAGGAATTTGTAGGGAACAACTTTAGTTCATTCTACTTCGCGTCTGGATTCTCTGCAAAGTGCTTCTGGGCTTTCTGCCAACTTTAGTAAGTTTGTGATTACTTTATCTTTGGTTTCTTGTAGGCTGTTAAGAAAGTTTATTAACAGCCTTTGTTTTTGATAAAGACTGAGTTATTTTAATAAATTAAGTTTTGTACAAACTTTGTGTGTGCTGTATTCTTTGGGGTCCGTAGCTGGGGCAGAACACAAATACAGGTAGTCCTAAGACTTACGACAGTACATTTAGTGACATTTCAAAGTTATAACAGCCCTGAAAAAAGTGATTTATGACCATTTTTCACACTTACGACTGTTGCAGCACCCCTATAGTCACGTGATCAAAATTCAGATGCTTAGCAACTGGTTCATATTTAAGACAGTTGTAGTATCCTAGGGTTATGTGCTCAACTTTTGAGACCTTCTGACAAGCAAAGTCAATGGGGAAGCCAGATTCCCTTAACAACCGTGCTACTCACTTAACAACTGCAGTGATTCACTTAACAACTGTGCCAAGAAAGGTCATAAAATTGAACATAATTCACTTAACAACTCTCTCACTTAGCTACAGAAATTTTGGGCACAATTTGGGTCATAAGTCGAGCACTACCTGTACCTACAGTGCAACAACACATTTATGCAAGGTGTAACATAACAAAATGGAGAAATGTTTATCTCCACCAATTAATCCTTATTAGTCCTCCAAAACAGTTCATTGATATTCAGGAGATTTGTCTTATTAAAACATATGAAGAACAGTTGCAGGAACTGGGTATGTCTAGTTTAATGAAAAGAAGGACTAGGGGAGACATGATAGCAGTCTTCCAATATCTCAGGGGCTGCCCCAAAGAAGAGGGAGTCAAGCTATTCCCCAGAGCACCTGAGGGCAGGACAAGAAGCAATGGGTGGAAACTAATCAAGGAGAGAAGCAACCTAGAACTAGGAGAAATTTCCTGACAGTTAGAACAATTAATCAGTGGAACACCTTGCCTCCAGAAGTTGTGAATGCTCCAACACTGGAAGTTTTTAAGAAGATGTTGGATAACCATTCATCTGAA
This sequence comes from Ptyas mucosa, assembly GCA_012654045.1. Classification (NCBI taxonomy): domain Eukaryota; kingdom Metazoa; phylum Chordata; class Lepidosauria; order Squamata; family Colubridae; genus Ptyas; species Ptyas mucosa. Next base: position 64,388,360 of record WNWU01000002.1, read on the forward strand.
GCGGTGTAGGGTTTCCTGCCTAAGCAGGGGGTTGGACTAGAAGACCTCCAAGGTCCCTTCCAACTCTGTTATTCTATTTTATTTTATTTAGGGTTTAAAAAAATTACTCACTATACACAAGTATTTCCCTTCAGGACATATCCAGAATATTAAACTTTGCAGTAAACAGATCCACAGCGGGGGGGGGGGGGGGAGAGAGTAATTAATACAAAGTGTGTAGTAGACAGGCATTCTGGAAAATTTATGATTGGCTATTCACATTTTTGTCAGAGGTGTTTGTGTGTGCTTGGTTCTCTGGTGCATTATCTGTTATCAAGAGTGAAACAATTTGTAAAGTTCTATCGAGCAAATCGATTTTGTATTTTAAGGGCAGAAGCAAAGTGTTGTTGCTTTTTTAAAAAAATGAATGAATATTTTTCCTCCTTTTGCTTTATTTCACAAAGACATTGCCAGTAAGTGACCTTACGCTTAAATCAAACTATCATCTAACCTTCTACTGTCAAAATTTGGAAGTGAGATTTTGAAGCCTCTCCATTTTAGAATAGAATTCTTTATTGACCAAGTGTGACTGGACAGACAAGGGATTTGTCTTCGGTGCATAAGCTCTTAGTGTACATAAAAGATATAGTGATAAATCATGATCAAACTCATCATAAACACATTCATCATGAATCATGAGGTACAGCACTTAGTGATAGTCAAAGGATACTAAATAAGCAATCAAAATCATACTAAGAAACTAAATAAAACAATATAAACTGTAAAGATACAAGCAACAAGGTTATAGTCATAAGTAGAAAGGGAGATACGTTAATAGGAAGGATGAGAAGAAGAAGAATAGTAATTCAGTCTTAGTAAATAATTTGACAGTGTTGTAGGAATTATTTTTCTGGGTAGCCAAAATTGAAAGGCGGAGGCTAATCTTTGCTGCCTCCCAAAGGTAATATTATTCATTTCAGGAATAATGTAACAATTTGGAAAAGTTATTAAATGAACTAATCACGTAAGTGGAAATTGTGGGCTGAATAACAAGTATTCCTCAATTTATGACCACAATTGAACCCAACATTCCCTTTGCTAAGCAAGGCAGTTGTTAAATGAGCTTTGTCCCATTTTAGGATCTTTTTGACACAGTCGTTAAGCAAATCACCACAGGTCGTTAAGTGAATCTGGCTTCCCACATCGACTTTGATTGTTGGAAGCTGCTGAGAAGGTTACAAATGGTAATCAAATTGAGTGTGCAATTGTGCGACAGTGCATTTGTCAAAAGTACATTCCAGTTGCCAAACGCTCAGTTTTTGATTATGTGACCATGAGGATGCTGTAACACTCACAAGTATAAGGACTGGTTGTAAGTTAGTTTTTTACCTGGGTCATTGTAACTTTGAATGGTTGCTAACAAATTAGTTGTAAGTCAAGGACTACCTGTACACAGAAGGTATACCTGAATCTAAAGAGAAAAATACTTTCGATCTCAGATTAGCTTCTGGCAAAAGGACAGAAATAGTGTCAGGGTAGTGATTTAAGAGCTGACCAGATGCTGCAATGATGCAATGATGTAATAATGGGAATGAGTCAGCAAGGTTTTTGGCTGTTATCCCTTTAAGAGTCTGTATAATAAAAAGAGGCCCTGTTAGGGTGTCTCTCTCTTAACGTGTGTGTCTTCCCTGCTGTAATTTGCTGATTGTTTGACCTCTGCCTATAGTACGCGTATGTATAGTATTTATTCTTTTGTAGATAAAAAAATTATTACTATTTATTACAAACCTCTATGTTTGCTGTTATTGTTCCTGGGTTTGTCTCATGTAGTAAAGCTGTGCAAACTCTGACAAATAGTTTTGCATTTCCATCTCTTCTTTTTAAAACTTCCTAATCTCACCTAAGATTTCCAAAGTCTGAAGAGGTGAAATAAGGATTGCGGTTTCTCTTGCATTTTATGTTTTTTTCATTTCTCAAGGGGTTTTTTTGTTTATGAAGACATTCGAAGCCTCAGTTATATTTGATACCTGAGCAAATTAAAATCTCACCCTCTACTACCTCTGCACACCTGCCATGTCTCTCCAGCCCCTCCTTCAGCAGAAGAGGGTCATAGGAGAATACATTGTCAAGAAGATAAATTCTCCAAGGACCACCTCCATAAATATATCAAAGTCTGGAAAAATATGTCCTTGAATCTTTATGCATGCTTTTTTAAAAAAAAACAGGCATTATTTAAAAGTCCTTATCATCCTGGTGGTGGAAAATGTAGATCGGTGAACATCTTATATGTGAAATCACCCTAATTTGCAATATGTGGATTGCCCAGTACTCCTTCAAACCATATTAAAAATTCAACCAAAAGTGTCTGCATGTAGGAAATAATGTGTGTATTAAACAAAGTTGTATATAACATGAAAAGACTCCTTGACCCTTTGAGAGCTGCATGCAACAAAATTTCATTTTATTGTATGCCGATTAGTGTACATTCAAAGTGACAGTAAAATTATTCTAGGTTTCTAGACTCACATAAGGTTCAAGGAGTTCAGCAGTTTTCAAAATTCCTTGGATGGTCTGAATAAAATCAATGCCTCTCAGACTGGTTCTCTGCCCTAATGACCGGCTGGATGAGCATGGCCATAGTGAGCATGGCCAGGGGTGTGACAGGCAGCACTCAGCCTCCTGCACCCCCAGGAACAAAAACAGGCTGCGGGGGGACACACCATCCCTCTGCACCATGTTTTGGGCCTACTAGGCCTCCCTGCAGCCTCCTGGGAGCAAAAACAGGCCATGGAGGGGAACGCACCGACCCTCCGCACCCCATTTTGGGCCTAGTAGGCCTCTCTGCAGCCTCCTGGGAGTGAAAATGGGCCATGGGGGGGACACACCACACTCCACCCTGTGCTCTATTTTGGGACTAGTAGGCCTCCCTGCAGCCTCCTGGGAGCCAAAATTGGGTGCATGGTGACTCCTGGAAGGGGAAGGGAGGGGCTAGCCAGCAATTTAACTACTGGTTCATCTGAACTGGCCTGAACTGGCTGAATTCCACCACTGCTTATAGGTGGTTGGTGTCTTCTTCTATCTCTGGCCCTTTTCCAGAAGCCTGGGAGTTTGAGGGTTCTGTGAAAGATCTTAGCTATTCCTAGCACTCTTCCCAATAGAGAGCTATGATATTGTTCCTGTGATTTGTTGGAGCCCCTTTTCTGGTTTAGGAGTCACAACCTCAAGTGTTCCTCTATATAACCACTGGGACTTCTTTGGCCTTTACTTTCCACATCCTCTTTAGTTCCTCCTTCAGGGTCTAGTTCTTCTCCAGCTTCTCATACTCCTTCTTCCTGATATTACTGTCACTTGGCATCATTATATCAATCACCACCATTGTCTTCTACTGTCAGGGTAATGATTTAAGAGCTGACCAACTGCTACAATGATGTACTGCTAGGAATGAGTCAGCAAGGTTTTTGAGCTGATATCACTTTAAGAACCTGTAATAAGAAGAGTTCCTATCTGGGACATATCTGTGTGTACAGCTTCCCTGCTGTAATTGCTGATTGCTGTTTGTTTGAGATCTGACTAAAGTACTTGTATGTATATATTCTTTGTAGATAAAACCACTATTTAAATAACTGTCTTTATTGTATTAGCTCCTGGGTTGTCTCACATAGTCACACTGTGCGCACTCTGACATCTACTCTTTGCCTGCTACCACAATACTTTGGTTGATTGGCCAATACCTGCCAATCTGTCTGGATCTGGAAGTCCCATAGGATCTTAGCCCTCTTTTGTGGGTTCTCCCATCTGGACTTAAGAGGGTCTAGTCCATATTCTGTACAGATGTTCCTGTACACAATGCCAGCTACTTAGTTGTGCTGTTCAATGTACTCCGTACCTGCCGGCATCTTCCACCCTGCCACTATATGTTCTGGACTGTCTCTGAGGGTCTCTGTATAGCCTGCTCCTTTGGTCTTGTCTAGTGTTGTGACCTAGGCCCAAATAGTTATTACCAGATACAATCAGTCCTAAACAAACATATTTTATTAGAACAGCTGAGAATTACTTCATTCTCAGCTTAGTCCAAATTAAGTCCAAAACAAGTCCTTCAGAAAAAGTCCTTCGGCCTTATCACAAACCTTTGTCTTCTTTGGCACCCTGCCAAAGGCTTTTCTTGGCAAGAACCCACGAAGTTCAGAAACAGGAGACACCGACAAGACACAATTAAAGCAACGTTGCTTTCCTACAAAAAGCCCAAGAGCCGTTGCGGTTCTTTTAAGCCTTATGGGAAGGGCCAATCATCTCCTGGCCTTACTCCTGAGTTGTCCTTTTTGCTTTAGCTGCTCTTGCCTTCTGGCAGCTCTTCACATGTGTGCACTGGGAACAGGCTCCTCCTGTTCCTCTTCCTCTCTGCTGTCCGACTCTGGAGACTCCGTAGTCCGTGCATCACTCCCAGATGGCCCTGACCCCATCTCTGCCTCCGATGCAGAGCCCTTGTCCTGGCCTTCCCCTGACTCCAGGACTGGCCCACGTTCCTCCCCAGCCTCTTTAGTGCTTGTTGGTGCTATGATCAGTGTCTCAGTCCTAATATGATAGAAAACCTACATTACCTTGAGATCTTTGGTTGAAAGATGGGATATATAAATATTAATTAAAATAAAACATAGCAGCGTGGTTATAGCTCAAGGGGAAAGCGAGCTCATTACGCCCTATTCAATTCAATGCTCCTTCGATTTTATTTTTTTCGCAAGTGTTAGAATTTCCAAAATTTTGTTGTGTTGCAGATGTAAAAAGTTAATCCCCGTTTCTCTTCCCCACAAAAGAACTGAGATTGCAAGACTGATACCTGATCTGAATCAGAGCCTTTCATCTCCAATCATTATCACAGCAGGATCTCTTCTTCAATTACCCATCTCATCATTACCTATGCATGGAATTGATGCATGAAGAAAAATGTTCTTTTCTCCTCCTTCCACCCCCTGCCCACCCCATATGACCTCTGCTGACATCGGCAAGTCAAGCCAGAGAAACCTCCCTGTGCTGACCCAGGAACGCTTGGATAGGAAGGGACCCAAATGATTTAATGTAATGTCTCTATCTTTGGACTCACCAATTACGAGAAATACCAATAATCAGCAGCCTGTTAAATTGGGACTTTTAATAAGATGTTAAAGTAGGAGGCAGCCTCTTAGTTTCTCTTCGCTGCTCTCATTCCTGAACAGCGGAGTGCAATTTTTACAAATGGTGATTGCTAAGATCTGGAGGACTCTCAAAAGAAGTCTTAGGAAGAGGAAAAAATGTGATTTATAGTCCAATGCCGTATCATGCATAAAACATCTTAGCTATTTTTAAAAAGCATATATTTCCTTTTTGATGTTTACTTTTGTCTAAAATTCAACTTTTAGTTAGTTTTTAGTTGAGTCTAGTTTCGTTGACTTTAGTTTGAGTCAGTTTGGTTAAGGTGCCAAGCTAGAAAGCAGGAGATTAGGAGCTCAATGTCCTGCCTTAGGCATGAAAATCAACTGGGTGACTTTGGGCCAGTCACTCTCTCTCTCAGCCCAACCCACCTTGCTGGGTTGTTGTGGGAAAAGTAGGAGGAAGAAAGTGGATTCGCCACCTTCAGCTATTTGTAAAATTAATAAAGGCGGGATACAAATGCAAACAAACAAACAAATATTCTATTTTAGATGTTGGTGATTGCAATTAGATGGTCTTTCAGCCTTAACAGGTATAGAAAGGAATGAAATATTTGGGATTCAGACTGGAACGCTTAACATTTTCTACAAAAAGTTGATATTTCCTACTACTGTGTTTCCCCAAAAGTAAGACCCTGTCTTATATTTTTTTGAACCCTGAAATAAGCGCTTGGCCTTATTGCCATGCACTCAAAAGCTCGATTGGCCTGACAGACACAGACTTCAGAGGATAATTAGAACTGCAGAAAAAAACAATGGCTTCCAACCTGCCTTCCATTGAGGACCTGTATACTGCACGAGTCAAAAAGAGGGCTGTGAAAATATTTACAGATCCCTCGCATCCTGGACATAAATTGTTTCAACTCCTACCCTCAAAACAACGCTACAGAGCACTGCACACCAGAACAACTAGACACAAGAACAGTTTTTTTCCCCAAATGCCATCACTCTGCTAAACAAATTATTCCCTCAACGCTGTCAAACTATTTAAGTCTGCATTACTATTAATCTTCTTATCATTCCTATTACCTATCTCCTTCCACTTATGCCTGTATGACTATAACCTTGTTGCTGGTATCCTTACGATTTATATTGACTGTTTCCTAATATGATTTGATTGTTTATTTGTACCCTATGACTATCATTAAGTGTTGTACCTTATGATTCTTGACGAATGTATCTTTTCTTTTATGTACTCCAAGAGCGTATGCACCAGAACAAATTCCTTGTGTGTCCAGTCACACTTGGCCAATAAAGAATTCTATTCTATTCTATTCTATTCTATTCTATTCTATTCTATTCTATTCTATTCTATTCTATTCTATTCTATTCTATTCTATTCTATTCTATTCTATTCTATTCTATTATCAGGGGATGTCTTATTTTGGGGAAAACAGGGTATTTTGTTTTGTATGTTTATATTTTATATTATAAATTATTATTAATAATAATAGTAATTAAAAGTTGAAATGACATGCTGTGATCCATGGTGTCATGAAGAGTCAGACATGATTCAATGACTGAAAAACAACATCCATGTGAGAAGGAAAGAGATGGGAAAAAATAGCCATCCCAGAGGTGATTGCTCTGGGACAGAGGTATGAATGTTCAATGCCGATAGTCCTTCACTTCCTCCTTCGAATTCTTTAGCTTTTGTGTTTGAGTCATGCTTAGCTGTATATGCCCATCAAGAGGGAATCAATATCAAGGTCTAAGGTGGATGTCCCAAAGGTCCTTTTTCAAGAGGCAACTGGACTTCCTTGTTTTTCTTTGAAGATGTTTCACTTCTCACCCAAGAAGCTTCTTCAGCTTTGACTAGATGGTGGGAAATGGAAGGATTTATACTCGTTGCAGACAGCTGGTCATTTGCACTCTTTAAAAGAGAGTCATTGAGGCCACTTGGAAGTTAACTGTGTCCTCAGCAGGGGTGAAATCCAGCAGGTTCTGACAGGTTCTGGAGAACCAGTAGTGAAAATTTTGAGTAGTTCGGAGAACCGGCAAATACCACTTGTGGCTGGCCCCAGAGTGGGGTGGGAATGGAGATTTTGCCATATTCTTTGACCCCATGTTACTGATTTTAAAGTTTTGATATTGATTTTAATCTGATTTTTAAATCTATTTAAATTATTTTAAAACGTGTCTTAATTTTTGTACATAAATGTTTTTAGTTGGCTGTGCACCGCGCTGAGTCCGGAAGGAGAAGGGCGGTATAAAAATCTAACCAAATAAGTAAATAAGTAAGTAAGTAAGTAAGTAAGTAAGTAAGTAAGTAAGTAAGTAAATAAATAAATTCTTCCCCTAGGAGTGGGGAGGGAATGGGGATTTTGCAGTATCCTTCCCTTCCCATGCCCACCAAGCCACACCACGCCCACCAAGCCATGCCCACAGAACCGGTAGTAAAAAAAAAGGATTTCACCACTGGTCCTCAGGGTCACTTGAGTAGTGCAAATGCATGTCACCCTGAGGGCACAGACAAACCTCCACATGACCAGCTGTGTGCAAGGAGCATAAATCCTTCCATTCCCCACCATCCAGTCAGAGCTGAAGAAGCTTCTTGGATGAGAAGCGAAATGTCTTCAAAGAAAAACAAAGAAAGTCCAGTTGCCTCTTGAAAAAGGACCTTTGGGACAGCTATGACCTGGATGCCTGAGAGTCTCCACAGATGTCTAAGGTGGATGAAAAATGTGGTTGGAGAACTAGAGTTCATTCCTTCAGACAATTGCATAGAGACCTGTAACCTTCTACTTCTATCTAAGCAGTTTCATTAACATTTTTTGCAAGAGTTAAAATAAATTTAAGGAGCTTTAAAAAGCTTGTAGAGAACTTCCTCTATTCTTATCTTACCCAGTTCAATTTTCCCACAGATGTCACATTTGAGAAGCCTCCACGTTTATTTCAAATTTCATTTTGTATAAATTTTCATTGGCAATTCTGGGTGATTTTTCTCGGCTTTCAAAAACATCCACATACAGCCTCTGAAAGCGGTAATCTGATTGTTTCCATTCTGGACTATTTTATAAACAGCTAATGTCTCACAAATTAGATAAAATCAGGCTCATAGTCTTTATGGAGAGAAAATATGTTTGACTCAACGACTCCCTGTATTTTGTCATTCATAACTCTGAAATACATCAAACATATTTTAAAATTGTGTAGATGATGCTATTGCCTCTAAATGATACAATCTAGTATTAGATTGTAACAATTCGGGGACCAAAACCATCCATCCAGTGTATGAAATATTAAAGTGCATGTAATTTATTGTAATACCTTCGCTAGAATGATAGCCTTTAAAATAAAACTTTTGAGAACAAGTAAATGTATCAAAAGCAATTTAATTTCCACTGTCAGCTACTGTATACACCATTGATGGAAATAACATAGAAAAATGTGAATTAAAAAAAGGCATTATATGTTTTGCAAACTATGGGACGGAGCTCTGGCACATAACTCAGGTATACAATCTCAAACAAGAATGCAAAAGTCTAGAGCCGTGATGGTGAACCAAACCGGCCAGCTGATTTTCAGGCCTCCTGGACCCACCAGAAATAGAGAAACAGGCTGTTTCCTGCCTCCAGAGGGCCTGAGGGTGGGGGGGGGGTGGAGAAGGCCCGTTTTTCTCTCTCACCTGGCTCCAGAGCCTCTCCATGAGTCTGGGGAGGGCAAAAACAGCCTTCCCCATCCCCCCAGAGGCCCTCCGGAGGCCAGAAATGGCCCATTTCTCAACTTCCGGTTGGACAGGAAGTGATATTTTTTGCTGTCCCCAGCCTCCAGAGACTCCTAGAGAGGCTTCCTGTCCAACTGGAAATTGGGAAATGGGCCGTTTCTGGCCTCTGGAGGGCTTCCGGTGGTGGTGGGAGGTGGTTTTCACCCTCCCCAGACTCATAGAGAGGCTCTGGAGCCAGGTGAGAGAGAAAAACGGGCCTACCAGGCTATTATGTGCCAGGAGCGAGGGGTCACGCGCACATGCGCGGAAGCAGGGTGTGTAGAATTATGGGTGTGGGCACACACAAGCGCACCCCCTGCCCCCCACTCCTGGCACGTGATAGCAAAAAGGTTAGCCATCACTGGTCTAGAGTATGAGTACTACTTCAGGAGAAGATAAAAAGACTGTAGAGAGTAACAGATATTTACAGCGATTATAACCTATTCCTTTTTAATAGACTGCAACATTTTGAGTAATGCATATTTTTTTTAAACAAAGCTCTTTTTCATTTCGTATATTGAATTTAGAATAAATATAAACCGAACCAATTTTTCCCCTTCCTTAAATATTAATATCTTTTTTGTACCTCTTTGATTTGCAGTTTTTAATTTTATTGTACTGTATATTAAAAGTTGCTAGCTGCTCTGAGAAATGTATTAAGGAACGGGCTATACATCATTCCACTAAATGAAAAATAAATAAATTATGTTTCTCTGAAGAGGGATTTGATAATTATTTCCCCTCTATATAAAACTATTATATTTAATACTTAACAACAACCACAAAAAAAAAAAGATATTGGTTTACAGTTTTAACTTCATGCAACTTTTTCTTTGGAACTTAAAATACATTTTGAAACTTATTTCTCCTTCCAACAAGAAACTATGGTTAGTTATAAAAAGAAGCCCAATGGAAATTACATCAAGGAGTAATGAATCGAATCTCAGCCGTCACTCTATCCTAAACTCTTGACATTTGTCAAGTACGTTACACCAGATGTGTTCAACCTTGGCAACTTTAAGACTTATGGACTTTAAGACTTATAGACTTCAACTCCCAGAATTATCCAGCCAGCATGCAAGCTGGGGAATTCTGGGAGTTGAAATCCACAAGTCTTAAAGTTGCCAAGGTTGGACATATATTACACCCTCTTTCTCCAACCTTGATGCCCTCCCAGTATATGGTTTTCAACGCCCAGAATTCCTAGCAGTACTAATGCCTGCTGGGAAATTCTTGAACTCTGTATATTCATAAGATAACCAATTTGGGAGAGGATGATTGCATGGAGAGTAGAGCATATCAATTTGTCACTGTCTGTCTTCTATATCATTGTGCAGGAGATGCTCAACAGAAAATTCCATAAATTTATGGGATATGGGATGGAGAGAGATTTGTTTAACCTTAGACAGAGAGAAGAGTTATTATATGTGTATACCTGTTGCGATGAAGGTTGGAAGTCATTTTTTTATATTTTTTATATTTTTTCTTTATTATATTTTTCTTTTCTTCTTTTTCCTTTTGGCCTGCACTTTTTATTCTTTCTTTCCATTCTCTTTTTTTTTTTCATCTAAGTTTAGCCGGTGTTAATGTGTTTTTTTACTATTGTAATAAAAATTCTATTGTATAGAGACAGAGAGAGAGAAGATGAAAGGGAGGAGATTTTTAAAAAAGTCCAAGAGAGGATTGAAAATCAGGCTGAAATTAATAGAGTGGAATTTAACAGACATACATTTAAATTCAGTAGAACTCAACATGTAAACGCTGCCTGTCAACCTGTTCTATTTTGTTTGCTCAAACCTTTCGCCTTGCTTATTATTTATTGTACATTGACTTTTAAAAAATAATAATAATAATAATCTTGTATTGATAGCTCCTCAGATTTGATCTGCAGTCAAATGGTGCCGAAATCAAATAAATAACTCAATATAACAGATGGAGGATGAGCAAACCTGGAGGAATCCTGTCTATCGATGCCACATATTTCTCTCTATTTGCCGTAATATCACCAGGGGTTCCATTAGAGTTTTATACATATAATTATCTCAATATTCATAATGTATATGTACTATACATAAAACGTTCTGCCTAGGAGCCTCAGTTTTTCTAACATTGCTGCTTATAAAACAGAAGGAAAAGGCACTTTTGCACACAGAACAGATAGGCTCCAGTAATTGCAGCCTTTCGTAAAAATTCACCAACACATTCCTTTTCCCCGGTGCTTCAGTATCTATCTATAGGGCTGCTGCATCTGATGATGGAAAGAAAATTGTCTATTGCTTATTGTGACTGCAGTACTAATACAAGTGCTTGATCACTTTTTAGACTCCTCTCACCCTATCATCCTGTTTCCACTTGTCCCCAGCTTGATGTATTTTTGAAGCTGGAAGAAAAGGCATAAAAATAACATTTTTTTACACACAAAAAATGAATTGTCAAAACAAAGTTCGGAAACCAATATAACCAAGTTCCATGAGCGATAAAGTTAGAAGGAGGCAGAAAGTTGTAGAAAAGGTGCATTTTGCATTTTAGTGTAGGAAGTTAGCACCCCAGCCCTCTCCTAGGAAAATGAGATATTTTGAGAAATATTAAAAGGGCAGAATATTTCCCCTAAAAGGGAGGCAGAAACTCAGCCCCTCCCCCACCTTTGTCAATGGGCCATTAAGGCCTGGGCCAATCTATTCTACATAACAAAGATCTACCTCCTTCAGGCAGAGCCATAGTAGGAATTGCCCAAAGCCCTTTCATTACATCATCACCCAGCAAGAGTCAACCAAGCCTGGGACTCAAAAGGCAACCTACAAAGTTTCCTCCTGCATGGCCCCATGGGAGACTGACAACCAATCAGAGCACAAGCTCAAATTCAAAGCCCATCAGAGGGCATAAAACCCAGGCACTCTCAGCATCTCTGCCCTTTTTCTGCCCAGAATCTCAAGCCATGTAATCCTGTTTATCAATAAACTTTCTTTCCAAGCAACTTCCATGAATCCAGTGTCTTTTTCCCCACTTGGAACTGAACCCAGATGGACATTTCTTCCAACATGAGAACAGTTTTATTTTCCCTTGACGCTGTATTAATCTGTAAACCAGTTAATTCCTGGCTTCAAAGGATGCCTCTTATTTTTGAAGATCGTAAACATGCATCTAACAGTGCAGATGCAAGAAAGGGATGGTTAGAAACATTAAAGACAAATAGGAATATGACATACATATTACCGTGGCAATAATGACATGTCTAATTTTGCAGAAACAAAACAAATGTTTGAACAAAAGAAGAAAAATATATTTTTTAACATCCTTATGTTTATTTAAAATTACCTTTTTTCTCAAGGCAAGATTTCTTAAGGCTAATTACTGCCGACAGTTATCAAAAGAATTGACAATTCTCTAAGTGCAACAGGCTAACAGCAAATATTATAATTTCTAAGACTCGTCTTTAAGTTGTCTTTATGAAGCTTTATTATAAAAACACAAGAAGTGGTTGCTAGATGCGATCATAGGCATATCTTGTCTCTTGCAATTAAGAATGATCAGTAAGATATTTTCAGGTAAGCCACCAGCAAGCTAGGAAAACAGCAACCTCTCCGTTTTATTTTTGTCGCCTATGAACTTTTGTTCTGATTCTACAGTACATCTTGGTAGTTATTCTTAATTCCAGGTTACATTTGCATAAGATTTTGCAATAGGAGAGAAGACTAAATTACAAACGAGTTATAAATTGTCAGACATAAAATGCAGATCCTTACCTCAAGATTCTCCAGAGAGAAAGCAAAACATGTATTCTATCATCTGAATAATGTATTTTGCCCCAAAGGATGTATAACCACCCAAAATACATGAACCAGGTCACCCAAATCAGCCCATTATTTCAAACATCAGAAAAATCACCAACATTCCAAATCACGTAAAAGAGAAGAAATCACAGATTTCTTGAGAAAGCTACAGGTGATCTCTGGACCATACCATCCCAGCAACCATGGATGTTGAGGCAATCTATCCCAACATCTACAAGAAAGATAAACTGTTTGGCTATTTAAAACTTTATCATTGACAAGACAAAAACAGAATTGGATACCAGACTTTGAGACTTCTTACTTAGTCCAAATGATTATAGTTTTGATAGCAGTGCATGCAGTGGCGGGATTCAAATAATTTAACAACCAGTTCTCTGCCCTAATGACCAGCTGGGTAGGTGTGGCTTGTTGGTCATGTGAGCCTCAATGTCAACTCAACTCAATGTCACTCACTGTTACAATGTAATAAGGGTTAAGCAGAGGCAGTTTCTGTAAGCAGGGCAATAAAGATTAGGCTAGAAACAACACCAGAATGTTTCCTTCCTGCCTTCCTTACAGGATTAGCCCTGGAAAGTGGGGGGAAAAAAAGTAAGATTTCTTCCAACAACTGGTTCTCCGAACTGCTTAGAAAGTTAACAACCAGTTCTCCCAAATAGGTGCGAACTGGCTGAATCCCACCACTGAGTACATGGCAGGTCTATAACTGCCTTTACATCCCCACTCAGTTTAAAATAGCTACATACATACCCACTAGTAGAGATAACAACACAACCATACAAAGATGAGAACCAAATCTTGCCAAGTCTGCCTCCACATTTACAACAACGACTTCATTCCATGTCTACACAACATCACCTACAATGTTATTACTTTTGGATTCTTATCCTCTGAGGTATGCCATCATATGCCAACAATGTCCTTCTACAAGGGACAAACTAGCCAGACTATGAGCAAAATAATACATGGGCCCTAATTGGACATCAGACAACAGCAACAAGGCAGGGGTGGGTTCTACTTATCTTTACTACTGGTTCACAACAAAATCACACGCACACGCGAGTGAACATGCATAGATCACTGATGACGACATCCAGGGTGGTGGGCGGGGTCTCCTGCCGGTTTTACTACCGGTTCTTGCAAACCAGTCCAAACCGGGGGCAGCCTACCACTGCAACAAGGTAATGGCACATTTCAGCCTATCAGGACCCTCCTTCAGTAACCTCAAAACATCAGGGGTAGAAGTTTGTCTACCACGTTCACAATTAGTTACAAAAAATTGGCCACCAAATTCCAATCTATTAAAAAATCCAATCTATCCCAGCAGACTTGAGTAGGGAAAGTGGGGTTTTTTTGTCCTTTCAATTTGCAAACTGGTAGTAATGCTAAGCCCAGTGGTGAGTTGCCCCCGGTTTGGACCGGTTCTATAGAACCAGTAATAAAACTGGCGGGAGGCTCCGCCCACTGACCCTGACGTCATCAGGAAGCTTCTGCACATGCAACGGCCCCGTTGCGAACCAGTAGTAAAGGTAAGTAGAACACACCCCTGACTCAGCCCCCAGCAGTCTATGAAAGCTTCTTCTTAGTCTCGGCTATTGCATAAACCCATTAGCTTCCCACTATCTTCCCACCAAGCCTTTTCTCACCTTTTAACTCATGTAATCACATATCTCCTCTCGCAAGTGATCCAGTGAGCTGCTGTTCATGAAACCTTATAGCAATAGTACTTAGACTTATACCCCGCTTCTGGTTTACAAGATCAGCATATTGCCCTGCCAATAATCTGGGTCTTCATTTTACTGACCTCAGAAGGATGGAAGGCTGAGTCAACCTTGAGCCAGTCAGCATCAAACTCCAGGCTGTGGGCAGTTAGCCTGCAATACTGTATCTAACTACTGCGTCACCACGGCTCCTCAATAAATGAGTTTTATGCCTCAATAAACTTGATCAGCTTGGAAGGTGTTACCAGATTCCATGTATTCTAACTTTGCAAATGAAAAGAAAACCTTTAAAAAAAACATTCGAATTTGTAATTCCATCTTCAAATAAGCCATAAAATATCTTCTCATTCCAACCTCAATCCTTACCTGCTACTGAAACTTTGGCTGTTCGGCTGATGATAGCTCCAGTTCCTTCTAACGATGCTTCACACTGATAAAGGCCTTCATCGGGTTTATGATGTCTGGAATGGACAATATTTTGTATCAAAAGAGATCCATTGGAAAACTGTTGTCTTCTCTCGTCCACTGCCAAGTTTAAAAAGACGCCATCCTTTTTCCATTTGATTACAGGAAATCCTTGATCTGATTCTGCCGTACAGTTCAACAAAACGTTAGTTCCCCGTGTGGTGACGGCATCTGAAGGTTCAATCAGGAAGTGTAATGTTGTAAATCCCATAATCTGTGCACCTGTTGGGATGAACAGCCAAAAATAATCCAGTTAGTCATATGCGAGGAAAGCCTTGTTTCTGCAAGATGAATATCTCCAAAATTGGAAACTTTCCTTAACTTTATCTCTATCTCTATCTCTATCTCTATCTCTATCTCTATCTCTATCTCTATCTCTATCTCTATCTCTATCTCTATCTCTATCTCTATCTCTATCTCTATCTCTCTAGCTCTAGCTCTATCATCTATCTGTCTGTCTGTCTGTCTGTCTGTCTATCTATCAATAGTGGTGGGGCTCATTAATAAGAACAATGAGTCTGCTTACAGAAAGGAAATACAAGGGCTGACATTGTGGTGTAAAGAAAATAATCTTACACTTAACACCAAAAAACAAAACAAAACTAAAGAACTTATAATTGACTTCAGGAGGAAGAGTGATGTACATTTACCATTGTACATAAATGGTGAGGAGGTGGAGAGGGTTGGTAGTTTTAAATTTCTGGGCATTTATATCTCGAAGGACCTCTCATGGACTATGAATGCTGACATGCTTGTGAAGAAGGCACAGAAGAGGCTGTACTTCCTGAGAATGCTCAGGAAGATAAATCTATCTCAGCATCTACTTCTGTCCTATTATCGCAGCACCATGGAGAGTGTCCTGACATACGGCATTCTTGCATGGTATGGGAGCAGCTCTGTAGCGGACAAAAAACCTCTACAGAGAATCATTAAAACTGCCCAGAATATCTTCAGGCTCCAGCTACCAGCCCTGGATGACATCCTCAAATCTCGCTGTTTGAGAAAGTTGGATAACATTCTCAGAGATTCTTCCTGTCCTGCTTATAATCTTTTTGGACTGTTGTCTTCCGGCAGAAGATACAGAACAATTAAAACTCGGACCACATGTTTTCTGAATAGTTTTTATCCCAGAGCTATAATTGCACTCAACAATGAACTAAAGGGCCACCATCAGTGAGCTGTTGGACAGCATTACTTGGTCTGTTGTGTGGTTTCGGTGGTTTACAGGTGGGAAATTTGTGGTGGGTGGGAGTGTGTTTGCAGATTGTTATGTATGTTGGACCTCGTCTTTGGGTATTAAGTGAATTTCGTTGTATGGGAATACTGTGTATACACGTACAATGACAATAAAGTTGTTATTGTTGTTGTTATCGTTATTGTTATTATTGTTATTAATCTATATCTATCTATCTATCTAATCTCTGTCTGTCTGTCTATCTGTCTCCTTGAAATATACAGTTTTTTTTAACCTGAGCCAGAACATTAAATTTAGTTTTAATTTTAATTTTAGGAAACATTCTGACTACAATTTAAGGTTACCAATTAAAATAATCCCCATCTGTTGTGAACCACAATGAAACCAAAATTAGGAAACATACTGTGCCACATGTAGTTGAAGCATCACACACACATATGCAAGGTTCAGAGTTTACATTGCAAGAATAGATGATTTGTTTCCTCACTCCCTCCACCTGACATATACACTCACACTTATTCTGTCTTAGATACTTAAATAAAATTTAACCATACCTAAACCAACAAATATATATATATATATATATATATATATATATATATATATATATATATATAT
>WNWU01000002.1:64410091-64427677 GCA_012654045.1 Ptyas mucosa
CTCATGTATTTTTGCAGGCACTGATCTACTCATGTATTTTTGCAGGCGCCGGTCTACTCATTTGTTTCCTTTTAACACTGATCAGCTGTAGGGCGGCCCTTTGAAGCCCTGCGGCGAGAGTTTAAACAGTTTTTTTCCCCCTCTAGCCGATAGCAGGGACTCAGGAGGCAGCAATAGATTGGGGGTGGGGCCAAACAAAAGGTAAGAATAATGCGGGGGGTGGGGGGGCAGAACCAGTTCGGTGACGTCATATCGTCACTGCTACCGGCTCGAAGGAACTGGGCCGAACCGGGAGGAACCCACCACTGGCGTAGGCCACACCCAACCCAGCTCCATGAAGGGTAAAAATGTCACGATACATCATGTGGCAGCAAGTTTGATACCCGTGTGCCTAGGGGACTAGAACTCAAATCCCCTAGTTTCTAGCCTGATGCTTTAACCACTGTACCCAACTGGCTTTCTAATATGACATATCAAGGTCTAAAACATGAGGCTATATTTAGATCAATGTCAAAAGAAATGAATATCGTATTTTTCAGAGTATAAGACGCTCCGGACTATAAGACGCACCTACCTTTTTTGGTGAGGAAAACAAGAAAAAGAAATCTGCCTCTGCCTCTGCCACCCAGGAATTCTGCCTCATTGCAGCAAATAGCAAATAGCCTGCTTTACTTTCATTTTTGTTTTCAGCATAGCTTGATTAGCACAAGAAAAAAAAAATCTGCTCCCAGCAATTTACCTCCTTGCAGCAAGCAGCAGAGGCCCACACAAAACAGCTGAGAATCGGGAGGCATCCAACGGACAATCAACTTGTGCTAATTCGGCTGTGCTGAAGTTGAAATGGGCTGTTTCTTCTTGCTGCTTGCTGCAAGGAAGTAAATTGCTGGGAGACAGAGGCCAAAGGGTGGGGGCCAGTGGGTGGGTGGGACTACATTTGGTTTATAAGACGCACCGAAATTTTCACTCCTTTTTAGGGGGGAAAAGATGCATCTTATACTCCAAAAAATATGGTACTTAAAGAGTACATTTTGTGCAACTTTTGAGCTTATCTGCACAAGCTGGACTATTGTGTAAATCCAAATTTAGCTATCCACTAGTTTTTAACTTTCTTGAATATTCCAACTCAATTCTCATCTTCAGATGATACCAAAATATACCCCCCAAAAATGTACTTTAAATAATGTATATTCCTTAACCACTAGTAGTTAGTGCCTTAACCACTACATCAAACTGGCTTTCTAATGTGATAAGAAAGTACTAATTTGCAGGAAAGTACTAAAAACGAGAGACATCATCATGCCAACAAAAGTGCGTGTAGTCAAGGCTATGGTTTTCCCAGATGTAATGTATGGCTGTGAAAGTTGGACCATAAGAAAGGTTGAGCGCCAAAGAATTGAGGCCTCTGAATTCTGGTGCTGGAGAAGACTCCTGCGAGTCCCTTGGACTGCAAGGCAATCAAACTGGTCAGTCCTACAGGAGATCAATCCTGACTGCTCTTTAGAAGGCCAGATCTTAAAGATGAAACTCAAATACTTTGCCACCTAAAGAGAAGGAAAGACTCACTTGAGAAGAGCCTAATTCTGGGAAAGATTGAGGGCAAAAGAAGAAGGGGATGGCAGAGAATGAGGTGGCTGGATGGAGTCACTGAAGCAATAGGTGTGAGCTTAAATGGACTCCAGACAATGGTAGAGGACAGGAAGGCCTGGAGGAATGTTGTCCATTGGATCACAATGAGTTGGACACGACTTCGCAACTAACAACAACAACAACAACAACAATAAGATGCTTGTTCCTTCATTTCCACTGTCCTGTCATTTTGTGGAAGATGTATTTTAAATGTACACTTCCAAAGCACTCTACCACAGATTGCTGAGATTTTTAAGAATAGCAATTGCAATTATGTGATCTCAAACTGCTTCAATTATCAGCCCGAAGCCCTTATTGGTAAAATCCAATTTCCAAGTCCTGAAGCACTAAGAAAAACATCTTTCAACCAAATTCCAGAGACATCTTTTTATAACGAGAAGTAAGATTCTTAAGGGATTTTACATCTTTCCCACCGCTCTCCTTTCCAGATAAGCCTTCTACCATCTTACCGAAAGAAAACAAATTCCTTATTTTGAAACAGTGGCGCTTTATTGCTTTCAGTATATCAAGTACATAAAGTCACGGGAGTTAAACAAAGATTAACTCTCTTTTGATGCAATTACCCCTGCCAGTGAGCTGCAATTTCAGTTATTCATATGCAGTCAAAAGCTACAGTTATCTGAAAATTGCTTTGGTATATGATGCTTAACAGCTTGAATAACTGGTGAACATTTTTTTTTAAGAATATGAAAGGAATGGAAACCTTCTTTGAAATATACTGCCTCGAAACTCCAAAGTAGTTCATGCATGAAAAAAACAAGTGGGAGGTGTCACTGGATTATATACGATAAGAATAATATGAAATCTGTCCTACAGGTTGTTGTGAGCATGACCAAGCAATCCTTGTAGTTCTTGTAAAGTGTTATCAAATTACAACAGCCATTATAAATTGAAGTCAAAAATGTGTCTAAATAGGATGGCATAGAGCGGGCTCAAGCACGATTTCCGCTACCAATTTGGGTGAACCGGTCTGAACCAACTGGTTCGAACCGGCTGAATACCACCTCTGATGCAGGTGATTTTCATTATTTTGCTAAGAATCTTCTGAAAAATCCAGGAAACCAATTGATTTGGGATGATACCTGGAAATTACCTTGGGATACAGAAGGTAGAACCAGGGAAAGGGTTAGATAAAGGCAGTTTAGTCTGCAAAAGGAATGGGAGAGTAGCAAACATCTCAGCTATAAATTCAACGGGAAAGAAATGTATTTTTAGACTTGTAAGATTCTGGTAATGTAACTTTACAGCAAAGTAGAATTATTTTGTCTTGCTGTGCTTCCTGTTTGAGCTACCTTGTAAGGCTGATACCAACAGAAATGTACAGTACATTTTTTTGTTTTATTACAGCAACCTTCTACATAATTATTCTTTTTTGGGGGGGGGGTTATTTTATTTTGTTTTTTTGTTGGAGGGTATTTCTGTTTTTCATTTTTGCTCTAAAGTCTTCACAATGAGGATCGTTCAAATGTTTTCTGGAACAGCCATAGATCGAAGAAAGACTCAATTAATTAGGAAAACCACTTTAGAACTGTCTTAGGAAACACACCACTAATATGACTTGACCTAAGGAGATTTTCTATGTTTCTCAAGCTGGTTCTTCTATTAATTCATGAGTATCAGCAGTTTGATGGAACAGTGTTTTGAATAAGTATCTTCCACCAATTACATGAAATTGAGGAGCACCCTCAAAGAGCATCTTGAATGTTCCATAGCTTTTAAACTACTTCCTAAACCTTCATAATGAGGTCAAAATTCTGTCTTCTGTTTCTTCCAGATTTCATAATCTACTAGACACAAATATAATCTGTACAATTTCTTGCACTACAGTTTTCAGATTCACCCGTTTTACTCTTTTAATGAGGCAAGTAAATGATTTTGTCTGTGTGTGTCAGAAATTTGCAGCTGATTCTGTCATACGTTAACTTCTTTAAGTCAGAAAACAAGAGTATTGAAAAACTGATTTTCTTGCCTGAGTGTGGAATAGAACATGAGTAGACCTACCGTACTTATGTTGCACAGATATGGATGACTGATAAAACAGTAGCTACAAGAGATGGGAAATTGTAATTCTTTGCTGTTATCATCCTGATGTTGTTGCTAAATATGGTAGACACAACAATGGGATCCAACCGGACTTTGCTACACTATACGTTTCCAAACCTCCATAAGATTTCCTTGACTTCAGATTTCCTTCTGTTCTCCTAAAAGACCACCTGATAGTTGAACTTGAAACAACAGCAACATCTGATACTGCATCGCTTATGTTTTAGACATTTATTTTAGACTGGCCTCAAGGTTTACAATATACCATGTTTCCCCACAAATAAGACCTGGTGGCACAGTGGACTAATTCACTGTTATTAAGATCAGCTGCTTGCAATTACTGCAAGTTCAAATCCCACCAGGCTTAAGGTTGACTCAGCCTTCCATCCTTTCTAAGGTAGGTGAAATGAGGACCCAGATTGTGGGGGCAATAAGCTGACTTTGTATAAATATACAAAAAGTATGAAGGCTATTGCTTAACATACTGTAAGCCGCCCTGAGTCTCTGGAGAAGGGCTGCATATAAATCAAATTTTTTAAAAAAGACCTCCCTCCAAAATAAGACCCCCCACCCAAAATAAACCTTCCCCCAAAAATAAGCCCTCCTCTAAAAATAAGCCCTCCCCTGAAAATAAGCCCTCCCCAAAAATATTTAAGTACATGCACAGCCGGTCCACACCATTTACTCTGGTTAGGGTTAGGGAGACAGAGCTGGAAATCAGATAAGATGGTAAGAGGATCCCCATTTCGTTCCATGTGCCCCAAAATAATAAGACCTACCCGAAAATATTACCCTTATTTTGGGGTTCAAAAAATATAAGACAGGGTCTTATTTTTGGGAAAACACGGTAGCAAAAGGAAGGAACCATCATTCGGATTCCACATTTATCTGATATCCCTCACTTGAAATAAGCACATATGAATAGAAGTATTTCATATTTTCTGAGAAAATAAAAGGAAGTGGAGAAAATTGTAAATGATTGCAGATATCAGAGCCTTCAAATATCAGTTACAGAGTTGTCAAACTCTGGAATACGTTACCCGATTCTTTCAGCTACCAACTTTCACAGTTTTAATTCTATCCTAACTTCTGTGGACCTCACCCCATATTTAAGAGATTTAAGGGGGGCATGTGTAAGTGCACTAGAGCGCCTATCGTGCCTGCCATATTTTATTTTTTCTCATTTTGCTCATTTAAACTTGTAACTTTCATTCGATGAATAAATGAGTTTTTTAAAAAATATAATGCTGAGTACTTTAGATCAGGAGTCTCCAACTTTGGCAATTTTAAGACTTGTGGACTTCAACTCCCAGAGTTCCTCAGCCAGCTTTTCCTCAGCCAGATTTCAACTCTGGGAGTTGAAGTCCACAAGTCTTCAAGCTGCCAAAGTTGGAGACCCCGCTTTAGAAGTATTCCAGCCATTGCTGGAGAAGAGGAATTTATCTTTTAAATCTAAACTAAACTTCTCACTTTTTTTCTGTCCTTCTCCTTTCCTCCCACTCTTCCTGTTATATCTCTCTTCCTATTTCTTTCTCTTTCTTTATTCTTTCTGCTGCAACTTCCCCGTCTTGCCACCCTATTTCTCTTATGAATGTTATCCATCCATCCATCCATCCATCCATCCATCCATCCATCCATCCATCCATCTATTCATTCTTCCATTTCTGCTGGAAAAACAAGATGAATAATGTTTTATTGCTTATCTGGCGTAAGTCATCTCTATAGGAAAGGAAAGGGCATATTCAAGGAGTGAGTCTCATAAATGGGCTAATTAATTTTAATCAGTTCTTATTAATCCAATTAATATTGAATGCTTTGCCTTAGCCCAGCACTTTTGCATCACGTAGCTGGTATTGGTGTACCCATTCATATCAACACACAAGTAAGTGAAACGTATTATTGATTGAAAGTGGTCTCTATCAATGATCTCAGAGTAGCCAAAGTTAAAATTCTCCAGAAATTTTGTCTGCATTTACCTTTTACATATATAAAAAAAACTACTTGCCTTTTCAAGGAGATAATTTTAAAAACAGCCATACCTTCCTTTGAGTAAATATGCTAGTGGCACACATTTTCGTACATACACGGAACTGTATTCTACTAGTGTCTCCCATCCAAATGCATTGAATAAACATAAACAAATACTATTTAGATTAACAGGCAGGATTTGTTAGTTATTTGTCTGGGTGAAATCCTGGAAAGTTCCACCATCTTTCTTTCTCCCTAAAGCAACTGTGTGAGCAGATATTAAAGACAATCTTAGATGTTCTAAAATAGAAGTGATCAAGAACAGAATCTCTCACTTGGAAATTTGTGGGAAATCAGTGAACTTCTAAAACTGGTTAATTAGAAGTAGTAAAAACTTTTCAGGATCACTGGACCCAAGCATCTTCCAACACTTTAAGTTACTACATAATATACTAATGATGATATAATAATATACTCCTTACACTTTATACGTTATTTAAACATAGTATAATATTCATCATTTATACCTTATTCCTATACAATTATATACATATCTATACCTACATATACCTATCTAGACAATTCACATACATATGTGACCAGTGATGTCATATCTATGTCCAATGTTTTTAATTTTGAATTACTAATAAAAAAAACTTTTAAAAAAACTTTTCAGGATCAAATAATGAAGCTTTGATACCCGAAGTATTGCCTCTTCTGGAAGATTATAAGATTCTATAGATACCTGCAGGGGTGGGATTCAGCCGGTTCGGATTGCTTTGCGCGAACCGATAGTTGTTACTGTGGGTGCCCGCCCCACTCCCACCCCAGCGCTATGCCGTCCTATTTAGCTGTGCTTTTTAAGCTGCGCACATGCATGCAAGTGTGCGCACGAGTAAAGCGCATGCGCAAAATGCATGCGCTCACATTTTCAGTGCTGGGGCGAACTGGTTGTTAAATTATGTGAAGTCCACCTCTGGAAACCTGACATTTTAGTAATCCGTCACAAGAAAAAAAAATTCTTCTGCATTTAAGAATTGCTTTTAGCAAGATCAGGGTGTCAAACTCAAGGCCCAGGGGCCAGATCCGGCTTGCGGGGTGCTTAGATCTGGCCCATGAGGCTGCTCTGAAAACAGCAAAGAATTGGTCTGTAGGCGGCACACCCGAGCTCCGTTTTCACTGGCAGAGATTTGCAGGAAGCTGTTGCACTCGAAAACGGAGCTGGGAAGCCCATTTTCGCTGGCAGAGCGCTTGGGCCACCACAGACACCCCTGACATGAGTGATGTTGAACTGGGCATGCCCATATTGGCCACGCCCACCCTGGCCCCAAGGTCAAACACAACCCTGATGCAGCTCTTAATGAAATCGAGTTTGACGCCCCTGAGCTAGATTATTTGATTTCCCATTCACTGCCAACTAAAGTTAATACATGTCATGGGGACACCACTAAAAATTGACTTGCTTCCATGAAGTTTACTGCTCAGGAAAATCTGCATTCTTTAAGTGATCTATTAAAACATATTTTCTACGTGATAGAAAATGGTATAGGAAACAGCAGGCGTTATTTATACTAACAGGACTCAGTTATATTACTGTCTTTGATATGGGAAACCACTAAAGCATGAGTTTGATGTTGCATTATGGCACATACTTCATATGAAAAGACACAACCAGTTGATTAAAATTAATTTTTTAAAGAAAAGAAGTCCAAGTAATCTTATTGCTTTATACATCCCATTTATCTCCAGACCGATATAGATACAGACTTTTTATTGCACTTCATATGACAATAATAATAAGAAAAGAGAGAGAAATCTAATAAGTTATTGGCTTTAAAACTTAAATCAAGTAATATAATAATAGATTTTGCACATCTATTTGGAATGAGTCCCCAGGGAGAAGGGCAGTATAGAAATCTAAAATAAATAAATAAATAAATAATGTAAATGTAAAGCCTGTATACAGATCCCCAACTAATCAGGAATCATTTCAATGTTGCTCTAATCCCTTGATGGTGAACCTGTGGCACGCGGAGCCATATCTGTGGACACGTGAGTGTTGCCCTAGCTCAGCTCCAGTGTGCATGCGTGTGCCGGCCAGCTGATTTTTGGGCCTTCCAGGCCCACTGGAACTCAGGAAATGAACCGTTTCTGGCCTCTGGAGGGCCTCCGGGGGGTGGGGTGGGGAAGGCCATTTTCATCCTCCTCGGGCTCCTAGAAAGCCCCTGGAGCCTGGGGAGAACGAAAAACGGGACTTCTGCCTCCAGAGGGCCTCCGGGGGTGGGTGGGTGGGGAAGGCTGCTTTCGCCCTCCCCAGGCTCCAAGAAAGCCTCCGGAGCTGGGCCCACTGTGCCATTGCATGCCAAAAATGGGGGGAGTACAGAGGGGTTGTGCATATTGGATTACGGGTATGGGCACAGGCACACATACGCATGCTCCCCACGCGCAATCCCCACTTTTGGCACGCAGTGGCAAAAAGGTTAGCCATCACTGCTCTAATCTATATAATACTGACACAACTTTCCAAAATCAGTGGAAAGACTTGCCTGCAGAAGTTGTGGTAGCGCCAGCACTGCAGGTTTTTTGAGAAGAGATTGGACAACTATTTGTCTGAAATGGTATAAGGTTTCCTGCGTGAGCAGGGGATTGGACTAGAACTGTGACGGCGAACCTATGGCATGCGTGCCACAGGTGGCACGCAGAGCCCTCTCTGCAGGCATGCCAGCCGTCAGCACAGCCCAGTTCCACCATGCATGCGCGTGTGCCTCACGCCAGCCAGCTGGTCTTTGGGTCTCTGCCATGCATGCATAGGGAAGTGGGGTACATGTGCAGATGGGTGCAGGTTGGTGCAGGCTTTCCAAGCCCAAAATGGGGCACAGGTGGCCTTGTGTGGCAGCCCCGCATCCCGTTTTGGCTTCCAGGTTGGTGCAGGATGCTTTTGAGGCCCAAAACAGGGTGTGGGGGGACCTGGCAGGGTGCATGTGTGGGGGCGGGGCACATGCATGGGGTGTGTGCTCACATTGCATTTTGGGGGTTTGGGCACACAAGTGTGCATATGTGCGCGCATGCACAAGCTTTGGGCACTCGGTGCCAAAAAGGTGAACCATTACTGGACTAGAAGATCTTCAAGGTCCCTTCCAAGTCTGTAATTCTGTTATACTAATTCTTAGTCAACAGAAGATAAGCTAGACACCTTTCTACAGAGAACTGGTTAGTCACTTTCGTCCTAAAATCAAGTGCTATTCTTACACCAGTTCTTTTGCTTCAAGAAATAGACCGTATAATTAAATCTGTGGAAAAAGTGCTTATCCCAATAGCTTGGGATCAAAAATACATTAGCTTGTTGCTTTTCATTTGACCCAAAGTCTATAGTGAAGTTTTTTTCAAAAAAAAAAATCTGGTTTTTAATCAGTCAGGCATTATAATTATGGCCAAACAAGATGAGTATCAACTGCTTGTCCTCCTTGCAGATCTATTTCCTTGATAAATGTGAATGCTAAAATGTTAATCGCTACTTTGGCCTACAAATTATTGGATGTTTTTCCAACTATCATCTACCCAATTCAGGGTAAATTTATATTGGGCCGTCAAACTTCCGACAACATCAGATTTTTCAGTAATGTAGTAGTAGCTTCTATTCCAAACAGACAAGACTTAGCAGATATAATTCTTTTTGGACACCGAGAAAGCTTCTGATATGGTCTCTTGGCTGTTGTTGAGGTGGATTTTGATTTATGTTTGATATCTGCAAAGTTTTATATATGGGATTGGCATGATTTATTCAGCACTCCTAAATTACAAGTGGTTATTAACAATGTCTCTTCTCTACAGATGGATTTATATCAAGATACACATCACACGTTATTCCTCCTTTTCTTTTTAATGTGGCTTTAGAACCTCCTTGATTGTATAATTAGAGATTTTAAAAATACGAATAGAATTACAACGGGGGCAGAAGATAAGATTTTTTATTACAGGCTGATTGTACGTTTTATAACTAGATTAGGAATGTTCTTCATCTTATCTCATTAATGCAGTCTGGAGTTGTAAAAACTGGTATAAATCTATTTGGTGCTATTAGGTTACAGTCACAATCTAGAAAAGTATAAAAATTGGGAGTTTAGAGTCTGTTCAGTCTTTGTTTATCTTAGCCAAAGAAGTTCTAGAAAGCCTTCTCAGATTATAAATAAACTTATTTTCATGCAGACTGAAAAAGGTCTGGACCAGAGTACCCCAATGTTTCCAGGTTGGAAGCCTGGAGTGGGGGAGGTGGAAAGAGGGGATGATTTTGTGGGAGGGGCAAGCACACCAGTGGGTGTGCGGGCGGGTAGGTTGCTACCGGTTCACTCCGGTTTGGGCGAACCGGTAGCAACAGTGGTGGGAGGCTCCGCCCACCCGCCCAGACGTCATCAAATACAATATGCGCATGTGCAGAAGCTTCTGTGCATGCGCAGGTGTGGCACGTGTGCGAGCAAAGAGAGAGAGAGCGTGTGCAAGTGAACCGGTAGCAAAGGTAAGTGAAACCCACCCCAGAAGCACAGGTGTTTGTGCGTGCACGTGCATGAGCTCCCATGACATTCGTGGCAACGCTCTTGTTAGCAGGGTCACACGCACCCGCAATGGGGCTCACCAAGTGGGCCCACGTACACGTACCCCAGCCAGCCCCTCACATGGCCAAGTGGCAATTAGCCAGTGGCCCAGTAGTGGGTCACAGGCCACAGATTGTTCTGCCCCAGCTATGGACCTCAAAGAACGCAGCACACACAAACTCTATACAAAGCTTATTTTACTCAAATAACTTAGTCTTTATCAACCAAAGGCTGTTAATAAACTGTCTTAACAGCCTACCAGAATTCTAAGATAAGGTAATCACAGTCTTACTAGAGTTGGCAGAAAGCCCAGAAGTAATTTTGCAGAGAATCCAGACACGAAAGAGATTGAACTAAAGTTGTTCCCTACAGCTTGCTGCAAGCGGCGTTCCTCCTTAAATAGGCTAAGGGACTGGCCAATTAGCCCCAAGCCTTACTCTCGAGGAGACCTCCTCCTGAGGAGCCACTCCTGCCTTTTGGCAGCTCTGCGCGCCCATGCATTGAGAAGAGGCTCCTCCTCTTCGTCCTCTTCACTTAAAGGTGCTTCTGGAGGTTCTGAAGGCCCTGGCTGAATCCCTGCCTCTGGCACCACATCTTCTCCAGCCTCCTCACTGTCCGACTTGAGCGCCAGCTGCACAGGTTGCTGGCACAGCACCACACCAGCCTCCTCATTGTCGGATTCAGCTACAATCTGCACAGGCCGCCGATGGGCCACAACACAGATTGGGGACCCCTGTTCTAGGCAGACAATCTAAGAATGCTGACCATCCTGAAAGAAATATTTTTAAAAGGTGACTTGATTTGGTGTAACTTCATTTACCCTCCTCTCCCTCATCAGGTAACCCCACTGTATCCTTCCATATATTTTTTTTTCAAATCAGTCATATAAATATCATAAAGAGAGAGTTTGGTCTAGTGATTAAGGCTAGAAACCAGAAGACTGTGAGTTCTAGTCCTGCCTTAGGCATGAAAGCTGGCTGGGTGACATTGGACCAATCACTAGGACCAGTAACAGTAACAGTAGAGTTGGAAGGGACCTTGGAGGTCATCTAGTCCAACCCCCTGCTCACGCAGGAGACCTGTACTAGGGATTTGAACTGCCAAACTGCCGACCTTTCTGATTGACAAGCTCAGTGTCTTAGCCAACTGAGCCACCTGGTCAGGAGACTGTGAGTTCTAGTCCCGCCTTAGGCTTGAAAGGCATGACTTTGGGCCAGTTGCTCTCTTTCAGCCCACAGCATCTGGTTCATGCAGCAATCTAGTCAGTTAATTCCTGTTTCGACCAAATGGATCAACACTCAATAGATATGAAAGAAACTGCCCCTGTACTTGCAGGAACACCTTAGAAAGAAAAGAAAAGTCAACTAAAAATAATAGTTGCAAATAGAAATCCATATTTTGTCATTTTCAGAGAGAGAGAGAGAGAGAAAGAGAGAGAGAGAGAGAGAGAGAGAGAGAGAGAGAGAGAGAGACAGAAAGACAGAGAGACAGAGAGACAGAGAGACAGAGACAGAGACACAGAGAGAGAGACAGAGAGAGAGAGAGGGACAGAGACACAGAGGGAGAGAAAGAGAGAGAGAAACAGACAGAGAGACAGAGAGACAGAGAGAGACACAGAGACAGAGACACAGAGAGAGAGGGGGAGAGAGAGAGAGACAGAGACACAGAGACACAGAGACACAGAGACACAGAGAGAGAGAGACAGACACACACACACACACACACAGAGAGAGAGAGAAAGAGAGAGAGAGAACTTAGCACACACAATAACAACTTGTGTGGAAAAGAAAGGGGACATGGTGGAGAAAAATGTAATGTGTGATCAAGTTCTGAGTCATTATCTGTAATTAACTGGTGGTGGCATCAGCTGAACTGTTGATGAGACAGAGATATGGTTGCAGACATGCTTCTAGTGGAGCAGCTAATCGATTTGATGGAATGAATGTGGGTTGCAAAGGGGGGAATGGCCATTAACTTTCTGCCAAAGAATGAGCAACTGTTATTCGCAATGACAAGGGATGGCATGAGAACAGATATTTTTGAGATGAGCAGAGGAATTAAATGCTCAATCATTTTTTTTTATTTGAAGGGACATTCTAATTTGTTTTTTCCCCCTTAATTGGAACTATAACACGCCCAATATCTGAGTTATAGAATTTTTTTTTAGATTCTAGAAAAATTAGAGGGGAAGGTGCAGGGGTGGTATTCACTTACCTTCCCTACCGGTTCGAAAATGTGAGCATGCTTCGCTCACACATGCCTCATCCACGCATGCGCCTGGCCTTCCACGCATGCGCTTTGCTGGTGCGCGTGCCTTCTGCGCATGTGCCCGGTCTCACAAAGGTGACTAAATAGTACAATAGTTATTAACATCAGCTGCCTGCAATTTCTAAGGTGGGTAAAATGAGGACCCAGATTGTGGGGGCAATAAGCTGACTTTGTATAAATATACAAAAGTATGAAGGCTATTGCTTAACGCCTTGTAAGCCGCCCTGAGTCTCCGGAGAAGGGCGGCATATAAATCAAATAAAAATAAAAAATAAATAAATAAATAAATTATTGCAGGTTCGAATCTCACCAAGGCTCAAGGTTGACTCAGCCTTCCATCCTTTCTAAGATAGGTGAAATGAGGACCCGGTTTGTGGGGGCAATAAGCTGACTTTGTATAAATATACAAAAGTATGAAGGCTATTGCTTAGCGCATTGTAAACCGCCCTGAGTCTCCGGAGAAGGGCGGCATATAAATCAAATGTTAAAAAATAAATAAATAAATAAATAAATAAATAGGATGGCATAAAGCCAGGGCAGGGTGAGTGAGTGGGCCCACCCGCGATTTCCACTACCAGTTCGGGGAAACTGGTCCGAACCGGTTGAATACCACCTCTGGGAAGGTGGAGAGATAAAGAGTTGGATATAGAAATGAAGAGGAGATAATTATTGATACAGCTGGAGAGAGGAATGTATGACAGTAAGGAGATATGAGAGAAGAATAGAGAGAGAGAGAGAAGAAGACTAGTTTGGCCAAAGCAATGTTTGAATATCTTGCAATCTAGGCATACGGTTTAACATTCAGTCATATGCCTGGATCCAGTGTTGCTTTCCTGCTAATAGAAGACAGGGTGTTTTTTTGTTTTTTGTTTTACTCAGGATGGAACTGTATTGAACCTAGAACAAAGTTGGAGTGTGCTGGAGAGGAAAAATCTAACAATTTTACATAGCTTCTCCTTCAATCTAATTTACAATCCATCAGTATACAGGCGCATACAGGCACAATCTGTCAGGTGAAAACAACCAGAACCGATCATGAGGAATTTCAACAGGAGTTTTATTGCTAGTCAATTAGGCTACATGAATCTCACCAGACTGCCTGCAAGATGAGGCTTCAAAGATTCTGGGGGAGGGAGAGTAAAGCCTGTGCCATTTTCTGCAGTACTATGACTCCAAACTAGATCCCTGCTTAACACTTCCCTCCAATCGAGCTGGAATTTCCACCACGCAACCATAGAGATGAACCGGCCTATAAACTGCCTTGTATAAGGTATCAATCCATGCTTCCTGACTAATACCACCTCTACTTCTTTCATCAGTTCAATGGTAAAGGAGGAAGAATATGGCACTGGATACATCGGATGCCATCTGGCCTTCTCCACCTCATATTCATCCAGGATGAATTTTCAGAGAAAATGTGGCTCTTGCTTATTCTATGTGATAGCTAAATGTCTATGGAGATTCTCAGTCATCCAAGCAGGGTGGATAAAAATCAATGATTTATAATAATAATAATAATAATAATAATAATAATAATAATAATAATAATAAATCAGATTTTTTTTAAAAAATTAAAATCAGATTTTAAAAATTTAAAATTTTTTAAATCGGATTTTTTTAAATTTAAATTTGTTTTTTTTCCCCCTCAAATTTATTTTAATAAAATGCTTTTGGAGTAAAAATCTATCTAAAGATAGTTTTTTTTTAAAAAAAATACATTAATAATTTAGTTTATTCAGCATGAAATGGTTATGTACCATGGGGCTGTATATTCTGCAATATTTACATTTTTGGTAAACTCATTCAATGAATCCAAGCTTTGCAAGCTGAGATAACATGCACTGCATTGATGCATTCACACAATTTCACAGTAACCATGAGATAAATCATAAAACAAACTTCAGGAATATTCCTTTATCCCACTGTTTTGCAAATCTATGTACACTACAAACTGTATGATTGTTTGAAGAGAAATGCTTCTGTACCACCAGGCTCTAAGTGTGAGGATGAAGGGCAATCAGTAAAAATGAAAGTGAAACCTAAGTAGTTTATAAATATAATATTAAAGAGAACCTGTCATTTCAGATCCATCATGGCAGTGCCTGATAGCGGGCATCCACTCACCTGCTGCTGCCTCATCCCTCACCTTATGTCACTGCTGCATCACCAGCCACCCATTAAAGTGAATGAGACTGTCAGTGAGTCAACAGTGGGTCAGAGGAGGAGCTGCTGCGGGACAGAAATGACAGTTGCTCTTTAAAAATTATGATTTAAATCGAGTTGATTTAAATCAAGCCTTTTTGTTGTTGTTGTTAGTCATGAAGTCGTGTCCGACCCATCGTGACCCCATGGACAATGTTCCTCCAGGCTTTCCTGTCCTCTACCATCTCCCGGAGTCCATTTAAGTTCATGCTGACTGCTTGAGTGACTCCATCCAGCCACCTCATTCTCTGTCGTCCCTTTCTTTTTTTACCCTCAATCGTTCCCAGCATTAGGCTCTTCTCCAGTGAGTCCTTCCTTCTCATTAGGTGGCCAAAGTATTTGAGTTTCCTCTTCAGGATCTGGCCTTCTAAAGAGCAGTCAGGGATGATCTCCTCTAGCACTGACCGATTTGATGGCCTTGCACTCCAGGGGACTCGCACAAGTCTTCTCCAGCATCATAGTTCAAAGGCCTCAATTCTTTGGCCCTCAGTCTTCCTTATGGTCCAACTTTCACAGCCATCCATTGCAACTGGGAAAACCATAGCCTTGACTATACACACTTTTGTTGGCAGGCTGATGTCTCTGCTGTTTAGTATGCTGTCTAGATTTGCCATAGCTTTCCTCCCCAGGAGCAAGCGTCTTTCAATTTCTTGGCTTTTTACCAGTAATTTAAATCATGATTTAAATCAACTTGATTTAAATCAAATCCACCCTGCATCCAAGTCATAGTTGTCGCAAAGGTGCTTTTCTTTCTTTTTTTCTTTTTCTAAAAGGCAACTGGACTGTTTTTCCTTGTGATAGCTAGGTAAGGAAAATCAGAATAAGAAAGCCAAAAATGGGAAGAAAACATACATTCTAAGAAAATCACCAATCAGGCCCAATTCTTTATACTGTATGAAATTTGTAGTTATCAAAAAAAAATAATAATAAATATTCTTTTTTTGTCCCTTCTTTAGGCATATATATTTTCTTCATTGAAGAAAGTAATGCAACTTTTTTAATGACTTCTTATGCATTCTGAAAGGCTGTTGAAAAAATAAATAGTGGCCAACTTTGTAATACTGACAATGGAATAAGCCTGGAAATCAATATTCAAAGCAGTATGAACATGTCACCAGAAAAGGAAGAAAGAAAAAAAACTCATGCTAGAAAATGCCACTTTATATGGTGTCTATTCTGTGCATTTTCTTTTAATAATACGTGATAAAGTTGAAAAAGAGGAAAAAATCTTTTGTGCTCCTAAATGCCTGGAGTTCCTAACAGAGCTTCACAGCTGGGATTATTTCATTTTTCAAAATATATTTGTAGCATATAAGATCTAAGGGGGGAAAAATATTTTGAATAAGTCTTTGGTACATTGCTGGTATCATTATAAAGTTATACAACCCTATAGATCCCCAACTTCCAAGTTTTTGCTTTTATTTTTAAAATATAAAACTTAACTTGAAAACATTTCAGAGTATTTTTTTTATCCTGCATAGAACGTTGTATTTTTACCCTATAGCTAATAATTCTTCAGATCAGTACTTGGCACATTAAATACAGTTTACCAGAGAATAGTCTCGCTGGATAAAATAAGTCTTATTTCCAAATAAATATGCATAGAGAACGTTTGCACTGGGATTTGTCTAGGAAATGAATCAAAGTTCAGAAGCTAGATTTGGAGGTCAACAGATGGAGTGGAGTTCCATTCCCACAAGGCGCAATGCAAGGGCTATGAGTGCAACCTAGCGTTCAGATCTTATTAACCGAAGTCCCAAACAGCTACTCAACTAATGAACCCTAAAAGTCAGGCTAAATCTGTTTATTTTCACCCCCTTCTTATGGATCATATGTGAACACTAATAGTAGCCTTCAAGCAGCTTCAGTAAACATCCTATTAAGCATGGGGGGGGGGGGAATGTAATTCCATATCTTTTGGTTCCATTTGTCTAAACATCACGAATGAATCAATCAATCCATTCCTTGTGTTCATCTTCAATAGTTTTCATTTTGCAGCCTCGATGCTGGTTGAAAAGCGATCTAATTTGTTCATAAACTCAGTATATGACAAGATGAGTCATTTCAAACAAGCATTTAACATCACCTCAAAACCCTGATTTTTTTTTATTCTTGGAAGGATGTGTGGATTGAAGTAATTAGCCAAGCAGTCTGATAAATGCAATATCAATTTTCCTTTCTTATCACATTCCATTCTAATCCTCATAGATGTGGCAAAATGATGATAAATCCCCCACAAACGTCTGCCCATTAGTGATAGATTCCGCTCAGGAAATGTTCATGTTCCAGTTCCAGTTTATCAACTAAATGAAAAAATCCTAAATTCCTCTGGAATCTCAAGTATTCAACTCCTACCCTCAAAACGACGCAATAGAGCACTGCACACCAGAACAACTAGACACAAGAACAGTTTCTTCTCAAATGCCGTCACTCTGCTAAACAAATAATTCCCTCAACACTGTCAAACTATTTACTAAATCTGCACTTCTGTTAATCTTCTCATCGTTCCCATCACCCATCTCCTTCCACTTATGACTGTATGACTGTAACTTTGTTGCTTGTATCCTTACAATTTACATTGATATTGTTTCCTGATTACTTATTTGTACTCTTTGACTATCATTAAGTGTTGTACCTTATGATTCTTGATGAACGTATCTTTTCTTTTATGCACCCTGAGAGGTATGCACCAAGACAAATTCCTTGTGTATCCAATCACACTTGGCCAATAAAGAATTCTATTCTATTCTATTCTGTTCTGTTCTGTTCTGTTCTGTCCTGTCCTGTCCTGTCCTGTCCTGTCCTGTCCTGTCCTATCCTATCCTATCCTATCCTATCCTATCCTATCCTATCCTATCCTATCCTATCC
>WNWU01000002.1:64427687-64451111 GCA_012654045.1 Ptyas mucosa
CCTATCCTATCCTATCCTATCCTATCCTATCCTATCCTATCCTATCCAGTATATTGGATATAGATACATTAATACATGACATATCATATCTATTAACAGCAGCACTGTTAATATAGGATGAAGACAGTGGTCTAACTGAGCATAGCACTAGCAAGAGCAATAGTACTTAGACATATATACCACTCCATAGTGCTTGACAGTAGGGGTCCCCAGGCCCTGATCTATAGACTGGTACCAGCCCACAGGCCGCAGCCTGCCAGAAACTAGGCCACACAAACAAGCAAAGAGCCATCTGCGGGATGCAGGCAGCACATGAAACCACGCCCCCGCCAGTCCACAGAAAAACCTCTCTCCACGGAACCGGTTCCTGGTGCCAAAAAAGTTGGGCGCCACTGCTTTACAGCACTCACTGAGCAATTTACAAGGTCAGCATATTGCCCCCAATAATCTGGCTCCTCATTTTACTGACCTGAGAAGGATGGAAGGCTGAGTCAACCAGGATTATGACAACTTGCCATGGCCAACTCGCCACAGCCAATTCACCACTGTCAACTTGCCATGGCCAACTCACCACAGGACATCTCACCATGGGAGAAGAGTTACACTAATTGTGATGACCCGGGGCACGACCCAGAAATAACACAAACAGCTGGCAGTTCAAACCACCCCTTTATTGCTCCAAATTTCCCCAAACGCTCCCATGTTTCTGGCCAGTCCCAGAGCAAAGTGATGTCAAACTCCCACACACACCTCAATCAGCCTCTGGCTACAAATAGTCCAGCCCACCGCTGTGTTAAATGCACTGGATTCATGCAGAGCATGTCCTATGGCTCAAATCCTTCACTCCTCCTCTTTAACATGAGACCAGTAGAGGAAGGTCATCTGGTGGCATGGGGTGCAGTATAATCATACGCTAACGATGCCCAGCTATACACCCCTCCTGTTAGGACGTTGGCCCAACGCTTGGAGACTGTGACATGTGGGTGGAGTAGAACTTCCTCAACTCCATCATAGCAAGACAGAGTAGCTCTGAATTTTTGATCCTCCTATATCTGGTGAGGTGCCATGTTTTACTCTAGAGAGCATAGCATTTCCACAGACATAGAGATGCCATTTGGAAGTCCTTCTGGACTTGAGGTTCCTGCACAAGTTGCAAATGGCAGGCTGGTAGGAGTCTTTGCATAGATTCAGCATTCTTGGACTAGAAGGATGGACTATAGATAGGGGTGGGATTCTACCGGTTCGGACTGGTTCAGGCAAACCGGTAGCTATGATGATCAGCTGGGAGTGAACCGGTTTACTCTGACAATCGGGGGGTCTGCCCACCTGCCCGCCCGTCCTTGCGCCTTACTGACCTATATCCTCTCAGCTGATTTGTGCAGCAGAGCAGATTGCTGCGCTTCAGCTATGTTACTCCCCAGCAGTAACACGGAAGGTACGTTTTCATAAAATTGCACACGCACGCACAGCGTGCAATCACTGAACCGGTTGTTAAACCGTCAGGATCCCACAACTGACTATAGTGTATTGTAGTCTATATGGAGCTGCCCTTGAAAACCATCCAGACTAGACTGGTACATCATCCAACATGTGTAGTTCTGAGACCTCCCTGGTTTTCCCACATTGCAGCACTGCTCATGAGCTGCACTGGCTTCCAGTTTCTTCCCAAATACAAGGTGCCAGTTACCATCCGTAAAGCCTTGAAATATACAAGTCCAGGTTATTTGAGGGCCATCTCTCACTTGAGCATACCCATCCATTCCACCAGCTCTGAAAGTGTCAGTCCCTCTAGGCAAGGATTCAGAGCAGGAAATCAACTCCACAGGAATGGCAAAACTACTTTTGCAACAGTGGCAAAAATCTATAGCTCAGGTGTAGGATGAAGGTAAAGGTTTGTTCTCTGAGCTTCTGGGTTGGTTTCAGAAGGTTTTATTACCAGGCCAGGTAACATTTTCAGAGGAGCTTAGAGGTTGTCAGTGTCAGAATTATTTTGTTTATAAGGATTTCAGGCAGGGGTGAAATACTACCAGTTTGCTCCATTCAGGGGAACCAGTAGTAAAAAAAGCTACCAGTTTGGGCGAACTGGTAGTTAGCTACCAGTTTAGTTGAACCGATAGTTTTAAAAAGCTATCAATTCATCTGAACCGGTATTTCCGATGATCAGCTGTGCAGGAAATCCTGCTTTCTAGCGAAGCTAAATTGCGCGGCACAGCTGTTCCCCCCCTCGTTGTTCTACTTACCTAGTGAAGTCTTTTTCCACATGAAACACACATTTGGTGCGCACTGTGCATGTGTCCACAGTGTACTTTTGGCGTGCACCATCCATGTACCGGCAATGAACCGGTGGCAATCTGAGGAGGATTTCACCACTGGTTTCAGGTATGGATTTGTCAAACGAGGTTCTTATGATGGGTCAAGTGTGGGTGTGTCCAGTGAGGGTCTTGTAATAGGTCTTGTGGTGGGGAGGTTACATCAGGTGAGGGTCATTGAAAGGTGAGGGTCATTGAGAGGTGAATATTGAGAGTCTTGTGGTGGGGAGGTTACATCAGGTGAGGGTCATTGAGAGGTTCATTGATGGTGGGGGGTAGGCTTGCATGGGTTGGTTGAGGGTCAGTGCTGTCTTTGGTTGGATGTGCAGTCGATTTGGATTCTGAGGGGTTCGTAAGCTGATTGTAGGTCAATGTGTCTGTTGATGGAATTGATTGTGGAGTGCCAGGCTTCGATGAACTCACAAGTGTGGCAGGTGATAGCGTGGCCAATGATTTCTGTGTTGCTCATGTAACCTCCCCATCACAAGACCCATCACAAGACTCTCACAGAAGACTCACACCTGACCTATCACAAGACCCTTACAAGACCCTCACTTGACACATCCACACCTGAAGGTCTTAGAAACAGAACACTGACATTCCCTAAACTCCACTGAAGATGTTACCTACCTAGCCTGGTAATGAAACATTCGGAAACCAACCCCACAAGCTCAGAGAATGAACCTTCACCCTCAAAGCTACTTTTATTGAGACTGATTATCATAACACTTCACTACTTTGAACTAAATGTTTCAGCTCCTTTTTTCCAGATAATGGTCCTTGCATATTTCTATTAATACTTTCTTTTTCACAATCTACAAATATGTTCCAGGCCCTTTCCCCTAAAATTTGTCTTCTGGTGGAACCCATGAAATGTTTCTTCTCTGTAGCAGTTGCTCCAAGTATTGGAGTACTTGAAGAGACAATAGTGCTCCAAGGTATTGGGGTACACTAGACCTGAAGCCCAGTGAAATTGTAATGTGGATATAGGGAGATGTATTTGCTTATTGGTAATAAAAACCAGGTGTTTCTGTTAGGGTTTGGGGAGATGAATTGATGTGTTTATTATTGTCATGTTAGCTATCCAGAGTTATGACATGATGGATAAGATATAAATCTTATAAGGTAAAGGTAAAGGTTCCCCTCGCACATATGTGCTAGTCGTTCCTGACTCTAGGGGGCAGTGCTCATCTCTATTTCAAAGCCAAAGAGCCAGCGCTGTCCGAAGACGTCTCCATGGTCATGTGGCCGGCATGACTAAGCGCCAAAGGTGCACGGAACGCTGTTATCTTCCCACCAAAGGTGGTCCCTATTTTTCTGCTTGCATTTTTTACGTGCTTTCGAACTGCTAGGTTGGCAGAAGCTGGGACAAGTAACGGGAGCTCACCCCGTTACGCGGCACTACGGATTTGAACCACTGAACTGCCGACCTTTCGGTCAACAAGTTCAGTGTCTTAGCCACTGCGCCACTGCGTCCCTATAAATCTTATAAGTAAATAAATAAACAAATGGTTCTTTGATGTTGGTATTTTTATGCATATTATGAAATAAAAGCTATCTTGACATATTCTGAAATGTGTTGTTTTCAGTGTGCAATTATGTTCCAGATTTTCTTATATATTCCAGAGAATCAACATATTCCTCTCAAAATTCTGCTAAAGCTTTTTTTCCCTTATTCTTCTCAAATCAAAATGAATGGTATTGCTATAACACAGTAGTTTCACAACTTTAAGCGTAAAGAAAAAACCACCTAATTTTGTAAAAAAAAACCCCAAACAATTTAATCTATATCTGTGAATTGGGCAAAAATAATTTAGCACTCATAAATTATACACCGAAACATTGAAACTTATGAGAAGTAATAAGTGAGCAAATGCTGAAAGATTTTTTTTTTTACAATGAAAGCATCTCTTGTATAAAGTGTTGTTCCTATGAAGAAACTCAACTACCGTACATAAAAAACACATTGGTTGCTAAACCAACTATTCCAAACAATAAGACACATTAAAAAAAAAAATCAGGTTTATAAGATGACATATTTAAGCATCCATTTCCGTGTTTCTATTCCTTGTTCACGCTTTTAATAGGTCCCCTCCTTCTTCAGAGACCATTTAATGAAGCAATAAATTAATTTGTACTTTGAGTGAACTCTTTAATCCCTTTTTGTTCTCTCCCTCCTCGCAAATCTATGCACACTCCAGAATTTGCATCCATTAACATAAGACTGCATTAATTACTCCGCATTTCAGCTAGGACAAGCCTGTTGCTCTGATCAATCTCAATCTCAACATTGGAAGGGGAATAGCACCAGTTAGCTTTATCAAGACAGCAGAATAGACCCAAAATGTATACCAGTGCTACCTGTTGTGGGCATGATGTATCCTCAACATCTAAAACAAAAAGCAGAAAATATGGACGTCAATGATGTGTGCACAAATGAAATGCATGGTTTTAGTGGAACTAAAGTGGCTCTTTATCAGGGGAATGAGATAGGATGAACCAGCAAAAAACTCCAGAGACGAAATTATCTTTTTCCTAGTTTACCATCTGTGCTAAACCACAATAAGGGCCTACATATCTTTGGGGATAAATTTGGAACCAGGTTTTGAACTATTTAAGACTCTCTGGGAATAAAATTTCCAAAGTTCAGGGCTCAGTCAAATTCTTCTTGTGGAACAATCTTAAGGAAGAATATTGTTGAAAATATAAAGAAAAGAGGGATATGAAAAACACATTTACACTCTCCCAATATCACAGAAATCATCCAGGTTATGAATTCAGACTGAAAGGAATGTGCTGCAGAACCATCTTTTCTATACCTTCTCTTAAAAAAGGGTGGGAGGATGGACACTGGGTGAAAGTTGTCCAGTATGGTGGGATCCAGAGGTACCTTCTTGAGGAAGGGATGAACCCAATTCATCCTTATGTGGCAAAGCAACAACCACCCCTCTCTCAAAGATGAATTCACCACTGCTAGAATCCACCCCTGCTGTCACCCTCCTGCTCCAGGCATCCTTGGTCAACCATGAAGGTTATGTTTCTAAAGAGAAGGTGGGTAGGTTCACAGCAGTGGTGGGTTTCAAATTTTTTTACTACTCGTTCTGTGGGTGTGGCTTGGTGGGCATGGCATGGCTTGGTGGGCGTGGCTTGGTGGCATGGCAGGGGAAGGATACTGTAAAATCTCCATTCCCTCCCCAATCCAGGGGAAGGTTACTGCAAAATCCCCATTTCCTCCTAATCAGCTGGGACTTGGGAGGCAGAGAATAGATGGGGGCAGGACCAGTCAAAATTTTTACTACCAGTTCTCCGAACTACTCAAAATGTCTTCTACTGGTTCTCCAGAACTGGTCAGAACCTACTGAAACCCACCTCTGGTTCACAGTCATAAGAACCCTCTTCCCTTCCTCAGGCCAAAAAGGTTCTAACCATTCCAAAGAACAGGATAAGACATCTGCATAAGACTTGCACCAAGTCTATCGGAGAATGAATCCAAGCAATTTTGTCCAACAGATGTTCTGAAAAAATCTCTTGTGTTCTTCTAAGTAAATCTCTGGGTCCCTCTGGCCCAAAACAGTTTGGGTCATTCAGAACAAGGCACATTTTTTTCCCCAGAATTTGGTGATATAACTTACAAGTAGAAAAAAAGACAACTAAAATGGATACAGGGGGAAATGCATTTCAAAATGTAGAGGTCAGACAACAATAAGAACACATATGAAGAATGGTTACAAGAATTGGGTATGTCTAGTTTAATGAAAAGAAGGCCTATCTTCCAATATCTAAGGGGCTGCTACAAAGAAGAGGGGGTCAGCCTATTCTCCAAAGCACATGAAGGCAGGACAAGAAACTGTGTATGGAAACTAATCAAGGAGAAAACCATCCTAGAACTAAGAAAACATTTCCTGACAGTGAAAACAATCAATCAGAGGAACAACTTGTCTCCAGAAGTTGTGGGTGCTCCATCACTGGAGGTTTTTAAGATGAGGTTAGATGACCATTTGTCTGAAAAGATATATAGGGTCTCCTGTTTGAGCAGGGCATTGGATTAGAAATCCTCCAACGTCCCTTCCAACTCTGTTATTCTGTTTATTCATTGACAAAAATAATGCTTGTAAAGAGAATATACATGGAGGGGTGGCTCCCAGGTTGTGTTACAAATGCATTTCCCACCCCCGGAAAGGCATAAAAAGTGCAACTGAACACACAGCTTAAAATTTAGGAAAATAAACATGAAAGGGATAGAATCATCGACCCATAGGCCAGTCTTGCTTCCTAAAAACTCTCTCTTTCCCCTTGACTTCTTCCAAATTTCAATTTAATTTAATTTAATTTAATTAATCATATTTCTATGCTGCCCAAC
Organism: Ptyas mucosa; assembly: GCA_012654045.1. Classification (NCBI taxonomy): domain Eukaryota; kingdom Metazoa; phylum Chordata; class Lepidosauria; order Squamata; family Colubridae; genus Ptyas; species Ptyas mucosa. The sequence continues at coordinate 64,434,357 of WNWU01000002.1, forward strand.
TCCCAAGGGACTCTGGGCGGCTTACAACAGAAATAATACAAACAGTGAACATATTTGTTTTTTTTAAAAAAACATTATAAAAGCATTTTAAAAACATTAAAAACACATGCACATCATCCATGGCCGGATTTTGCAAGATTGAACAGCGAGATGAACGGCCCCAGGCCTGCCGGAAAAGCCAGGTCTTCACCACTTTCCGGAAGGCCAATAGGGTGGGGGTAATCTGGACCTCAGGAGGTAACTGGTTCCAGAGAGCTGGGGCAGCCACAGAGAAGGCCCTCCCCTGCGGGCTCACCTGCCGGCATTGTTTAGCTGACGGGACCCGGAGGAGACCGACTCTGTGGGATCTTACCGGTCGCTGGGAGCTATGCGGTAGAAGGCGATCTCGAAGAATTTGAGACTCAGATTCTCCTAAAACCTGACATGAAAAATTAACTGAAGTTGAAAGAGTACAGAGCATTATATTACGAGATCTGGCATGAAGCAGGTCAAGCATCAAGTGGCAACAACTGTATGAACAGAACTTGCTGATATATGACAAATATTTGGACGGACAGGTTTCCTTCAGCAAAGTTTGGCCATCCATGTAGATTTTAATCAGGATGTATTTGGCTCCAAGAATGGCCAGAGGTAGTCAAGGCCCCGGTGTGAGTTCCCCTTCAAGCAAAGTCCCATCTGCATAGCATTATCTACACGACTGGTTTTCTCCTCAGAAAACAACAAAAGCATATGGTGGCTTTCCAAACTGAAAATTATTTCGAATGGATTCCTGTGTTGCAAACAGCACCAGGCTCGCTAGCTTTCTGATTTCATTTTGAAAACCTGTTCAAGTGAATAATTTGGTGGAAGACTAACACACACACACACACACACACACACACACAAATCGCCTTTAGGAAGTTGGAAACAACAAGTAGAAGGGGAAAGGAGACGGGAGTTATTATTTGTTTCTTTTAGTCTTCAAAATGAAATAATTGTAAATATGTTGTATTGCATACAGGTATTTGTCAACTTACAATCATTCAAAGTTACAACGGCACTGAAAAAGTGACTTATGACTATTTTTCATACTTACAACCGTTCAGTGGTGGGTTTCAAAATTTTTACTACCAGTTCTGTGGGTGAGGCTTGATGGGCATGGCTTGATGGGCATGGCAGGGGAAGGATACTGTAAAGCCTCCATTCCCACCCCACTCCAGGGGAAGATTACTGCAAAATCTTCATTTCCTCCCGATCAGCTGGGACTTGGGAGGCAGAGAATAGATGGGGGCAGGGCCAGTCAGAATTTTTACTTCCAGTTCTCCGAACTACTCAAAATATCCACTACCGGTTCTCCCGAACTGGTCAGAACCTGCTGAAACTCACCTCTGCAACCGTTGCAGCATCCCCAAAGTCATGTGATCAAAATTCAGATGCTGGGCGACTGAGTCATATTTATCACGGTTGTCATAGTTTCTTTTTGCAAACTTCTGGCAAGGAAAGTCAATGGGGAAGCCAGATTCACTTAACAACCGTGTTACTAATTTAACAATGGCAGTGATTCACTTAACAATTGTGGCAGGAAAGGTCGTAAAATGGGGCAAAACTCAATTAACAATAGAAATTTGGGGCTCAATTGTGGTTGTTAAGTCAAGGATTACCTGTAATATTTCCATGTCAATAATAAGTGGCGTGAACTGACCCCCAAGATCCTTTCTTTCAGAGATATCAGAAGGAAGTGATCTGCCTCATAAATAGGTCACCAATATACACTCTGAAGCCCAGTCTTGTCTGCATCTGGGGTTTAGGTGTGTTAAAATGACAAATATTCCAAATCAGCATAGAAATGATTCTTCTTATAGTCTGTAAAGATTCTCAGTCATCTAGTTTATGGTTGTCCCAAAGGTGCTTTTTCAGGAGGGGCAACCATGACCTGGGTGACTGAAAACCTCTACAGACTTTTAGCTATACAATTTGGGATGAACACCCTTGGAATGGTGTGGGAGTAGGAATGGATTTCCAGAGGAAAAAATTGCAGACTACAGGAACCAGGAGCACCACACAGGTGACCCTGAGGACACAAATAAACCTCCAAGTGCTTCAATGACCCTCTAAAAGAATGCAAATGACCAGCTGTCTGCAAAGTACATAAATCCTTCCATTCCTCAATGTCCTGTCAGAGCTGAAGAAGCTTCTTGGATGAGAAGCGAAACGTCTTCAAAAGAAAAAACAAGAAAGTCCAGTTGCAGTGGTGGTATTCAGCCGGTTTATCTGGTTCGGGTAAACCGGTAGCGGCGGCAGCAGGAGGCTCTGCCCACCTAACCGGGAGTCATCACATCCCATTTTTGATGCTCTGCACATCAATGAAGGGGCACGTGTGAGCAAAGTTCAGGTGAACCGGTAGCGAAGGTAAGTGAATATTACTCCTGTCCAGTTGCTTCCTGAAAAAGCACCTTTGGGATTCTTCTTGTAGATCCTTCCTTCCTTCCTTCCTTCCTTCCTTCCTTCCTTCCTTCCTTCCTATCTATTCTGAACATTCCACAGTTATCAGGCATAGCATTTTGGATCCAGCCACCATTCTCTCAGACCATTTTCCAATTCACACATGTGATTTTTGTAGAATTTATTAGCCACTATGTAACCTGTGACCCGTATAAGCTCTTCTTTTACTGGACATCCCTTTGAAAGACATGTTGTAAATACTGAGATCATGGATTTAGGTCAGTAAGTAAACCTTCGCTGATACTACTTTGGCAGTTGCCTACTTCCACAACCCCAAAATGACCGCCCAGGGAATAAGTGGAGAATCGGTCCTGAAATGTCAGGTTTTATTTGGTGAGCTAAGCCCAGGGCTGCAGCGATGAAGAATTTATAGCTTGGATGTTTAAAAGAGGGAAGATTTTAAAAAGCCAATAGCGGAAAGTACAAAAGAGAAGAATGTGAAACCAAAACGAAAGGACTATCATCAATCTCTTCTAACAGTGGAGCTTTTTAAAATGAGACTCAATGGTTAATCTGTTGAGTTCTGTAGTAGTCATAGATTCCCGCTTCAGACATGGAGTTAGACTAGATGATCTCTAAGTTTCCTTCTATGATTTTAAACCAGAAATCATCCATGGGAACAATGCTGGCTGGGGAATTCTGGGAGTTGAAGTCCACAGGTCTTAAAGATCCCAAGGTTGTAAACCAGGGGTGTCAAACTCAAGGCCTGTAGGCTGATTGCGGCCCGTGATGTGATTGGATTCGGCCTACATTAGGATGGTCGGATTCGGCCATCCTGGAAAATGTAAGCAGTCGGCCCACATCACTTTGGCCTGGTCTACCCAATGCAAAGAGGAAACATCGAGCCAATATGGCTTCGGCCCCATCTACTCAGTGTGAAGAGGAAATATCGGGCCAGCTTGGCTTCAGCTTGGTCTATCCAGTGCGAAGAGGAAACATGCCAGCCGTTGGGGAGTGGCGTCAAGCTGGCCACGCCCACCCAGTCAGCCAAACCCATCCAGTCAGCCATGCCCAGTGAGTGGCGTCAAGCTGGCCACGCCCACCCAGTTGACCACACCCACCTGGCCCCCCGAGGTCAACCACAGCCCTGATGTGGCCCTCAATGAAGTTGAGTTTGACATCCCAGCTGTAAACTATGATGTGATCACAACCGGCTTTGTCATTTTGGATTTTAACATAATAATTTCTAATCTTAGCACACAGTGAGTTCGGTTATTAAATATGAATTGAAAAACAGATCACTCTTGATGAAAGGTGGCCATTATCACCTCTTATGGTCCTTACCCTGCAATGTCATTTTTGGGGAGGCAGCTGACAGATTAAAAACAGCCCCTTTGCAAAATATATAGTCTACCTTTGTGAAATTGGCAGAGATCACAAAACTGGCTGTTCTAATTAAAGAGAGGAATATATCTAGCTTTATTTCCAATTGGAAACCACGTCCAGATTTTGCGCTCAAAACTGAAACAAAAATGAAAGTTTAATTTTGGGTTTTGAGGTTAGAACGACTTTGTTTTTAAAGAACCGTCTTGAAACATTAAGAAATGTAAAACGAAAGACTAAGCTTGTAACTTTTTTTTTTGTATTCTATTGCACAAAGTAGGAAATAATCATTACTTTCCTTTTCCTTTTTTCTCTTCTTTCTGCACTTCTTTTCATCTTAATTTGTATTTTATCTTAAAATACACTTTAATAAAATAAAAAAAGCAAAATGTATTTCTACCTAACAATTATTCACTAAGCATTTTTTTTAAAAAAATCCTTCTGATTGTTTTTTACAACTTCCCCCCAAACTTTCTTTTTTTCCCCCTCCACTTCTTTTTTTTAAGTGTTGATGGAAGACTTTTCAAACACAGAATTCTGTTTTCCAAAAATAGATAAATGTTAGGGTTTCAACTTCTTGTCAGAGCTCTGACAAGAGATGTTAAGGATTGATGTGTTCCCCACCCACCATTTTCTCTGTCTGTGATTTGGTGTCTTGAGTTTCTTTTGGGGAAGAAAAGAAGGGCAGATACACTTTTTTTTAAAAAAAAATCATCATAAAGAGTTCTTATTTCTTCTGAGTCAAAGAGTGGCAAGAATAATTATCTTCATGTACAGGTAGCCCTCGACTTATGACTACAATTGAGCACAAAATTTGTGTTGCGAAGCAAGACAATTGTTAAGTGAATTTTGCTCCATTTTATGCCCTTTTCTGGCCACAGTGGTTCAGTGAATCTCTGCAGTTATTAAGTGAGTAAATACAGTTGTTAAGTGAATATTGGCTTCCCCACTGCTTGTCAGAAGATCTCAAAAGAGGATTATATGATCCCAGGACACTGCAACCATTACAAATATGAACCAAGTATCCGAATTTTGATACCATGATCATGGGGATGCTGCAATGGTCATAAATTTGAAAAACAATCATAAGTTACTTTTTTCAATGCCTTTGTAACTTGAATGGTCACTAAATGAATGGTTGTAAGTTGAGGATTGATATAAGGGGCGCGGTGGCTCAGTGGGTAAGACGTTGAGCTTGTTGATCGAAAGGTCGGCAGTTCAGCAGTTCGAATCCCTAGTGCCGTGTAATGAGATAAGCTCCCGTTACTTATCCCAGCTTCTGCCAACCAGCAGTTGGGAACGACTAGCACATATGTGCGAGGAGAACCTTTACCTTTACCTTTAAGTTGAGGATTACCTGTACACATAGATCAGGGGTGTCAAAACCAGTTTCATTGAGGGCTGCATCTGGGCTATGTTTGACCTCAAAGGGCCGGGATGGGCGTGGCCAGGTTGGGCGTGGCCAGCTTGACATCACCCGTGTCAGGGGCACCTGTGGTGGCTAGAGTAATATGGAATAACATGGAATAATATGGAATAATATAGATTTAGGTGCAAAGGCATGATGGAGATCATTCTTATTAAATGAGACAGATAAATGTGCATGTTTGTAAGAGGAAACATTGTGAGCAGGAAGTCACGCATAGCCGAAGAGAGGTAACTGCAGACATAACGGCAGGAAACTTAGATAGGTTTGCAAAGACACCTGTGACCTACTTAAGATGGGGCACAAGTTATTTAGCTTCTATAGCCATGATGGTGAACCTATGGCACAGGTGCCACAGGTGGCACGTGGAGCCATATCGGTGGGCACGCGAGCTCAGCTCCGGCACGCATGTGTGTGCCAGCCAGCTGATTTTCAGGCGTTCTGGGCCCACCAGAAGTCAGGAAACACACCGTTTCCGGCTTCTGGAGGGCCTCTGGGGGGGGGGTAGGAAAGGTCGTTTTTGCCCTCCCCAGGCTCCTAGAAAGGCTCTGGAACCTGGGGAGAGCAAAAAATGGGCCTACCGGGCCCACCATGCCATCACATGCCAAAAGTGGGGGGAGCACGGGGGGGCGCATAGAATTATGGATGTGGGCACGCTTGCATGTGACCCCACCGTGCTCCCCCCACTTTTGGCACGTGATGGCAAAAAGGTTAGCCATCACTGTTCTATAGTATAGCAACAGGGGAGGGGGCAGCTGAGATAGGAGGCTGTCAATATTGTAACCAATCCTAAGATGTCAAATGTCTGCATAACCATATACAGAAAAATTGTTTTTCTGCCTTTCCTGTTTCCTGTACCTTTAAAGTATAAAAGTAACTACATCAGAACCCCTCAGGGTTCAGACTTTGCTTCTTATGTTGCTACTGAACCTTGCGCAATAAACCTTTTCTGTTTGATCCCGGAATTCTGTGTCAGTTCCTTGAATTCCATAATAAGAGCACTCTGCCAACGACAATGAGTTTTGTTTTTGGCTGCGACAGCCTCCTGCAACCCTCTGCCAGCAAAAATGAAGCTCGGGAGAGCCTCCTGGAGCCCTTGTGAGCTCCGTTTTCAGCTGCAATGGCCTCCTGCAACCCTCTGCCATCAAAAATGGAGATCGGGAAGACCACACACAGCCCTTGTGAGCTCCATTTTCACTGGCAGAGGCCCCATGGTCAGTCCTTCACTGTTTCCACGGCAGCCCTGTGGGCCAGATCTAAGTACCCTGCAGGCCAGATCTGGCCCATGGGCCTTGAGTTTGACAGCCCTGACATAGATCAATTCTGACTATGCATTGGGCACCATTATTCAACCAAGTTAAGATCCAGTTGCCATTGGGACCATCCAAACCACATTGTTCTATTATATCAACAAAGATGCTATAGCAGTGATGGCTAACCTTTTTGCCATTGAGTACCAAAAGTGGGGGGGAGCGCAGGAGGGTCGTGTGCACGTATGCCCACACCCATAATTCTATGTGCCCCACCCCCTGTGCATCTGCATGTGCCCCCCCGCTCCCCCCGCTTTTGGCACGCGATGGCACGGTGGGGCACCGGAACCGGAAGTCGGGAAACAAGCCATTTCCAGCCTCCGGAGGGGTGGGGAAGGCCATTTTTGCCCTCCCCAGGCACATAGAAAGGTTCTGGAGCTTGGGGAGAGTGAAAAACAGGACTTCCGGTCCCATCGGAAGTCGGGAAACAGGCCATTTCTGGCCTCTGGAGGGCCTCCGGGGGGGGTGGTGGAAAAGGCCATTTTCACCCTCCCCAGGCTCCTAGAAAGCCTCTGGAGCCTGGGGAGAGCGAAAAATGGGCCTTCCTCACCCCCCCCTCCCGGAGACCCTCCAGAGGCCAGAAACAGCATGTTCCCCGATTTCTGGTGGGCCCAGAAGGCCTGAAAATCAACTGGCTGGCACATGCATGCGCACCGGAGCTCAGCTTGCGTGCCCACCAATATGGCTCCGCGTGCCACCTGTGGCACACGTGCCATAGGTTCGCCGTCACTGGGCTATAGTCAACTTTATCAAATGCCTTACTGAAATGTAGCCACACTACGTCTGCAAGCATTATTTTTTTTTTTTGTCTAGTTACTCTGTCAAGAAAGCAAAAAAGGTTTGTCTGGCACAATCTATTTTTAACAACTTCATGTTCACTTCTAGTAATCACCTTGTTTCTGTCTAAGTGCTTGTGGACTTAGATGCTTGGTGTTTTCTAGAATATTCTCAAGTATCTATGTCAAGCTGGATCCACTTTTTCTCCTTTTTTAAAGATGGGAAGAAAATCAGCTCCTGTCAAATATTCTGACACTCATGAGCTCTCAAAGATTACAGATAACAGTTCTGAGATTTCATCCAGCAAATCCTTTAGCATCTTTGGATGTTATCTGTCTGATCCCAGCAACTTGAATTCATTCAAAGCAGCTAATGTTCTCTCACCACTTTCTGGCTTATTTTGAACTGCATTTCTCTTCTGCTCTCCATGGGGCACCCTGTGAAAATCACTGATCGCTGCAGTTACATTTAGATATTCAATGTCTGATTGAATATCTGATATATCTGATCTTTTTTTCCCTTCTTTCATAGGGCAGAGATCGTTTTAAGAAGCACTCTGTTCATGAATTGTTTTTCTCCAGAACACACCCTGTTCCTAAAAAGCGCTAATCACAATTTAATAAGTTCAGCTCTGCAACCCTAATTAGGGAATGGAATGGAATGGAATGGAACGGAATGGAACATAACATAACAGTTGGAAGGGACCTTGGAGGTCTTCTAGTCCAACCCCCTGCTCAGGCAAGAAACCCTATACCCGTGATGGCGAACCTATGGCACGCGTGCCACAGGTGGCACATGGAGCCATATTAGTGGGCACGCGAGCTCAGCTCCATTCGGGCCTTTGGGTTCCACTGGAAGTAGGGAAACAGACTGGTTCCTGCCTCTGGAGGGCCTGGGGGGGGGAGGCCCATTTTTTGTTCTCCCCAGGCTCCAGAGCCTTTCTAGGAGCTTGGGGAGGGCAAAAATGGCCTCCCCCCCGGAGGCCCCCTGGAGGCTGGAAATGGCCCATTTGCCAACTTCCGGTGGGACCGGAAGGACCATTTTTTGCTCTCCCCAGGCTCCAGAGCCTTTCTAGGAGTCTGAGGAGAGGGAAAACAGCCTCCCCCCCCCCAAGATAACGGGCCATTTCTGGCCTCCGGAGGGCCTCCAGGGGGAAGGAACACTGTTTTCGCCCTCCCCAAGCTCCAAGCTCCATTGGGTGACAAAAGCGGGGGAGTGCGGGGGGCGGGGTGTGCACGTATGCTCGGGGGTGGGATGCATAAAATTATGGGTGTGGGCACATGCACACATAACCCCCTCACGCTCACCCCGCTTTTGGCACGTTATGGCAAAAAGGTTAGCCATCACTGCCCTATACCTTTTCAGACAAATGGTTGTCCAATCTCTTAAAAACTTTCAGTGTTGGAGCATCCACAACTTCCGGAGGCAAGTTGTGCCACTGATTAAGGAGTCCTGGTGTCGCAGTGGACTAATTCACTATTATTAAGATCAGCTGCTTGCAATTACTGCAAGTTCAAATCCCACCAGGCTCAAGGTTGACTCAGCCTTCCATCCTTTCTAAGGTGGGTAAAATGAGGACCCGGTTTGTGGGGGCAATAAGCTGACTTTGTATAAATATACAAAAGTATGAAGGCTATTGCTTAACGCACTGTAAGCCGCCCTGAGTCTCCGGAGAAGGGCGGCATATAAATCAAATTTTTTTAAAAAAAATATTCTGTCAGGAAATTTCTTCCTAGTATTTGGTTGCTTTTCTCCTTGATTTGTTTCCATCCTTTGCTTCTTGTCCTGCCTTCAGGTGCTTTGGCAAAATAGGTTGACTCCTTCTTCTTTGTGGCAGACCCTGAAAACTGCTATCACATCACCCCTAGTCCTTCTTTTCATTAAACTAGACATACCTAATTCCAGCAATCGCTCTTTATATGTTTTAGCCTCCAGTCCCTTAATCATCTTTGTTGCTTTTCTCTGCACTCTTTCTAGAGTCACAACATCTTTTTTATATCGTGGTGACCAAAACTGGATGCAGTATTCCAAGTGTGGCCTTACCAAGGCATTATAAAGGGGTATTAACACTTCATGTTATCTTGATTATGTCCCTCTGTTAATGCAGCCCAGAACTGTGTTGGCTTTTTTGGCAGCTGCAGCACACTGCTGGCTCATATTTAAATGGTTGTCCACTAGGGCTCCAAGATCCCTCTCACAGTTATTACTATTGAGCGAGGTACCACCTATACTGTACCTGTGCATTTTGTTTTTCTTGCCTAAATGTAGAACCTTACTTTTTTCACCAGTGAATTTCATTTTGTTAGATAGCACCCAATGTTCAAGTCTGTCAAGAACCTTCTGGATCTTAAGCCTATCTTCTACAGCGGTTGGCTGTTCTTGCCACTTCGGTGTCATCTGCAAATTTGAAGAGTTCCCCATCTATCCTCTCATCCAAATTATTGATGAAGAGAATTCTGGGGCATGCCAATAGCTGCTACGTGAATCTGACCAGGCCTTAATCAGTTTCATACTGAAGACTTTTGTTGTAATAAATGCAGGAATTGTCACAAAATTACTTCTTTATCAGCACTATAACTGTGAACAGTCAGTATCTAAATGAAGATTATCTGTACTATTTTTATGCTGGTCTGTGACCATAATAAAGATGTAATTTGATTTATTATGATTCACACCTTTTTGTAAGATCTTTACTGAACTGGAGACATGCCAACAACAACTAGTATGTACATTCTTAAAACATTTAGCACTCTTGAACTTTATTGCCTCAAATCTTCTGCAGTTAATAAATACTACTATTATAGCTAACGCACAATTATTAAATTGAACTGAATTTGTCCCTCATTAGTTTGTCAAAGCTATTTATGTTAATTTTCCAGTCAAGGTCATTTTCCTTAAATAGCATTGATCTAACTAAGGATGTACTTTAAAGATGTACTTTAATTTTCTCTTGCATTACAATCATAAATTAACAATAAAACTGAATCAATTTATTGTGCTGGATGAATTTATATGCATGAGGAGCTGCAGTCAGTAAACCATCTCAGGATTCACTATGAACCAGGGATGAAATCCAGCAGGTTATGGAGAACCGGTAATGGAAATTTTGAGCAGTTTGGGGAACCGGTAGCAGAAATTTTGAGTAGTTTGGAGACCAGCAAATACCACCTCTGGCTGATCCCAGAGTGGGGTGGGAATGGAGATTTTGCAATATCCTTCTCCCACGAGTGGGGATTTTGCAGTATCCTTCCCCTGGAGTGGGGTGGGAATGGGGATTTTGCAGGATCCTTTCCCTGAAGTGGGGTGGGAATGGAGATTTTGCAGGATCCTTCCCCTGCCACTCCCACCAAGCCACACCCACCAAGTCCACCAAGCCACGCCCACAGAACTGGTAGTAAAAAAAAATGGATTTCACCACTGCTATGAACAATTGTTGTATGATTTCCCAGATGTTTCCAAAATATTTATTTATTTATTTATTTATTTTATAAAATTTGTATGCCGCCCTATCTCCAAGGACTCAGGGTGGCTCACAACGACAATTGACCAAGCTACTGTTACAATCAACAAATATACACAAAAAATATTAAAAAAAATATTTTAAAAAATTTTAAAATATACTACCCCATAAGTCCAGGCCGGGGGACATAAATAGCCAGGTTTTCAATTCACGGCATTTAACCAAAATATTGCCACGTTCCATAGAAGATGGAGAAGTTCACCATGGTCAAGAGAGGAATCATCCTGGAATTGTTACATTGTCACAAATGATACAAGTTTAGCCTTCTTAAAATCCATTAACTCTTATCTAGGGCCGATTTAGTACTGATGGTTAGTTGACTAGATTCTTGTGTATAGGCATGAGCAATAAACCAACAGCTGGAATTTACGTGATAACAAGGATCAAATTGGGTACACCTCCCTCGCTCAGTTTAGAAAATGTTCAACTTATGCAGTGCAACCTTAGCAGAGTATAATCTAAGAATTCGTTTTATGGTTAGGGGTGTCAAGCGCAAGGCCTGCGTGCAGGATCCGGCCCATGGCGTGCTTAAATCTGGCCTGCCAGCTGCCCTGGAAACAGCAAAGGACCAGTCCACGGTGCTTTTGCCAGCAAAAATGGAGCTCGGGGCGGGGGGGGGTGGGGGTTTGCTCCATTTTCACTGGCAGAGGCCTGCAGGAGGCTGTCGCGGTTGAAAATGGAGCTCGGGAGGGCCATGCATGCCCCCCTGAGCTCCATTTTCACTGGCAGAGGGCTGCAGGAGGCTTTTGCCATTGAAAACGGAGCTCGGGAGGGCCACGCACCGGTGGTCTTCCGAGTGCACTTCAAGTGCGCGTCCGAGTGAGTCTTGGTTACCACCTTTAGAGTGCTCCATGGCTTAGGACCTGGCTATTTACGAGACCGCTTGCTGCCACCAGTAGCCGCCCACCGGCCGGTTCGCTCTCACAGAGAGGGTCTCCTCAGGGTGCCGTCAATCAAACAATGTCGGTTGGCGACCCCCAGGGGGAGAGCCTTCTCTGTGGGGGCACCTACCATCTGGAATGAGCTCCCCCCAGAGATACAAAGGATCCCGGACCTACGCACCTTCCGCCGCGCTCTTAAGACCTTTTTATTTAACCAGGCTGGCCTGGCCTAATTTCTCCTCTTTTAATAATTATGTAATTTTGTAATTTTAACTTGTTTTAAATTATTAGGGTTTTAAATATTAAGGCCAAATTATTTAATCAGATTTTAATTGTTTTAAATTTTGTATGCATATTGTTCTACTATATGGCTGTTCACCGCCCTGAGTCCCTCGGGAGATAGGGCGGTATACAAATCAAATAAACCTCAAACCACGCACTCCCCCCCGAGCGCCATTTTCACTGGCAGAGGGCTGCAGGAGGCCGTCGCAGATGAAAGCGGACATTGAGCTGGCCACGTCCACCCTGGCCACACACACCCATCTCACCCCCCCACCCCTCCGAAGTCAAACACAACCCTGATGCAGCCCTCAATGAAATCGAGTTTGACACCCTGGTTCTAGGTGATTTGCTGAAAAGAAATTGTGTACCACAAACCAGACCAATGAGACTAATTCTGTTCATCCTTCTGAAGTTTTAAAAAAATTAAAGGGAACCTATTGTGTTTTTAATTAAAAAATAGTAATAATAAATTGATGAATTCTTTTACTATAAATCAAGCAGCTATATAGTCGTCTCATGTACAACGAAATGTCTATTCAGCCTACTTTTCTGTGTTCCTACTCTATGTGAAGCAATATGGGTAAAGATTAGGAATCATCTTCCTATCTAAAATAATTTTCTTTTGCTACCCCACTCTTCAAAAATAATTTTCTCCACCCCAGGTTCCCTTGGGATGGCAATTATTGCAACAAATCTCTGCAATAAGTAATATAATATAGTAATATAACTAATGTACAGTGATCAAATTTAACTGGATTTGTCCTTCATTAGTTTGTCATAGCTGTTTTATGTTAATTTTTCAGTTAAGGCCAATTGTCTTCTGCCGGTTTCTTTGGAATTTAATCTATTGGAAATTATCATTATTATATGAGCTGGATTTATGTATTAATTATATGCTGTTATTGCATTGGATGTGACGGAATGTCATCCAGATTCCCAGGAGGGAGGCAGTGTGTTCTAGAAGAGCAACAGGTAACTTAGTGCAGATAGTTTGTGTGAGAGAAAGAGAGTGAAGACAGTTCCTTCCCAATAGTTCCCAGATTATATGCTTTAGGTGAGTGGCATTTTCCTTTAGTTTGGCAAGATTCTGTGTAAGGGTGAAAAACAACAGAGAAATATGTTTGGAAGAATCACAACATGAGGACCTGGATTGTGGGGGCCATAAGCTGACTTTGTATAAAAAAGAACACAGCTTTGGGGTCTTTTTGGGGTTCTGGAGCCTGACATCAATGCAAACCTAATTTGATCTAGTGGTTAAGGCATTTTAGAAATTGGGAGACTGGGAGTTCAAGTCCTGCCTTAGGCATGAAAGCCAGCTAGGAGGCATTGGAACAAGTCATCCAGCTCTCAGCCGAACCCACCTCACAAGGGTGTTGTTGTGGGGAAAATAGGAGGAAGGTTTATTGGCTATGCCGCCTTGTGTTATTTGTAAAAATAATAAAGGTGGGATACAAATAAATAAATCATAACTACCGTACTTTTCGGAGTATAAGACACACTTTTTTCCACCCTAAAAGAGGGTGGAAATGTTGGCGCATCTTATACACTGAATACAGCCATTTTTGCCCTCCCCAGCTCCCAGGAGCACTCTGCGGGCCTCTCAAACCCTCTGCGTGCCCCGTTTTCATGAAAAACAGGCCCATTTTTTCCTCCCAAACCCCCCACATGTTACGTGTTTGACCTCCCCAGCCCTCAGGACTACTTTGCAGACCTTCAAAATCCTCCAGGCATCACGTTTTCGTGAAAAACAGGCCCATTTTTTCCTCCCAAACCCCCCACATGTTGCGTGTTTGACCTCCCCAGCCCTCAGGACTACTTTGCAGACCTTCAAAATCCTCCAGGCATCACGTTTTCGTGAAAAACAGGCCCATTTTTTCCTCCCAAACCCCCCACATGTTATGTGTTTGACCTCCCCAGCCCTCAGGACTACTTTGCAGACCTTCAAAATCCTCCAGGCATCACGTTTTTGTGAAAAACAGGCCCATTTTTTCCTCCCAAACCCCCCACATGTTATGTGTTTGACCTCCCCAGCCCTCAGGACTACTTTGCAGACCTTCAAAATCCTCCAGGCATCACGTTTTTGTGAAAAACAGGCCCATTTTTTTTCAAAAAAATGGGATGCACAGAGGGTTTGGGAGGCCTGCAGATTGCTCCTGGGGACTGGGGAGGGCAAAAATGTTTTTTCTTGTTTATCTGTTCAAAATCTTAGTGCATCTTATACTCCGGTGCATCTTATAGTCAAAAAAATATGGTAACTAAATAAAGTGTTATGGTTTTATTCATTTTTAAGCCATGTGAAACTCCCAGGATTATATAATTCTATCCTATGATTTGGGGCAGCAAAGAAATAATGGAGAATAACTAAGATAAATAACTATTATTACTCTGTTCTTTATCCACAAAGTATGGTTTAAGCCAAAGCCAAGATGGCAGCCTGACAGTGTTCTTGAATCTCTGGCCATTTTCATGGAGGCCACTTGAATTATATTGTTGTGACCACCATCTTGGTTGTTTTCTTCTTAATTAACATTTTTATTGAGTTATAAGATAAAATAAGATACAAAACAGGAAAGAAAATAGGAAAAAGCAGGGAGGAAGTGGGGGGGGAGAAGAAGAGTGAGGAAGGATTAAGAAAAAGAAAAAGAAGCATTGACTTCCGACTCTCCCTGTTGCCGTAAAATAAGACATTAACATCAAATCACAACTTTTTTCTTTTTTCATAATAATATAAACTAGCCATTTCTATGAGGATTCATCAGTCTAACCAGTAAAACCCAAAATCAAAGTTTCATTCTTTTCCACGTCAAGCACAAAGTTCAGAAGCCGTCTCCATGTGGAAACAAAAGTATTTATATTCTTTTCTTTAATCAAAATAGTCAATTTTGCCATTTCAGCCAACAACACAGAGGTGGGATTCAGCCGGTTCAGACTTGTTCACCCGAACTGGTAGCAAAAATCGCGGGTGATGTCCCTGCTCTATGCCATCCTATTTAGGCATGTTTTAGGCATACGCGGAAGGCAGGGGGGGGGTGCACGAACTGGGCAAGTGCACGCATGAAGCGAGTGTGCGCGCACGGGGTGAACGGGTAGTAACCTAATGTGAAGCCCACTTCTGCAACATCATCAGCTTCTGCAACCATTCATCCATGGTAAGAATCGAAGTGTCCTTCCATTTTTGTGTGTACAATAGTCTTGCCAACATATATAGTGACAAAGTTCCAATTTTTTTCTCCAGTTCTTTTTTCCAATCGGCCGAGAAGGAAAATTTCTGGTTTCATCTCTATCCTCATATTCAAAAGGTATGTCAAATGAATGTTGGAAGTGTAAAAATAAAGAAGGGACTTTTTATCAACTATGGTGGACATGTGATAAAGCACCATCTTGATTGTTTTGACTCTACACTGCTGACCCTCCAGTCCTGTCGGATGCCATCTCTTTATGGCATCTCAGTGGAGATTCATACTCTCAAGAACTGAAGAAGCTTCTTGGACGAGAAGCAAAATGTCTTCAAGGAAAAACAAAGTCCAGCTGCCTTTTGAAAAAGGACCTTTGAGCCATCCCTGTATTTTACAAATGAATGGTGGAGCTTCTTCCCTTTAAAATCCATTTCTTATTTGGATCCCTTCCTTTTTACAAAGCCTATTCAGAAATCAAAGCATTTAGAGTTAACTCTCAAACTGAAAAAAAAAGAAAAGAAAAAAGAAGAAGACCTCTAGTTTTTTCCCTCTTGGTTTTGAACAAATGTATTCTCAAAGGTCAAAAGGGGATTGATCAAGAGAAAGGTATTAGTCAAAAGGCAGCTTATACCAACTGAATATTTGTTGAATTTCTAATAATTGCTTTCATCAAAGCAAACATACAAACCTGGACTTAAAATACTTGGTATGCCTAGACCTCCATTTTACAGCTTTCTGCTCATAGAGAAAAGAAGTAGAATGACTGTCAGAAGAAAAGAAAAAAGGGAAGGGAAGGGAAGGGGGAGACGGAGGAGGAGGAGGAGGAGGAGAAGAAGAAGAAGAAGAAAATAAAGCAAAGGTAGTACCAATAGTAACTTGGTTGCAATCCCATAACAGTTGGAGCACCACTTAAACACCATTGGCATTGACAAAATCACCATTAGTCAATTGCAAAAGGCAGCTTCAGCTGGAGCAGCTTACATCCCGTGACAATACCTCTAACACCATCAAGCAACCACATCTGCCTATCCCAGGTCCTTGGAAAGGGCCCAACAGGCAATAAAGATGCCAAATCCAGTCTAAAGCAACTGTCTGATAGTGTGAGGAACCATAATAGTAATAAAACCAATAATGTATAGCTTGTCAGTGCTTCGTTTTATATCATTTTCTTTAAATGAATAATTAATTCCTTGTCTGGTATGAAGTAATAGGCAATGGGATAAAAGAAATCAGAATTTGAGGTAGAACAGACTGCCAAACAAGGCCAACAAAATATTTTGTTGTCATAATTTATGTTAAACAGTCAAGATACATCTTTGGATTCCTAAGAAAAAATATTGCCTGAAAAAAGATAAAAATATAGCATTCTGGGTTTTTGTTTGTTTGTTTATTAAAGCTATGAATATTCTTTCTTCCCTTCCCCCATACTCATGATTAATTCTTCAGTGATGAGATGGAACAACCTAAGTCAGGGGTGGGCAACTGTGGCCCTTTTACAACCTGTGGACTTCAACTCCCAGAATTCCTGAGACAGCTGGCTCAGGAATTCTGGGAGTTAAAGTCCACAGGTTGTAAAAGG
>WNWU01000002.1:64452000-64462123 GCA_012654045.1 Ptyas mucosa
GATAGATAGATAGATAGATAGATAGATAGATAGATAGATAGATAGATAGGCAGGCAGGCAGGCAGGCAGGCAGGCAGGCAGGCAGGCATATATTTTAGCCCTATTTATTTTCTCTTATTATCTGTTTATGCTAATTTGTATTTCTTCATCTTACTTAAACTCAGTTTGTTAGTACCTTTGATGGAATATAGTCCCAGGACAGAGGGACTTTATTCCAGAGGGCAAGGAGACAGTAGCACATAGCAATAGCACATAGACTTATACACCGCTTCATAGTGCTTTTACAGCCCTCTCTAAGCGGTTTATAGAGTCATCCTATTGCCCCCACCAATCTGGGTCTTCATTTTACCCACCTTGGAAGGTTGGAAGGCTGAGTCAACCTTGAGCCGGTGAGATTTGAACTGCCGAACTGCAGGCAACCAGCAGACAGCAGAAGTAGCCTGCAGTACTGCACTCTAACCACTGCGCCACCTCGGCTCTTATGAAGTTTGGAAACTTTGGTAGGCAGGAAGAGAGTTAAGATGGCCCCTCCTTAGCAGTTCACAGACTATCAAAAGTTACATCAACATAGTTGCATTAATCTGACAAGATTGATGCCAGGCTCAGGTACCAAGAATGACATGTGGAGTTACTTTATTGTTCTTCACCTATAGACAGAATCTTGCCAGACTAAAAGATATATTTGCATAACTATAGAAATACTCTCTGAACTGCTAGGGAAGGGCAATCTTAGTCCCCTTCCTGCCTACCAAAATTTCCAAGATTGGTAGGCAGGACTCCAGACTATATTCCATCACAGTATCCTGAGTAGGTATAAATGCATTCCTAATTCTTGAGATGAGGGCCACAGCATTTGGTGAATAATGTAGAAGGAAGTTCTAGTGTTTGAATCAGATCCATGTGCAATAAAATGCAATCAGTGAGGAAATCCTTGGATATAAGTGAAAAAATGCTTTTAAAGCACCTTTTAGTTTCCAAAGAATCATAAATATTTAGTGTACGGTAAATAGTTACAAACATAGCCAAAGAGACACCTTCTTGATCTAAGACAAAACACCAGGTTTTCAAGGAGACATGACATTTGAATGACATGTTCGAATCCCTAGGACAGGTCTCCTGTGTGAGCAGGGGGTTGGACTAGATGACCTCCAAGGTGCCTTCCAACTCTGTTACTGTTATTACTGTTATTATTACATGTAAAATTCTTAGTGTGCTCTCATCAGAACAGCTCCTACCATAACGAATAAAACGAACTAACTTGTTCTAGTGTCTAGTCACTAAAAATAGAGAGATCCCATCCCATTTCTGATCTTTAATCTTGTTGCTAAGAAACTGTTTATGCAATTGCTTTCTAAATTTATTCACACATATCAAAACTACAAATGTTTGCAACCTCGATATACTTTTGAACTTTGTGGGAACATAAAAGTTCTAGGCTAATTACTCTCTTGACTCCGCCCCCAGGCTCTGCCTGTCCATTTCCTACACCCAATTGGCTTCATACCTAAGACCTGAGTAGAACTCATAGTCTCCTAGTTTCTAGGCTGCTGTCTTTAACCACAGCACAAAATTGTTTCTCTTTTTAATGGAAGAATATTATTCTGTAAATGCATATTATACGCCTTCTTTCTGGGAGAAAGAGACCGATGTCAGTCAACCATACAATATTTGGAATGAAATCCTTTTCCTGTCTAATAGTAGAAGTTAATAACTTTGATGAACCGTTTCCAAATCTGTAATATCTATATGTCATATAAATTATATACTCATCTTTGATATCTTCTCATTATATTTTAAAGGAACGAAATAGTTCATTTAACTATATATAACTCGGTTAAATAACTAACTTAGTAAGTTGTCTATTATGCCAATGATTAGCCTAAATTGAGGATTAGATGCTGTGGTTTCAGCACCAATGAGATGGGCCCATAGAACAGATGGCACCAAATTGTGCTTCAATCTATCTAATACCATGCAAAGTGCCAGCTATTTCAGAAGCCTCTTTTACAAGAACAGTATAGAAATTCTCCAAGGACTAATTAGTTGAGAAGACTTCTTAAACTATGAACAAAGCTACTGATGTGTCATATTCTGAATGTCATTGATTAGGTATAATTGTATAATTATCTCAACTAAAAATAATGGAAGCTAAAAAGAAGCATTGAAATAGATTTTAAATGTGGGAGAAATCAGTCAACATCTGTTAAAATTATTAGTTATAGTGCCAGTTTGCCAAATCCTTTTTTTCCCCATTTCTTCAATACACAAGCTTTCTGCTCCTTACAAAAACCTAAGTACTCTGGAAAATATTCTATATAAAGAATAGTTTGGAATAATCTTTCTCTCTGAGCAGAAAGCAAACTGCCCAAACAGCAAAGAAACAAAAGGTGAGGTCCTAATTGACAAGATGATTGTGGAAAAGTACAAGAGAAGTAAGACCAACTTGAATGTAGCTTGGATTGGTTACAAAAAGGCATTTGACTGCCTACCACATGACTGGATAATCAAGAGTCTAGAAATAACAGGAGTCAGTAAAAACATCAGAAGCTTTGTGCAGAGACCAATGGCACAATGGGAAGACACAGTTTTTGGTCAATGGTGGTACATTGGAAGAGGTTATCAAGAGAGGAATCTTTCAAGCTATCAACACTACTGTTTGTCATTGCACGGATTCCTCTGTCAACAATATCGAACAAGTCAGGCCGTGGCTATCAAACTTCAAAAACATCTATAAAGATGTCCCACCTCTTTTACAAGGACTATCTATTACAAGGCAGCTTTACTTACAACACCTTACAGCTATACCTGTAACACCATCAAACAGCATCTGCTTATTCCAGGTCTTTGGGAAAGACTTGATATGTAGATATAAATGTCAAATCTAGTCCAAACATCTCACTGACACTGTGACCAACTTTAACGCCTCATCATTCTGATTTTCTTGATTGTGCTTTTCAACATGCTTTGGTGCATTTTTAAAAATAATTTAAAAAATATTTTCCTTTTGCTGATCATATCAAGAATCCAAATGGATTATGGGATTAGATCACAGAATTATGTAAGCGATGCAATGGCATCCTCAAGCCAACCTAGAGTGGTTGCAACACTTTCTATTTTCCTTCTGGGGGAAGGAGAAAGACTATAATCTACTTTTCAGGCCCACTGAATCAAGAATCTATTTCTCAGGAGTCATCAGCCTTGGTGGTGGACTTGATGGAAAGTCAAAGTCAAAAATGTAGCTTGAATTACAAGGGGACAAAATTGCCTCAGTGACAATTTTGAACAGATGTAATACGCTTTGACCCTGAAAGACATCTGAACGCATAAAAGCATTTTCCTAAGATTGCAAACTTCAGTCATAACTTCATGAGATTTTCTGGACAACCCCAGTTATCTCTTTGTTGAGCTACAACCAGGGATAATTAGATTCGAGTTCTCCCTTAGTCATGTAGACTCCCACAGCCCAGACAACCTCTCAGGCTTGTTGTTCTCTGGGTACAAATAAAGGGATATCCCTATATAACATTTTACAGACCAAAGGTGGGATAGTAATTTGACAAAGTGAATAGAGGAATGTGTGGGTGGGATGGATGGATAAATAGAGCTGAATTGGGGCAACAGCTCGTCTGCCCACAGAGAGAGCGCTGTGTGCCCCCTGTGGCATGCGTGCCATAGGTTCACCATCATGGACATAGAGCAGTGTTTCTCAACCTCGGCCACTTTTAGCCGTGTGGACTTGAAGGAATTGAAGTCCACATGGCTTAAAGTGGTTGTTCTGCCCCAGCTATGGACCTCAAAGAATGCAGCACACACTAAGTCTGTACAAACCTTGGTTTACTAAATTAAATCAGTCTTTTTTTCAAATAAAGGCTGTTAATTAACTTTCTTAACAGCCTACAAGAATCCAAAGAATAAATAATCGTAATCTTACTATGATTGGCAGAAAGCCCAGAAGCAATTTCCAGAGAACTAAGATCAAGACACGAAGGAGAGTGAACGAAGGTGGTCCCTGCAAATTGCCTCAGTCATCATCCTTCCTTAAATAGGCTAAGGGAGTGGCCAAGTAGCCCCAAGCCTTACTCTTGAGGAGACCTCCTCCTGAGGAGCCACTCCTGCCTTTTGGCAGTTCTGCGCGCCTGTGCATCAAGAAAAGGCTCCTCCTCTTCTTCCTCTTCACTTATGGGAGTTTCTGGGGGTTTCTGAAGGCCCTGGCTGAATCCCCGCCTCTGGCACCACATCTTCTCCAGCCTCCTCATTGACCGACTCAAGTGCCAGCTGCACAGGCTGCTGACGCAGCACCACATCAGCCTCCTCGCTGTTGGAATCAGCTACTAGCTGCACAGGCTGCTGACGGACCACAACAATGGTTGAAGTTGAGAAACACTGACATAGACTCTCATAGATTAACCATCTCTCTCTCTCTCTCCCTCCCTCCCTCCCTCCCTCCCTCCCTCCATATATAAACAAAAAATAATCAGCTTCTTCCTTCATGGAGAACGTTTCTTCTTCCCTCTGTCTAATTTAATAGATGAGCTCATATATCCTCAAACACAGATTTATCATCTCAGAATTAGAACCGCTCCATTGCCCTTACATTTTTTGTTCATAATAGTTTTATTATTTATACATTGTTCATATGAATTATTATTATTGTTGTTGTATTTTTATTATATACATTATCAACGGCTTAGAGTCAGCAAAGTAAAGAACTGTGGGAAAAGAATTGCAAAGGAATATTATTATTATTTGGGGAAAGAAACAGACACACTTTGTATTTGCTTATTTTAAAAAGGTGATTCATAGCAATTCCGTGCAGAGGACCTTTGTCTAACCTACAGCATAACTCAATATTTGTCAAAGCCTCCTTGACTAATGCCTCGTCAAATGTGCTTCTAGCAGTAAAAGGGAATTAGGTATATAGACAGATCAGTCATTCAAATAAGGCTGCAAAAAATTATTTCCCTTGTCCCACATTTAAACTGCCAAAAGGAAGAGACAGAGAGGAAAAAAAACCCACTTTTCTATTCCCCGGAATCAGTTTTTAACTTGTTTCAAAGCTTGATTCAAAATATTATTTTCTCGCCTGCCATATCTATCTATATCATAAATTGATGGAGAAAACAGTAGGGTCTTACCAGGGGTGAAATGTAAAATTTGTTACTACTGGTTCTGTGGGCGGTCGTGGCTTGGTTGGGGGGGGGTTAATGTGACTGGATGAGCGTGGCCAACTTTTTTTAAAAAAAAACTTTTCAAAGCATGTATTTCTAATGCTTTGAAAAGCTTCTCTGCCGATCAGGTAACTCAGCTGGGATCATCAGAGACTTTTCAAAGCATTTTCTTTTACCACCTCTTCGGCTAAGAGGTTGCAGAAAAAAAAGCTTTGAAAAGCCTCTGATGATCCCAGCTGAGCCGCGCGATCATCAGAGGCTTTTTTTTTTACTTTTAAAAGCATTTTTTCATCAGAAGAGGTTGTAGAAAAAATGCTTTTAAAAGTAAAAAAAAAAAAGCCTCTGATGATCGTGCAGCTCAGCTGGGCATTGGGGGGTGGGGGGCAGGGATTTTTGCTACCGGTTCTCCGAACCACCCGCCGCCATCACTAACGGATCGGGCGATCCGGTCTGAACCGGGAACATTTCACCCCTGGATCTTATCCAATGTCTCTGTTCCTAGATTAAAAATCTGAATAAAGGAAATTATTGGGCAAGTCACATTTGTAAATAGAGTTATTTGTGTGCTGCCATCTATAGTGTCCCTCAAAGCCACTTAACAATTGTTAGAAGTTAGAGAATGGCAGCTAGGAACTAGGATAAACCCAGAGTTCTCACTTGAGGCACAACAAACCAGGTTCAAATCATCCTACTTTGGCTACATGCCGCATCCAGTTTTGGTCACCACAATATCAAAAAGATGTTGAGACGCTGGAAAGGGTACAGAGAAGAGCAACAATGATTAGGAGCCTGGAGGGTAAAACATATGAAGAATGGTTGCAGGAATTGGGTATGTCTAGTCTACTGAACTTGGACGCAGTGGCTCATTGGCTAAGTTGCTGAGCTTGTAGAGGTCAGCAGTTCAGCGGTTTAAATCCCTACTGCCTCGTAACGGGGTGAGCTCCTGTTACTTGTCCAAACTTCTGCCAACCTAGCAGTTTGAAAGCACATAAAAAATGCAAGTAGAAAAATAGGGACCACCTTTGGTGGGAAGGTAACAGCGTTCCTTGCACCTTTGGTGTTTAGTCATGCCGGCCACATGACCACGGAGACGTCTTCGGACAGCACTGGCTCTTCGGCTTTGAAACGGAGATGAGCACCGCCCCCTAGAGTCGGGAACGATTAGCACATATGTGCGTGGGGAACCTTTACCTTTACCTAGTCTACTGAAAAGAAGGACTGGGGGAGATAGATAGCGGTGTTCCAGTATTGAAAGGGCGGCCACAAAGACAAGAGGGGCAAACTATTTTCCAAAACACCAGAAGGCAAGACAAGAAACAATGGATGGAAACTAATCAAGGAGAGAAACAACCCAGAACTACGGAGAAATTTCTTAACGGTGAGAACTATCAATGAGTAGAATGTCTTGCCTTCAGAAGTTGTGGGTTCTCCAACACTGGAAGATTCTAAGAAGACTGGACAACCATTTGTCTGAAATGGTAGAGACTCTTCTGCTTGAGCAGAGGGTTGAACTAGATCAGTGTTTCTCAACCTTGGAAGCTTGAAGATGGGTGGACTTCAACTCCCAGAATCCCCCAGCCAGCGCTGCTGGCTGTGGGATTCTGGGAGTTGAAGTCCACCCATCTTCAAGCCTCCAAGGTTGAGAAACACTGGACTAAATGAACTCCAAGGTCTCTTCCAACTCTGTTATTCGATGCTCTATGTACATTTTGCAAAAACTCAGTCCTTAGAGAAGGCTTTAACTCTAATGCTGGGTGAAGTGGAAGGAAAGAAAAGAAGAAGAAAACCAGAAGCAAGATAGAGAGACTCAGTTAGAATGGCGATGGATGCGGCGTTGGGAGAACAGGTTGGAAAGAAATTATCATGGCGAAAAATCTATGTGGTCACTAGGAGTTAAAAATGACTTGATAGCACATAATCAATCAATCAATCAATCAATCAATACTTAACTGAAGAAAGAGAAACGATTTCTGGAGCTGATTGAAGATGGAGGCCCACTTGCATAAAATATGTACAATTTTTATTTATATAGGTATAATTGTAAATTTAGAAACTGTTACTATGATATTGACAGATATAAAAACATTTGCATTGCTTCAGTAGAACATTTTTGATAGGTTGCATGGTTAACAGCTTGGTTCCCTATTTTAGAGATATGCATTGATGGTCCACATCAAAATCTCAGATTTATAAATGGATCTTGACTGGATATCCTTCCCTAGACCATACATGGTGCTCAGGAGGGAAATGCTACCGGTTCGGATGGGTTCAGACGAACCGGTAACGATGGCGGTGGGTGGTTCAGAGAATCGGTAGCAACGGCAGCACGAGGCTCCGCCCACCCATCTGATCGTTGTTAGGGAAGATAAGTAGATTTCACCCCTGATGGTACTCCCAGGAGATCCAGCTAGTCGGTAAAGTTTTGAATGACATGTCACCTCCTTTGCCAAAACTGTAACCCTAGTTTTCTACATTCCTCCTATCAGCTATTTAATGACAGTGCTATGTAGGAAAACAAAACAAAGCTACAGCTTTTCTACCGATTCTATCTCATTCTATTTGAGGAAAACGAAGCCTACTTAACAAAGTAGGAGTTGATCAGATTTCATAGGTCAGGGAATTCTTTAGAAAAGTCCTGCCACCAAAAAACAAGCTTTTCAGAACTCCCTCTCCTAAATATCCCAGAAATTTGGGTTACTAGTAGATTCCCCTGGGAGAATGACATGGTAGCATAGTGGTGAAGATGTTCACCTCCCATTCAGAAGAGTACAATCCTAGGTAACAGCGGATGTTTCTCTCTCAGGGCACAAAGCAAAAATATCTGCTGTGAACTCTGCATGGCATCAGGAAGGGCATCCGGTCAGTAAATGCTCAGCTCCAAATGGTCTCTCTGACTCTACTCTGAATTAAGGGATTACAGAGTCCTAAAAAGGGATTAGATCAGTGATGGGTTGCTACCGGTTCACCACGGTTTGGGCGAACTGGTAGCTGCGGTGGCGGGAGGTTCCGTTCACCTGCCTGCATGTCTCTGCGTATGTGTAGAAGCTTCTGCACATGCGCAGAAGCATCATGCATATGCAGAAGCATCGCACATGTGCAGAAGCGCCATGGGCACCACGCGCACCCACAAGCAAACTGGTAGTGACTGAAATTGAAACCTACTATTGGATTAGATTCTCTTGGGAGTTCCCCATTAGGTGGGTTAAATGGATTGAGTAAAGATGATACTCCTTCAGGTTTACAAAGAGTGCCTTCCACTGTATTTAATGGAGAAAGGCAAGTATGAATGTGCTTCCTTGACAATGCCATCACTTAATGGCACATGTGCTATTTTTAGGGCAATGTTTTAGAGAATATAGCCAAGATAAAAAATAAATAAGATTTATGAATTTATGATGAGTTGATGAAGCTAACTACGGGAAAATAAACAGCACAAATGGAGGGAGGAAGAGACAGCCTGAGAAAATGTATGCTCAGTTCTTCAATCTGAGAACACTAAGCCATCCGATGCCAACACAATCATATATTTTATAAATAAATTTAAATCAAGGGCAACATTTCAATGTGACTGCTTCTTGAACAAAATTCAAGGACAAGAAATGAACAAACAAACAAAAAAAAAGGAATCTGGCAGCCGATAGATTATAAACATGGTTCCTTTTACAAAATAAATTGATTTCCACTCACCTCCCCCCAACCCCCTTCCATCATTTCAGGTCTCCAAACCAGCATTTCTGGAAATGGATTCCGAAGTCTTTGTAGTACAAATTGAGTTGGAAGTTAAAGTCTTCAGTCCAAGGGAAAAGAGTTTTAACAAACTGCAATGGCTAATAGGAAGAACATTGCACTTAATGCATTGTAACTCATGGAAATTGAAAAGGAGGGTTCCCTAATGACACCACTTGCAAAATAGAGTTGTGCCACTTCTCTAATGAGGTCATTCGCAGCCGATGAATTGTCAGCCTGAAATGGCGGCCCAGGCTTACTTTCTCCAAAGAACTCAATTCCTATGAACAGTGGCTTCATCATTGACGCTTCAGGCTCAGTGGTTCCATTAAAGCTTGGCCTGGCTCAACTGAACCCCTACTCTGTCTCTTTCCCTCTCTCTCTCCCAGAAAAAAAAGAAGAAACCAAGATGCCAAGCTTATCTTATCTTATCTTCATCTTCTCTGAAAATGCTTTACTGTGTGGTAAGAATAGGAAAAATAGGTAAAGGTAATAGTTCCCCTCGCACATACGTGCTAGTTGTTCCCGACTCTAGGGGGCGGTGCTCATCTCCGTTTCAAAGCCGAAGAGCCAGCGCTGTCCGAAGACATCTCCGTGGTCATGTGGCCGGCATGACTAAATGCCAAAGGCGCATGGAACACTGTTACCTTCCCACCAAAGGTGGTCCCTAGTTTTCTACTTGCATTTTTTACATGCTTTCAAACTGCTAGGTTGGCAAAAGCTGGGACAAGTAACTGGAGCTCACCCCGTTTTGCAGCACTAGAGATTCGAACCGCTGAACTGCCGACCTTTTGATCAACAAGCTCAGCGTCTTAGCCACTGAGCCATCGTGTTCTCTCTAGATGGTAAATAGATGGTGTGTTGGTTGTTGATTGTTAACATGCTGCCCTAGAAATCAGGGGACTGTGAGTTTTAGTCTCAACTTAGACATGAAAGCTGGAAGTTTGAGCCAATCACCAGGAGATGGTGAGTTCTAGTGCCACCTTAACCACGAAAGCCTGCTGGGTGACTTTGGGCCAGTCACTCTCTCTCAGCCCAACCCACCTCACAGGGTTGTTTGTTCCGGGGAAAACAGGAGTAGGGAGTAATAATAAATATGTTTACCACCTTGAGTGCCATATGAAATAATAAAGGTGAGATAAAACTCCAATATATAAGTAAGTAGAGTAGAGTAGAGTAGAGTAGAATAGAATAGAATAGAATAGAATAGAATAGAATAGAATAGAATA
>WNWU01000002.1:64488722-64501885 GCA_012654045.1 Ptyas mucosa
ATCTATCTATCTATCTATCTATCTATCTATCTATCTATCTATCTATCCATTTATCTATCTCTAACATCTATCTGTCTGTCCATCTGTCCGTCTGTCCATCCATCCATCCGTCCGTCCATCCATCCATCTATCCGTCTATCTGTCTGTCTAGCTATCGAGCTACCTATCATCTACCTATCATCTATCTGTCTGACAGTCTGTCCATCTATCCATCCATCCCTCCATCCGTCCGTCCGTCCATCCATTCCATCCATCTATCTGTCTGTCTAGCTATCGAGCTATCGAGCTATCTAGCTACCTATCGTCTACCTATCATCTATCTGTCTGACAGTCTGTCCATCTATCCATCCCTCCGTCCATCCGTCCGTCTGTCTGTCTAGCTATCGAGCTGTCGAAGCTACCTATCATCTACTTATCATCTTTCTGTCTGACAGTCAGTCTGTCTGTCTGTCTATCTATCTATCTATCTATCTATCTATCTATCTATCTATCTATCTATCTCTCTATCTATCCATATATTCTCTAACTGTCTATCATCTATCTATCTCTATCTATCTATCATCTATCTATCTATCTATCTATCTATCTATCTATCTATCTATCTATCATCTACAGTATCTACCCAGATATCCAGATATCTACCATGTATTACCATAATTAACAAAACAACTGTCCATCCACCTTCTGAACAATAGCACATGAGGCTTGACTATAGTTTTCCTTCTTACATAATCAGTTGTTTGAATATGATCACCTATAAATTGTTAGTCACTGTTTCTCAATTTTTACTGCTTAAACAGGAGAACTCAATGGAGTCTGGGGGTTTTTTGGATGCAAAGTTTGTTTCCTTTGTTCCTTAGTAAATTATCTTATGGTTAAATACTGGGGTCCAGTCTATATTAAATATATATATATATATTTAACAAAACTGTAACTTAGATTTCTCAACTGACTGAAAGAATCCTTCAGTTGGGTAACTCTCTCTTCACAATGTTTAAGTAATATGTATGCTAATCTTTTATGTTTTAAATGGGTTTAATAAAGTGTTTGCTTTATGTTATGCCTTTAATTATTTATTTGTTTTGCAAAGCTGCCAAGAAACTCTTGCAAATTAGCAAATATATGCAAACACTGAATTAAAAAAACAACAAATACTGTCTTTCTAATACTGTGGTAGACTTATTCAATAACATAATTAGTGAGCAAAAAGCTACTATCCACTGACAGGATTCAAAGGATGCAGAGCAGGGAGTGAAAATGGGGAGACAGGAATTAGAAAAATACCGGGTCATCTTCTTCTGTTTGAATAGAAGGGATTTTTTTTTTCTAGCTCTCAACGTTATTTCAAGTTTGTGGAGTTCATTTTTACCTGTAAATCAGTTTAACCCTTGGTGCTGAGCAGGTATATTTGTGAAGCAGAGAATAACACAGGCAGAAACTTTAATTGTTTATCTGCAAGTTTGAGGTCTAGTTATTTGAATAAGTCATCATTATGAGAAAGCTAAAATTTTGTCTCATTTATTGTACTTGGGAGACAATCAGGAATTTCCAATTCTGTGGATTAATCAGGGATGGAGGGAGGGAGGTAGAAGGAAGGAAGGAAGGAAGGAAGGAAGGAAGGAAGGAAGGAAGGAAGGAAGGAAGGATGGATCCAGGAAGAAGGCAATAGTAATCAATAGCCAAAATCCCCCATCCATATTGCTAAGAGAGCCATGGTATTGCATTGGGTAGAATGCAGTATTGCAGGGTAACTTTGCCCACTGCCAGGAGTTCAATCCTGACCAGCTCAAGCTTGATTCAGCCTTCCATCCTTCTGAGGTTGGTAAAATGAGGACCCAGATTGTTGGGGGCAAGATGCTGACTCTGTAAATCACTTAAAAGGTAAAAGTCATCTGTCACCCAGATTGTTGGGAGCAATATGGCGACCACTTAGAGAGGGCTGTAAAACACTGCGAAGTAGTATATAGGTCTAACTACTATTGCTGTTGCTACCATAATTATTCTTCCTGTTCTCAGACAATTTTCAGTTATTATCAGATCATATTTTCCCCATCAATAACAAAAAGACACTATTGCTTCAAGAGTAGCAACTATTTTCCTCCATGGGGTTTTTTTTCCTGAAAAAATAAAAAAAAATAAATCATACACACGCACACACACACATACCAGAAGGCACCATATTTTCTCCCCTCATCCAGTCTATCTGAAGCTGAAGGGAGATTGTCTCTGGCATGGCTGGTTGAAACAGGATTATTCACAGCAAGCCACAATTCCTAGGTATAACAGTTCTATCAAAAAGGCAATTAGAAAGATTTCAGGTCAACGTTAAATGACAGTAGTTGAACAATGCTCGAGAATTAATCACTGAGCTGACAGCTCCAACCTTTGGCTCTCTTTAGCTTTCTGTTTTCCCTGTTGCTTGTTCTATTGTTTTATTAGTCCAGCTCCTTCTTTGTACAAACTCTCACCCCGACTTTTAGTATAACATGGCAACTGAAGATCTGTAAAAGCTCCCCACGTGGTCCCAGGAGACGCCAAGCCAAGAATGTCAATAACATATATTGTAGTTCTCCTCCAAGGAAAGAGAGGCCTCTCTTCAGAGAAACAGAGGTTGACCCTAGACTCCCACTGGGAAGAAACCCTCTGGAGACCAAAAGGTAGATGGAGGATGGGTGGGAGATAAAAGGCAGGAGAGAAAGAGGAGGAGGAGGAGGAGGAGGAGGAGGAGGAGGAGGAGGAGGAGGAGGGAGAGGGAGAGGGGAGAAAAGATTGGAAAGATAGAGAAAAGAAATAAAACCCCACTAAAGTGTCTTTCCAGCATAATGATCTTTATCATTTATATTTATATCCATATATCCATCTCTCTCTCTCTCGCTCTCTCTCGCTCTCTCTCTCTCTTTCTCTTTTTTTTTTAAAAAAATTGATTTATATGCCGCCCTTCTCCAGAGACTCAGGGCGGCTTACAATGCGTTAAGCAATAGCCTTCATACTTTTGTATATTTATACAAAGTCAGCTTATTGCCCCCACAATCTGGGTCCTCATTTCACCTACCTTAGAAAGGATGGAAGGCTGAGTCAACCTTGAGCCTGGTGAGATTAGAACTTGCAGTAATTGCAGGCAGCTGAATGTTAATCAGTGCCTTAGTCTACTATGCCACTCAGGCCCCTCTCTCCTTCTATCATCCATCTCTCTGTCTGTCTGTCTGTCTCTCTCTGTCTCTCTGTCTCTCTCTCTCTCTCTAATTGGCATATAGATACCAAAAACATCTTGCAAGAGAGATATACAACTTGATATGCACAGGTAGCATTGGAAGCAGGGGTGAAATGTAAAATTTGTTACTACCGGTTCTGTGGGCGTGGCTTGGTGGGGGGTGGTAATGTGACTGGGTGGGCATGGCCAACTTTTTTTTTTTAACTTTTCAAAGCATTTTTTCTAATGCTATGAAAAGCCTCTGCCGATCAGGCAACTCAGCTGGGATCGTCAGAGACTTTTCAAAGCATTTTTTTTACCACCTCTTCGGCCAAGAGGTTGCAGAAAAAAAATGCTTTGAAAAGCCTCTGACGATCCCAGCTGAGCCGCGGGATTATCAGAGGGTTTTTTTTTTTACTTTTAAAAGCATTTTTTCATTGGAAGAGATTGTAGAAAAAAATGCTTTTAAAAGTTAAAAAAAAGCCTCTGATGATCCCGCGGCTCAGCTGGGCATGGTGGGGGGGGGGGGGCGGCACAGGGATTTTTGCTACTGATTCTCCACCCACCACCATTGTTACTGGATCGGGCGATCCGGTCCGAACCAGGAGCATTTCACCCCTGATTGGAAGGGGTGAACCCCAAGGAAACTCTAGTCCATTTCAAAGTTCCCTGGTTGGAAAAACAGTACCATATAAATCAGAAGTGCCTGACTCTAAACAGCAAGGCTACATGCTATCCCTAAAATGTTCAAGGGTACCTTGATGCTTCTCCAAAAATCACTACCCAGTTCTAAACATCTAATACGACGTACGATGGGAAACCATTAAAAATTTCAAACCTATCAATTGTATTTAAATAATTCAGTGTTCATGGCATCTACATTGCATAAAACTTTTTCCCTCCTTCTGGGCCCATCCATTTCTGGTCCCTGAACTGCTGTCTTTTGAAGTGGGCTACCATATGCCACCATAAGGCTCAGCGCCCTTTCGCCTGCCCTAAAGTGGAGTCCTTCTGCTGTTAAGACAATACCTGAACTTATCTCCTCCCTCATTATCCCAGTTTTATTTCCAGAAAGACTGTCCATTCATTGTCAAAGGTGGGAACACAGTCAGAAAGGGATGGGAACTGCTGAGGGTGGGGAGAAGAGAGAGAAAGCGTCAATCTGCCAGCACACAACAGCTGCAGCCTTCATCCAACAGATAGCAGATGCAGCATCTTTCAAAAGCTGGCCCCCCTCCTGGAGCTGGGTGTCAAAAGGCCATGTGGGCTGCCATGAAAATTCATTACTGTCACAAGACCGAAGACCTCGACCAATGCTTCTGACAGGCCTGAAATCAACAGATGGGAAGTGTAAATTAAAAACAAATCATCTTTGGTGTTAAAGAGCAAGAAGCAAGAACTACAGGAATGCGTTTTGCCTAGATCTATTTATGGTTTCCTTTCTTAGTTTTTCTTGGCTTCCTTATCAGTCAATTTCCCTCCTTCCCTTCTTTTTTTTCCCCCTGCCTTTCCTCTCCCACTTTTCAACTTGGGAGCTGACATCAAATTAACCATTTTTCTCCTTTTCTCTTAAGCCTTTTAAGATTTAGCTGGGAATAAGTTGAAGCTATTTTTTTTAAACACATGGCTTGAATTCTCTGCATTAGGATTATGTGTGGGGTTCCCAGCTGCCCAGCCTCCCAGAGATTCAAAATGTTTAACCCTAAAAAAAGAACTTGGCATTGTTTGTTTTCAAAGGTTGTCACAGAGTCACCAAATAAAATGGTTTCGTTGCATCCTGAAGGCAACAAAAGACTCTCAATTGTGGAAAGGCCATTAGTTTTCTTTTTTTCTCTCTCTCTCCCTTTCTCTTCCAAATATATCAAAGAGACAAAATTGCAGATGACCACTAGGTAAAGGTAAAGGTTCCCCTCGCACATATGTGCTAGTCGTTCCCGACTCTAGGGGGCGGTGCTCATCTCTGTTTCTAAGCCGAAGAGCCAGCGCTGTCCAAAAACAAGAGTCTCCGTTGTCATGTGGTCGGCATGACTAAATGCCAAAGGTGCATGGAACGCTGTTTCCTTCCCACCAAAGGTGGTCCCTATTTTTCTACTTGCATTTTTTATGTGCTTTCAAACTGCTAGGTTGGCAGAAGCTGGGACAAGGAACGGGAGCTCACCCTGTTATGCGGCACTAGGGATTTGAACCGCTGAACTGCTGATCTTTCAATTGACAAGCTCAGCATCTTAGCCACTGAGTCACCGCATCCCACAGATGACCACTAGATGCCAACAAAAAGAGGAAAAAGGTTTTGCTTTTCACTGACCTCTAGTGGTTTATTTTTGAAATCCTTTGTAGCAGAGAGCCTTCTAGAGTAGGGGTGTCAAACTCAATTTCATTGAGGGCTGCATCAGGGTGTGGTTCACCTCAGGGGGCTGGCTGGGCATGGCCATCTGGGTGGGTGTGGCCATCTGGGTGGGCGTGGTCAGCTTGACACCACTCCCCAAACTTCTGGCTTGTTTCCTCTTTGCACGCGGTAGACCGGGCCGAAGTGGCATGGGCCGAAGCGATGTGGGCCAGCTCCTTACATTTTCCAAGATGGTCCCATGAGTCAGATCTGACCACATCATGGACCGGATTTGGCTTGCGGGACTTGTGTTTGACACCCCTGTTCTAGAGAGAGAGATTTTTCTATTCCTACCATCAACATGGGAATTCACCAAGCATTTTTCCCAAGTTCTCCTGAATTAAAAGTGCAGGATCTGAATACCCCATGTCCTCCCCCTGGAGTAGAATAGGATTCAGCAGTGATGAAGGTTTTAAATTTTCTGGAATACATTTCCTGCTACTCCACAATCTGATGGAAAAGGTATTGGGGCAGCTTCCGGATTAGCTGCATTCTTTCTAGAGTCTCAACATTTTTTTTACATCGTGGCAACCAAAATTGGATGCAATATTCCAAGTGTGGCCTTACTAAGGCATTATAAAGTGTATATCACTTTATAATGCCTCAGTAAGGCCACATTTGGAATACTGCATCCAATTTTGGTCGCCACGATGTAAAAAATGATGTTGAGACTCTAGAAAGAGTGGAAAGAAGAGCAATGAAGAAGATTAGGGGACTGGAGGCTAAAACATATGAAGAACGGTTGCAGGAACTGGACATGGCTAGTCTTATGAAAAGAAGGACTAGGGGAGACATAATAGCAGTCTTCCAATATCTCAGGGGCTGCCACAAAGAAGAGGGAGTCAAACTATTCTTCAAAGCACCTGAGGGTAGAACAAGAAGCAACGGGTGGAAACTAATCAAGGAGAAAAGCAACCTAGAACTAAGGAGAAATTTCCTGACTGTTAGAACAATTAATCAGTGGAACAACTTGCCGCCAGACGTTGTAAATGCTACAACACTGGAAGTTTTTAAAAAGAGATTAGATAACCATTTGTCTGAAGTGTGTAGGGTTTCCTGCTTGGGCAGGGGGTTGGACTAGAAGACCTCCAAGGTCCCTTCCAACTCTGTTAAATTATAAGATGCAATCCTTTAGGAGCCTGAGTGGCGTAGGAGGCTAATGCCTCCCGTTAAGGCAGCATTTAACATCCAGCTGCCTGCAATTACTGTGAGTTCAATTCTCACCAGGCTCAAGGTTGACTCAGCCTTCCATCCCTTCTAAGGTGGGCAAAATGAGGACCCGGTTTGTGGGGGCAATAAGCTGACTTTGTATAAAATATACAAAAGTGTGAAGGCTATTGCTTAACGCATTGTAAACCGCCCTGAGTCTCCGGAGAAGGGCGGCATATAAATAAAATTATAAAAATTATAAAAAGTTGCTGAGTATGCAGTGGTGGGTTGCTACCGTTTCGCCTTGCATTGGGCGAACCAGTAGCAGCGGTGGCGGGAGGCTCTGCCCAGACGTCTCTGCATATGCGCATCCGCAGAAGCTTATGTGCATACGCAGAAGTGTCACACATGCACGCAATCATGTGTGCATCCATGAGCGAACCGGTAGCGACGGGATTTGAAACCCACTACTGCGAGTATGGGGCTATAAGAATAAATGAAGTTGCATTAGGTTGAAGCCCTCCCCATCTGGAAAGGAAACGTCATTTTTCCAGAACCAGAACTTGGTCCTCAAAGGTCAACCTATGTTTCGAATACATAAGAAGGGCATCCAAATGACCAAGGCCAATCTTTAATTTAAAAGTACCGGGTTAGGATATTTTTACCTTTTTATTTTGTTTGAAAGGTCAGTTAGCAAGGGATGTGATAAGATGTCTCCAACTGTCAAACCACCACTGATCAAAGAAGGCAAAACTAGATTAGATGGAGGTTGGTCTTGGAGAAGCAGTTTCATCTCTCCTCAGGGCCAAGTAGCTTTTCAGTCACCTTGATTTTCTCCACCCTTTCTGGACTGTTGTTTTTTGGTGCACGTAACTATTCATTATATGAGAGATTCTGTATTTCCTTATAGATAGATAGATAGATAGATAGATAGATAGATAGATAGATAGACAGACAGACAGACAGATAGATAGATAGATATAGATATTAAGAATTGTCCTAAAAATTTGAGTTCCAGGTATAGTTATGGAAGAGGCGATAGACATCACGATCTCCGGAACGTTTAGGGAGAACGCAAGGATGTGGTCTTGTTATGCGCGCAATGACTAAATTGATCAGCATTACATAAAAGCAAGCAGCTCCTCAGTGGGGATTTCATACTCTGACGAAGTCGGTAGGGGCTGACGAAAGCTTAGCATAAGTTTTAAAATAAAAAAATTTTAAACTTTAAACGTTCCGGAGATCGTGATGTCTATCGCCTCTTCCATAGATATAGATATAGATAGATATAGATATAGATATAGATAGATATAGATATAGATATAGATATAGATATAGATATAGATATAGATATAGATATAGATAGTGAAACATTGCCTGTTATATCAATTGCTTTCTTCATTCAGGACAAGAACTTTGAGTATTTAGCTTCTGAGAGTCAAGAGTTGAATAGCAGTAGCAATAGCACTTAGACTTATATACCGCTTCAGAGTCCTCTTTTACAGGCCTCTCTAAGCAGTATATGGAGTCATTGCCCCCAACAATCTGGGTCCTCGTTTTACCCACCTCGGAAGGATGGAAGGCTGAGTCAACCTTGAACCTGGTGAGATTCGTTCTGCCAAATTGCAGGCAGCCAGCAGTCAGCAGAAGTTGCCTGCAGTACTGCAGTCTAACCACTGTGCCACCGCGGCTCTATCCTCCATTCTCAATGATGGATATGGATTACTTTGCCAACTCTAGCCCTTTCTTTCATCCTAGAAATCACAGCCCTTACTGAAGCACTGTTTGTTTGTTTGTTTGTTTGTTTGTTTGTGAAAAGAAGGTTCAATGGCTTGGATTTCCGCACAAAAAAATCAAAACAAACTAAGTCAGGGCAAAGAATGCCACACTTGGAATATTGCATCCAGTTTTGGTCACTACAATGTAAAAAAGATGTGTAGACTCTAAAAAGAGTGCAGAGAAGAGCAACAAAGATGATTAGGGGACTGGAGGATAAAACATATGAAGAACGGTTGCAGGAACTGGGTATGTCTAGTTTAACGAAAAGAAGGACTAGAGGTGACCTGATAGCAGTGTTCCAATATCTCAGGGGCTGCCACAAAGAAGAGGGAGTCAAGCTATTCTTCAAAGCACCTGAGGGCAGGACAAGAAGCAATGGGTGGAAACTAATCAACTAGAGAACCAACTTAGAACTAAGGATAAATTTCCTGACAGTTAAAACAATCAGTCGAACAACTTGCCTCCAGAAATTGTGAATGCTCCAACACTGTAAGTTTTTAAGAAGAGATTGGACAGCCATTTGTCTGAAATGGTACAGGGTTTTCTGCCTAAGCAGGAGATTGGACTAGAAGACCTTCAAGGTCCCTTCCAATTCTGTAATTCTAATTCACTACCATCTAACAGCAATAGGAAAGAATCAAATGCAGGCTTGTCACCTGAAGTCCTGAAATAAACCCAACCTAGAGCTAAGGATAAATTTCCTGACAGTTAAACAATTTATCAGTGGAACAGCTTGCCTCCAGAAGTTGTGGATGCTCCAACATTGGATTTTTTAAAGAAGAAATAGGACAACCATTTGTCTGAAATAGTATAGGGTTTCCTGCTTGAGCAAGGGGTTGGAGTAGAAGACTCCACGGCCCCTTCCAACTCTGTTAATTCTGTTAAAACTTCACTGTACATGCATGGATGGATCTAACTCCCTAGGCCTTAAGTTCAAATGCATTAGTGTTCCTTTTTGATCATGAGATGATTAATTTCATTTGTATGGTGATCATATATGGTGGTACTGCAAATAAGAGGTTTAGGACTATTTGTCAGGGTTCCAAGGAACACCACCAACAAAATAAAGCTCTGAGGCCTGAGGTTCCTCAAAGTTCCAATTTATTAGAGATGTCATGTTGGCACATCTGGGAAAACCCGAATCTGAAGTTTCCAAGTTTTCCCTACCCAGCTAAGAGTTCACAGCCCTGCCCCACACCCACAAGTTCATCACATTGTCCAATCAACTCTTCAAACTTCGCCGGATACAATCTTCAGGCAGTCTCCATCAGACGCAGGCAAAAGTCCTTGAATACGGAATGTTGTTATGACTAACTTTCAAAGTTATAACAAAGCTATAACTTTGTTGTTATAACTAGCTCCAACAACACCCCCTCCCAACTTCCCCAGCTAAAATATGTGGCAGTTCAGAAGCAAAAAGAAAATTGTCTTCCAAAACTGACACTATTCCTGATGCATAGAATAAGTGTCCGATTCCAATTTTCTTAATCTGCCTCTTTAGATAAGAAAACAAACAAAGTACATTCCTGCTCCCAAACTCAGAAATCCAAGCTGATTTTCATTATTAAAATTGCAAAGTAATAACGGTTAAAAAGCTGGGATACTTAAAACAGTTTAAAACATCCCGTGTTTTAGGGAAATCCAATTTTGTTAACTTCCTGGGCTTGGATGGTGTTGTTATTATTGTTGTAATGAACACATATTCTTGCTGTCATCCAATGACCAACAATTAATTCCACCGTGTGATATAAATGGAGTCTACTGCTAATTTCATGGAAAATTGATTTTAATCCTGTACATGATATCCCTGAAACGTGAATTAAATGTAAAGTTACCCAATGAAGGAATAAATGAATGGAATAATGAATGCCTGGGTAAATATATATTGAGAACTAAGGTTTGAATTTAATCTGGTTCCACCACCCAGGTCATTCCCGAGATCAATAAGAATTTTCCCTGCAATTAGTTCTGTTATCAGTCATCGTCTCATGAACGATGATGGAAATTCAGGATCGTGCCCATATATTAACAGGAGTTGGAGTTAACAGAATGAAAAAAAAGGGTTTTGAGCAATTGTGCAATATTATAAGTTACAGGAAGATCCATAACTGTTTTCTTTTATATCAATTATTGACTACTGAAAAGCTGTATTAATTCTTCTTTCATGAGCATAAATGAATATTGGCTGCGCTGATTAAAAATCTTAATTAAATAGTTAAAGGTTCATTATTTTCATGGGGGGAAAAATCAGTGTTGGAATTTCAACTAGACTCACTAGTCTGAAACAACTGTGATAAATAGGCTCACACTTCTAATACTCATCTTATGTCCCACTCACTTTCTCTCTGCTTCTGCTTCTTTCATAGCCAACCATGGTTTTAGCAGTTAGCTACAATTAATACATTGGTTTTTTTTTTTACCTGCAATTCATTTTTATTTTGGGAGACACAGTCCTATTCTCTCTAATTCTTAGGGCAGTTTCATCAAGGTTAAGGAGTCCATAAGCCTTCTTGCTCATCTTCTCCAACCTTGGGTGAGAGAAGTCATTATCGTATCTCAAATAAACCTAAACTTCAATCATCCTAACATATTTTTAATCTATTTTTTACTACATTTTGCTTTCTTGAAACTCTGCACTAGCCATTGGCAGCCTGATGCTCTTCGGATTATTATTATGTGAAATCACAGCTGCCAGTTCTTTAACTGTGCTGGCCTTCATCCATGCCAAGTTCTTCCCAAGAAGCTAGGCTGTTATGATATAATTAAAAGGGCTTCCCGCAATTGGATGATCACCTACATGAAACATATATTTGACAAGAACTGGAAGAAGTATCTTGCTGATGACCTAAGAAAGAAGGGAAGACTCCACAAGAGTTGGCAATCCTGTAGATAGGATGGGCCTAAGCCATAAATCTTGTGAGCATTTTGCTTTGGATTAAGAAGCCAACAGGGGCTATGGAAAACTTCTTTACTATTTATGTCAGCTAATGTCAAGGGATGGCCCAAGGACTGTCCCTAAACTAAACATTAAACTGTCTAGTTTAATGGAAAGAAGGACAAAGGAATGACATGATAGTGGGAGTTCCATTATCTAAGGGGTTGCCACAAAGAAGAGGGGGGGGGGTTCAACCTATTCTCCAAAGCACCAGAAGGAAAAACAAGACACAATAGATGGAAACTAATTAAGGATAGAACTAACCAGGTGTAGGATTGCGTGTTACGTGCATCACACTTTGCTTGCACATGCGCCTTGCTTGCACCCACACCTGACATGCGCTGTATGCGCATCCGTGGTGGGTTCCTCCCGGTTCAGCCTGGTTCTCCTGAGCCGGTAGCCTGGTAGACCAGTACCTCTGCTAAATCCTAAATAATTGTCACATGACCATCAAGCCACGCCCACAAAATAAGCCACGCCCACAGAACTGGTAGTAAAAAAATTTAGAACCCACCCCTGATGCGTGTGCACAGTTTTGACAAAATTAAACTTCCGTGTTACTTCTGGGGACTAACCCAGCTGAGGCACGGCAATCCGTTCTGCCGCATGAATCAGCTGAGAGGATAAAGGTAAATAAAGCAGGCAGGGGCGGGCAGGCAGGCCCACCTGATCATCGGAGCTACCGGTATTCCTGAACCGGTCAGAACCGGCTGAATCCCAACGCTGGAACCAATCTAGCACTAAGGAAAAATTTCCTGACGGTGAGAACAATCAGTCAAATAGATTTCTTCCAGAAATTGTGATGTTCCTTCACTGGAGGTTTTTAAGAAGAGACTGGACAATCATGTGTCTGAAATGGTATAGGGTTTCCTGCTTGAATGGAGGGTTGGACTAGAAAACCTCCAAAGTCCCTACCAACTCTGTTATTCCATTATTCTGTTAAAAGGAGCAAACTGTAGTAATCGACCCTTGAAGTTAGAAGCAGAGTCATGTGCTTGAGATAGAACAGAACGGAACGGAACGGAACGGAACGGAACGGAACGGAACAGAACAGAACAGAACAGAACAGAACAGAACAGAACAGAACAACAGAGTTGAAAGGAAGCTTGGAGGTCTTCTAATCCAACCCAGTTCTCAAGCAGGAAATCCTGTACCATTCCAAACAAGTGACTGCCCAATCTCTTCTTAAAAGCCTCCAATGATGGAGCAGCCACAGCTTCTGAAGGCAAGTTGAAGGCAAGATAGGCGGCTATAGAAATTAAATAAATAAGTTATCAATGCACAAATCATTACAGGCAGGTTTCTCTGATAATGCCAAAACTGAAAAATGCCTATTCTTGTCACAGATGAGAAAATGGCTGCCCACCATTTCCCCAACTCTAAACTTGTAGAGAATAAGTATGTATCTAATTGAGAATAAGTACTATGGGTCCCAAAACCTGGAATCCAACTTGCAGAATCAAAACCCATCATCTTGTTTAATTTTAAATTCAATCTATTTTTTCAGTTCCAGCCTTTTGGAACTGAAACACACTAAAGGTTATAGTTTAAAAAACAAACAAACCAACAAACAAAAGAAAAACAAATATAAACTTCTATATGAAAACAGTACCTCACCAAAATTCCCAGCCCAGGTCATTTGCATTTGGTACTGAATTATGCTACTGCTGATTATATTATTATTATTATTATTATTATTATTATTATTATTATTATTATTATTA
>WNWU01000002.1:64505338-64532719 GCA_012654045.1 Ptyas mucosa
AAAGAAGAAGAAGGAGGAGGAGGAGGAAAGAAGAAAAAGGAGGAGGAAGACGAGAAGGAGGAGGAAGAAGAGGAGGGGGAGGAGGAAGAGGAGGAGGAGGAGGAGGAGGAAAGAAGAAGGAGGAGGAGGAGGAGGAGGAGGAGGAAGAAGAGGAGGAGGAGGAGGAGAAGAAGAAGAGGAGGAGGAGGAAGAAGAAGAAGATCATGTAGTAGTAATACCAATGAAGAATTTCAAAGTGGCGATGCAACATTCAAATAACAGATGTTTATTCCCAAGCAGGGAGAAGACTCAGCTCAGTACATCTATACAAAGCTTCTTGACTTTCCCTGCAGAACATAATTTTGCCTTCCCTGCAGACAACAGCAAGTCCTAATCATTTATTTTCCCTACTGTGGTGACTCAGGAGCTTTCCAGCCTGCAGGGTGTGAATTACAGAATAATTGGGAGGGCAGGGAGCCGGGGGGGGGGGGGTGTCAGCCCACTTGGTACCAAGCTTAAGGACATCTCTTTGCTTTGTGCAATTCATTGTAAAATGCTATAGAAGGGAGAGAGGAAACCTCCTTATTCGGAAGCTTGGCAAAGAAAAGAAGGCTCCTAAAAGGTAAATCATAATGTTTAGTCATAACAGAAACCATCAAAATTGTTCCAGCAAACTCTCCCCCCACCCCCCACCCCCCCGCCTGGGGTAGGGAGGGATAGATTGATCCTGTTTTGAATGGGCTTCTGCTAAGAATGAATTCATACGTCGCTTCTTCTTCCTTAATGCAGACCAAAGGGGAATGCATGGGTGGATATTTCGTGCTATGGCAATTAATGAGCAATCCAAAGAGCAGAGGGTGAAATTTCCCCCAAAATGAGCTGGTTGCCAGGTTGCCCAGATGACATAGGTTTTTTTTTCCCCCTATTAATCTCAAGACATCTGCCCTCTTATTACTTTGGTACGTTCTCGGTCTGGCATCCGGAGTGGAGGTCGTACTTTAAATAAGTGCTCATATTTTATCTAAGAATGCAGCTTATTGGATGCAAAGCTCATTTTTTCACCACGGGGCCATTCAGAATTGCAGACGTAATTAGAGACTGCAAGGGACTGATTGCTGGAGCATGGGCTTAAGTTCTAGCATGGGAATTATCTGATTGATTGCGGTGGGAATGAAGAGAAGGGGAGACTTGCTCACAACTGTCTTCCTTTTTTCCCCCTTTTATGTGTCTGACTTCACAAATATCTGTTCTCAGCAATTGGTTCTTGTTTTCTGCTGCTAGAGCTTTGACTGAACTGTTGTGGTCTGCCAGCAGCCTGGGGGGCTGCCAGTGGAGTCGGACAGTGAGGAGGCTGGAAGGACAATGGGCCCGTCCTGGAGTCAGGGAAAGGCCCGGATGAGGGCTCTGCATCGGAGGCAGAGATGGGGCCAGGGCCATCTGGGAGCGATGCGCGGACTCTGGAGGCTCCAGAGGCGGATAGCAGAGAGGCAGAGGAATAGGAGGAGCCTGTTCCTAGTGCACGCGTGCGAAGAGCTGCCAGAAGGCAAAAGCAGCTAAAGCAAAAAGGACGACTCAGGAGTAAGGCCAGGAGATGATTGGCTCCTCCCAGAAGGCCTTTAAAAGAGCAGCAACGGCTCTTGGGATCTTTGTAGGAAAGCAACGTTGCTACAATTGTTTCTTGTCTCCTATTTCTGAACTTCATGTGGTTCTTGCCAAGAAAAGCCTTTGGCAGGGTGCCAAAGAAGACAAAGGTTTGTGATAAGGCTGAAGGACTGTTTATGAAGGACTTGTTTTGGACTTAATTTGGACTAAGATGAGAATGAAGTAATTCTCAGCTGTTCTAATAAAGGATGTTTGTTTAGGACTGATTGTGTCTGGTAATAACTACTTGGGCCAAGCCACACCACGCCTACCAAGCTACGCCCACAGAACCGGTAGTAAAAATATTTGGATTTCGCCACTTGAAGTCAGGTCAATGTAAAGATAAGTGATGTGGGGGAAGAGGAGAACCAGTTTGACAACAAGAAGGGGGAGCAAATGAGGACTTGTGGAGCAATGTGGATAGACTTATAAGCAATGGAAAAGTAAACTTCAGTGAAAAATGATGCTAAGAAGTGATGAGGTGACCAGAGAAGCAAGAAGCTGGAAGGGGATGACAGAAATAATAAAAGTTGTCTATCTCAGCTTGCCTGTAATACAAGAGCTGGTTCTCACACCAGAAAGAGTAAGTAAAGAAATTATGACAAAACAGATGGTTACAGGTTAGCTTGCGGCCCCATTGCGAACCAGTAGTAAAGGTAAATAGAACCAGGGGTGGGTTCTAAAACTTTTTACTACCAGTTCTGTGGGTGTGGCATATTTTGTGGGCATGGTTTGATGGTCATGTGACAATTCTTTAGGATTTTGCAGAGGTACTGGTCTACCAGGCTTTTAACTGATTGCAGAGCTGTACCAGTCTACCCATTTGTTCTTGGAGCGTTCCGGTCTACTCATTTGTTTCTGGAGGCTCCGGTCTACCCATTTGTTTTTCGAGCGCATTGGTCTACCACTGCACTGCCTTTTAACACTGATCAGCTGTAGGGCGGCCCTTTGAAGCCCCGCGGCAAGAGTTTAAACAGTTTATTTCCTTCCAGCCGATCAGCTGGGACTCGGGAGGCAGCAATAGATTGGGGGCAGGGCCAAATAAAAGGTAAGAATAATGTGGGGGTGGGCGGGACGGCCCAGCTCCCGAACAAAGAACCAGTTTGGTGATGTCATATCATCACCGCTACCAGTTCGACTGAACCAGGCCGAACCGGGAGAAACCCACCACTGAGTAGAATGCACCCCTGATCACTGGTTAAAAATTCTGGTGCGCTTTGTTGGTTTGCCTTTTAAAGCCATGCAAATTTCCTCAATAAATGAACTTTCCTTTCAGAACATCAGTATCCATTTGAAAACTGCCACAATTGTTTGTTTGTTTGTTTTTATCACAAGAGCCAAGGATTCAGGAGGAAGTCTTTGTGATTAAAGATTTATAAGTCTGCAGATCGTGGAGAAGGTGTTTAAGGCAACAAAGGCTTCTCGGTTAATATCCTTTTCTCCCGCACATCCTTTGTAATCATCCACTAGATAATAGGTGTAATGAACTTATTATTCAACATATTTCTGAAATCGCATTATCCAATTAAAAGCCCCTGCTTAATGGACCAGAATTCAATCTGGAAACAATAAAGATGCCGAAACTTCAGTATGTGCCTTTTCGCCACCGCTGCCCCACTCACTTTCCACGTACCTTCAAAATTCCCACCTCTGATCATGTTCCCCTAAAACAGCTGAAGACTTTGGGGATGCTTTTCAAAGCCTGCCACTAAAATAACCAGCAAATCCTTTCACTAGATCTCCAAAATTTGTGCAATGGAATCAATATTTACTCCCACTGACAAATTTAATAATTTAGAGGTGGACAGAACTTCAGGTGAAAGATCAGCTAATCTTGCCAAAAGAGATGAAGAACCTGGGGCTGATCTACAAATCTCAGCATTCTTCATTCCTACTGGTTCTACTCAAAATAGTTGCTCAGTAGTATCTGTAGATCAAAGGTTTCCCTCTCTGGGCTACAACTTTTCATTAAGAGGGTTTATGCCCTCATATTGGAGCTGCTCATTAAAAGACCTAGAAGGTCTTTGATAGGTCATGATAGGCAAGTTTAATAATAATAATGATAATGATAATGCTGCAGCAAAATTGCAAAAACTGATTACAAAGCTAGACACGACCAAGTTGCTAAATTAGTCCACTGGTCATAATGTAAAAAATACGACTTTCCTGTATCCAAAAAGTCATGGGAACATAAAGTGGAAAAAGTTATAGAAAACGAGAAGGTGAAGATCTTATGGGACTTTTGATTACAGACAGATCGTCACTTGGAACACAACACGCCAGATACCACAGTTGTCGAAAACCGAAACGGACAATTTATTGACATCGCGGTATCAGGAGATGCCAGAGTCGAAGAAAAAGAACTGGAAAAAAAAATCATGAAATATCGCGACCTGGCCATCGAAACTACACGGCTATGGATGAAACATGTAACAGTGATACCCATCGTCATCGGGGCACTTGGTGCCATGTCCAAGAATTTTATAAGATACATCAACAAATTGCAGCTTCATGCAATAACACCAGTGGAACTGCAAAAAACTACGCTACTTGGAACATCGTACATCTTAAGAAGGTACTTGGTTGATACCTAGGACGCTGGCAGCAACCCGTATTAACCATTAGCACCAGTCAATGGTATTTGTGATGCATTTTTGAATGTTCAATTGACTGAGTTTCATTTTTTAATGAATAAAGTAAATAATAATAACTTTATTGTCATTGTACATGTATACACAGTATACCCATACAACGAAATTCACTTAACAGCCAAAGACCAGGTCCAACACACATAACAATCCCCAAACACACCCCCACCCACCACAAATTCCCCACCCCTAAACCACCTAAACATCCACACAACAGATTAAGTAATGCTGTCCAACAGCTCACTAAT
The DNA here is from genome assembly GCA_012654045.1 of Ptyas mucosa. Lineage (NCBI taxonomy): Eukaryota > Metazoa > Chordata > Lepidosauria > Squamata > Colubridae > Ptyas > Ptyas mucosa. Next base: position 64,509,855 of record WNWU01000002.1, read on the forward strand.
GGTGGCTCTTTAGTTCATTGTTGAGTGCAATTATCAACTACGAGGTTTTAATTTTGGGAAATTTAATTTTCATATTGGTTTTAGGTGTTGTTGTTGTTGTTTTTATTAGTGTGAGCCGCCCCAAGTCCTTCGGGAGAAGGGCGGCATATAAATTTTAATAATAAAATAAATAAATTATAGCTCTGGGATAAAAACTATTCAGAAAACGTGTGGTCCGAGTTTTAATTGTTCTGTATCTTCTGCCAGAAGGCAACAGTCTAAAAAGATTGTAAGCAGGATGGGAAGAGTCTCTGAGAATGTTATGCAACTTCCTCAAACAGTGAGATTCGAAGATGTTGTCCAGGCTTGATAGCTGGAGCCCAATGATATTCTGGGCAGTTTTAATGATTCTCTGTAGAGCATTTTTTGTCTGCTACAGAGCTGCTCCCATACCATGCAAGAATGCCGTATGTCAGGACACTCTCAATGGTGCTGCGATAGTAGGACAGAAGTAGATGCTGCGATAGATTTATCTTCCTGAGCATTCTCAGGAAGTACAGTTTAATGCATTTGTTAGCTATCAGTTGAAGTAGACAACCAAGGTTGATTATGGGACTGTATCGGTGGTGGTATTCAGCTGGTTTGGACCAGTTCGGGTGAATCAGTTGTGGCAACCTGCCTGCCCCGGCACTATGCCATCCTATTTAGCCACGTTTCTAAGCCGTGTGCATGCGTGAGCAAGTGAGCAAAGCGCATGTGTGGAAGGCTGCGCACATGCACGGATGGCGCATGCACTCACATTTTTGGTGCGCGGCAAACCGGTGGTAAAATTATATGAAACCCACCTCTGGACTGTTTATGCTGTGAACCTCACAATGAGACTGCAGAACATTCAACCTACCACATTAGAGTCTGAATAATTAAACAATTCAGCAAGGTTTTCCATATTACTTTATATATAATTATTTCTTGAAGGCGAAGCTTGAAAAAAAAAATCCTAGATCAGATTCAATAGCTGGATTTATGGAAATTACCAAGAAGAAGAATTGCTACATATTGCTAACTGAATGTAAGTATAGGTAGTCCTTGACTTACAACCACAATTGAACCCAAAATTTCTGTTGCTAAGCAAGAAAGCCTCTAAGTCAATTTTGCCCCATTTTATGACCTCTCTTGCCACTGTTGTTAAGTGAATCACTGCAGTTGTTATATCAGTAACCCAGTGATTAAGTGCACCTGGCTTCCCCTTCGAACGTGCATCTTTCCTAAAATATTCATTCAGAAAAGAAAAGTGATTGACAATGGCTTTCCTGAATCGGGAAGTTGGGAGGTCACATCTTCCAGGAAATTATCCAATGGTAATCCTAAAGATGCTGTTTCAGGAGGCAACTGGAGTTTCTTGTTTTTCTTTGAAGACCTTTCGCTTCTCATCCAAGAAATGTCTTCAAAGAAAAACAAGAAAGTCTTTTTTATATATATAAAGAGAAAACATGGCTATATAATTAACTGATTTTCATTAAGATGCCGGTTTGTATGATTTGGAATAAGATTTAAGGAAATGTATGATATAAAACAATTGGGTTTATTATTTTTATAAGAAATGAATGATTGTAACACCACATAATTAATTGATTTGTAGTAAGATGTTGGATATTGAAATAGCTGACAATGGAAAATATTAGTGATTATATTAAGGGAATATAAGGAAATATTAAGGAAGAGCCTTGGTGACGCAGCAGACTAAAGTACTGTTAAGTAGGACCAGCTGCCTGCAATTACTGCAAGTTCGAATCTCACCAGGCTCAAGGTTGACTCAGTCTTCCATCCCTTCGAGGTAGGTAAAATGAGGACCCGGATTGTGGGGGCAATAAGCTGACTTTGTATAAAAAAGAACACCGCTTGGGGGGGCCGAAAGCCCTACTAAGCAGGTATATACAAAAGTATGAAGGCTATTGCTTAACGCATTGTAAGCCGCCCTGAATCTCCGGAGAAGGGCGGCATATAAATCGAACCAATAAATAAATAAATAAATAAATAAATAAATAAATAAATAAATAAATATTAGGAATTATATTATGTGAGATTTTAAATTTAAGGAGTTTAATATAGAGATGAAGGGAAAAATTGAATTTGTTTAAGATTAAAGGTTAGGATGAAGGGTAATATTGGCTTAAAAAATAGAATAAATATGGCAAAAAGGGAATTTATAAATTGTAAATTTAGTTGAAATGGTTAAAAACTGTTTAAATCTGTGAACTGGCCAATACTCTGTTCAGAAAAAATACATTGTATGTTTGTTTGTTTGTTTGTGTAAAATTTTTTTAAAAAATACTTTTTTTAAAAAAAAAAAAGAAAAACAAGAAAGTCCATTTGCTTCCTGAAAAAGCACCTTTCGAACAACCATGACCTGGATGACTGAGAATAGCTCCACAGACTTTTATCCAGCGGTGAAATGCTCCCGGTTCGGACCGGATCACCCGATCCGATAGCGATGGCGGCAGGTGGTTCGGAGAAACACCCCCCCCCCCCATGCTCAGCTGAGTTGCACGATCATCAGAGGCTTTATTCTTTAACTTTTAAAAGCATTTTTTCTACAACCTCTTCTGACGAAAAAAATGCTTTTAAAAGTTAAAAAAAAAAGCCTCTGATGATCGCGCGGCTCAGCTGGGATCCTCAGAGGCTTTTCAAAGCATTTTTTTCTGCAACCTCTTGGCCAAAGAGGTGGTAAAAAAAATGCTTTGAAAAGTCTCTGACGATCCCAACTGAGTTGCCTGGTCGGCAGAGTGGCTTTTCAAAGCATTAGAAAAAATGCTTTGAAAAGTTAAAAAAAAAAAGTTGGCCATGCCCACCCAGTCACATTACCCCCCCCCCCAAGCCATGCTCACAGAACCGGTAGTAACACATTTTACATTTCACCCCTGCTTTTATCCAATGGTAAAGTGCATCAGCCAGCAGTCTAGAGTTAGCACTGGTCAAGTCAGTGCTAAAATATCACCATCCAGGCAGAAATGTCTTAAACTGGCTTAGCGTCCAGCTGGCATCAACACAGGACAGGAACTTCTGATGGGTGCAGTGCAGGCATTGAATGATTCACGTATGGATTTTGGCCAACTCGTTGATCCCAAAGACTTATGAGTAGGCAGTGTGAGTCCAAGGGAGCACATGAGACACCTTTGGCCTCATTTCAAAATTAAAGCAATCAATTTCAACGTCTGGTAAGAGCAATGTGTTCCTTTCTTGACAGCCTCCTGTGTCAAGAGTGAAGAACTAGGGGGGGGGGGGGAAGAAGTATTAAGAAAAGAGAGAAAATGTTCCAACTAAAGTTACAGCGGCAGTGAAAAAAGTGACTTATGACTATTTCTCACACTTACATCCATTGATCAGCATCCCCATGATCACAAGATCAAAACTCAGAGCTTGGCAACTGATGCATATTTATGTTGGTTGCAGAGTCCTGATCTCCATTTGCGACTTTCTAACAAGCAAAGTCAATGGGGAAGCCAGATTCACTTAACAACCAGGTTACTAACTTAACGCCTGCAGTGATCTGCTTAACAAGGAGCCTTGGATAGTACAGTGGTCTAAAGCCCTGTTATTAACATCAGCTGCCTGCAATTATTGCAGGTTCGAATCTCACCAAGGCTCAAGGTTGACTCAGCCTTCCATCCTTTCTAAGGTAGGTAAATTGAGGACCCAGTTTGTGGGGGCAATAAGCTGACTTTGTATAAATATACAAAAGTATGAAGGCTATTGCTTAGTGCATTGTAAGCCGCCCTGAGTCTCCGGAGAAGGGCGGCATATAAAATCAAATTAAAAAAAAACCAAAAAAAAAAAACCAACTGTGGCGTGAAAGGTCGTAAAATGGGGCAAAACTCACTACACAAATGTCTCACTTAACAAGAGAAATGTTGGACTCAATTGTGGTCGCAAGTCGAGGACTACCTATATACCGTTTTTTAGAGCTGTATGCCACTCAGCATCACACATCACTAAGAGGTCTAGAGCAGTAGTGGGTTTCAAATTTTTTTACTACCGGTTCTGTGGGTGTGGCTTGGTGGGCGTGGCTTGGAGGGCGTGGCAGGGGAAGGATACTGTAAAATCTCCATTCCCACCTCACTCCAGAGAAAGAATACTGTAAAATCCCCATTTCCTCCCGACCAGCTGGGACTTGGGAGGCAGAGAATAGATGGGGGTGGGGCCAGTCAGAATTTTTACTACCGGTTCTCCAAACTACTCAAAATTTCCACTACCAGTTCTCCAGAACTGGTCAGAACCTGCTGAAACCCACCTCTGGTCTAGAGGGCTTATAAATTGCATAAATACTTCCTTTAAAAAAAAAATATCTCCATTTCAGGCTTCAATACTTTATACTTTTATTAGGTTTTATTAAATTTCTGAAGACAGACAGCTAGTCTTCCTATTTATCTAGATCTGCATTTTACATCAGTCTGATTTGGAAGTAATGGGAAAGCTCATAAGGTAGATATTTTTATTCACCAGGGTAAAAATATACTGTTTCTAATTTAGGAGGTTATGTGAAGGTTTCAAAGTTAGTTGCCATGGGCATCTCGGTCCTCTGATGTTATTTAGCTGTTTATTACATTCACAACAAGACTCGCCTCCAGAGACTCAAGGTGGCATGTAGTGGGGCCTTCCTATTTTTATAACAATGACAACCCTTTTTAAAGATGTTGAAATGAAGGACCATCCTCACATCGGATGGAGGCAAATGCTGGTCTAGAACAGGGGTCTCCAACCTTGACAACTTTGAGCCTGGTGGACTTCAACTCCCAGAATTCCCCAGTCATTGAAGTCTGCCAGGCTTAAAGTTGCCAATGTTCTGTCCCCTCCCTGCTTCAGAAGCCCAGACAAGCACACACACTCGAACAGAAGTATTCAGAAGTTGTTTATTTACCATCCATAAACAACAAGCTGGCAGCGAGCCCGGGAGAGATAACGACAGTTGTTGTTTTGAGTTGCCACGGCCAGTCCCTGATAAGGCTCCAAGTATTTATGTCCAATACAAGTTTAAAAGAAAACACTCATCTGCTGCAGTATTTCAGGACACAAGCAGTCAGGTTAAAACTTTGTTCGTCACAAAAGCCAACAAGGTAAGATCAGCTCCTTTTATACCTTGTGGGGCGTTGGCTTTGTGACTCATCACCTCGTGCTCGGCCCCACCCACTCCTTTGCTGAGCCCGTCTCTCTGATCGTCGCCACCTGGGATTAATCCACTCCCTCTCTTCATTAACATCTGACTCAGAGGAGCTTTCTTCCACAGGGCTTTCAGCTGGGGCCTGGGGTGGTGCCAAACCAGACGGGCCAGGGGAGGAGTCCCTTGCCTCCTCCTCCTCTTCACTTTTGGAGGATTCTTCCTCCGGAGGTCCGGGCTCGGGAGCCGAAGACACAACAGCCAAGGTTGGAGATCCCTAGTCTAGAAGGCCCTGAGTATGATCCCACAAAATCCTATGGAAAATTCTGGTCATTGTTACACCATCTCAGTAGAGTTGTGTCAAAATCTGCACAGAATTCTGCACAGTAGCACATAGGACAGCACTCCAGAGGGTCAACGTCATTGCCCTGAGGATCATTGGCTGTCCTCTTCCCTCTTTGGAAGAACTTTATAGCTCCCACTGCCTTAAGAAAGTTCAAACCATTCTTAAAGACCCATCTAATCTCATCCTGGGCACCCTTTTTTTGAACTATTACCATCTGGCAGACGGTACAGGATAATTAAAACAAAAAGGACAAATAGGCTGAAAAACAGCTTCTATCCCAGGGCAATAACCATATTGAATTCTATGGTATAGTTCAATATCGGATTTTCAATTTCAATTATATAGAATGTAAAGGAAGTATGTTTGTGTTTTTATTTTTATAGTTATAATGTACACTGAAGTCGGCCTTTAATTTCGTTGTACCATGTGCAATGACAATAAAGTAAACTAAAAGACGAGAATTTTCACTGCAAGCAGGAAAAAAAAGGATATTTAATATCCTTAGTAAGAATACTGCATCATTTATAAAGTGCCGCTTTATAAAGCCTTAGTAAGGCCATACCTGGAATATTGCATCCAGTTTTGGTTGCACATATTATAAAAAAGATGTTGAGATTCTAGAAAGAGTGCAGAGAAGAACAACAAAAATGATTAGGGGACTGGAGGCTGAAACATATGAAGAGCGGTTACAGGAATTGAGTATGTCTAGTTTAATGGAAAGAATGAGTAGGGGTGACATTATAACGGTCTTCCAATATTTGAGGGGCTGCCACAAAGAAGCGGGGATCAACCTATTTTCCAAAGCACCAGACAGCAAGACAAGAAACCATGGATAGAAATTAATCAAGGAGAGAAGCAACCTTGAACTAACGAGAAATTTCTTGACAGTGAAAATAATGAATCAGCCTTGTCTTCAGAAGTTGTGGGTGCTCCATCATGAGAGGCTTTTAAGAAGAGATTGGACAGCCACTTGTCTGGAATGGTATAGGGCAGTGATGACTAACCTTTTTGCCATCGCGTGCCAGGAGGGGGTTGGGGGGGGGTCATGCTCACATGTGCCGACACCCATAATTCTATGTTCCCCGCCCCCACGCATGCATGCATGACCCACCCCCCTCTCCCCCCACTCCTGGCACGTGATGGCCTGGTAGGCCCATTTTTCTCTCTCACCTGGCTCCAGAGCCTCTCTAGGAGTCTGGGGAGGGCAAAAATGGCCTCCCCCCCCCGGAGGCCCTCCAGAGGCCAAAAATGGCCCATTTGCCAACTTCCGGTGGGACCAGAAGGCCCATTTTTTATTGTCCCCATCCTCCAGAGCCTCTCTAGGAGTCTGGGCAGGGCGAAAACGGCCTCCCCACCCCCGGAGATCCTCCGGAGGCCAAAAACGACCCGTTTGTCAACTTCTGGTCCCACTTCTGGCCTCCGGAGGGCCTCCGGGGGGTGTGTGGAAAGCCGTTTTTGCCCACCCCAGACTCCTAGAAAGGCTCTGGAGCCAGGTGAGAGAGAAAAACAGGCCTTCCCCATCACCCCCCGAGGCCCTTCAGAGACAGGAAACAACCTGTTTACCTACTTCTGGTGGGCCCAGAAAGCCCAAAAATCAGGTGGCTGATGTGCGCATGTGCGCTGGAGCTGAGCTCGCATTCCCACTGATATGGCTATACGTGCCACCTGTGGCATGCGTGCCATATGTTCACCATCACAGGTATAGGGTCTCCTGCTTGAGCAGGGTTTTGGACTAGAAGACCTCCAAGGTCCCTTCAAACTTTGTTATTCTATTAAAAAATATTCTTCAAGTTTCAAATCTCCACTCCTTTCCCCAGTTCTTTCTCTGACCTTCAATCCATTCTCCCTGTTAAATTCTTAAATTCTTTCAGGCTATAAAAGTGAGAAAAATCTCTCTCAGATACTTTAAAAAGAAATGCCACATATGATAATTAACAGAACACTGGAACGAAAGTATCAATGTGAAACAAAATAATATAACTATGCCCTTTGCCGGATTATCTGAAATCTGCCAGCCACTACCTAGATGCCAATGACAAGGTCAAAAAGAGAAGTGAAGACGATTATCAACTCCTGATGATTGTGCCTAGAGTCTGATATTCAAAAATGAAATGTCTTTGCTTCTGCTGAGCTATCATATTGAATAATATTTTTGGTCTTATTTTCTCAGCACCATCTACAACAGGGGTGTCAAACTCAAGGCCCGTAGGGTAATTAGCTCTGGCCTGCGGTGCCACCCAGAAGTGGGTTCTATTTACCTTTACTACTGGTTTGCAATGGACTGCGCATGCACGCTTTGCTTCACTTCTGCGCACGATCTGATCACCCATGATGACATCATGCCGGGTGGACAGAGCTTCCTGCCGGTTTAACTACCAGTTCTATAGAACTGGACCGAACCAAGAACAACCCAACACTGGTGCCACCCTGGAAACAGTGAAGGACTGGCCTGTGGTGCTTCTGCCAGCAAAAACAAGCTCCCGAGCTCTGTTTTCTGCTACCACAGCCTCCTGCAACCCTCTGCCAGTGAAAACAGAGCTCACACATGGCCCTTTTGAGCTCCGTTTTCACTGGAAGAGGGTTGCAGGAAGCCATGGCAGCCAAAAATTGAGTTTGGGAGCCTGTTTTTGCTGGCAGAAGCACAGCGGGCCAATCTTTCACTGTTTCCCAGGAGGCCTCGAGGCCAGATCTAAATACCCTGCGGGCTAGATCCAGCAGTCAGCAGAAGTAGCCTGCATTACTACACTCTAACACCACTGCGCCACCGTGGCTCATAATGTACAAGATAATTAAGTTTTCCAGAATAGGAAAATATGGTGCGTTTCTTTAAGAACATCCCCAAAATTCATGCAGCATACGAACCTTACAGTGATCCCTAAGCAAGCATCAGGCTATGTCACCGGCATGTCAAAAAGAGAAACCATATAGCCTTATATTTAGGAAGTGAAAATCCATTTACAAATCCTTCCTATATACTTCCTATCACCTTGGCTAATCCTTATCCCAGGCACATTACAGAAAATATAAATCTCTGTTGAAAGAGCAGAGTAGGATTTACTAAATGCTGCTCGAAAATCATGACCCAAGAAATAGTACAGAAAATAAACAACAACCACCCCATGGTTCTTTCAAGTAAAAATTAATGAATGTCGAGGCTATTTTTCGCATTCCGGGGTCATTGAGTGTAATACCTGTCCAGAATACTATGAATAATGAAGAGAATTTGCTTGATTTCTAGGTATTCTGTTTTATTAAGACATTTGACAAGCTTAAGCAACAAACTAAAATATTAGTGGGGTCTTTGGTTCTTTAAAACAGCCTTGGGATACTTGAAACATTATGTAAGTAATTTCAGGTAGATATACAACCAGTGGTGAAATCCTACTGGTTCGCACTGGTTCGAGTGAATTGGTATTAAAAAAAAAGCTACCAGTTGTCCAAACCGGTATTTCCGACGATCAGCTGTGCCGCGTGATTTAACCCTGTATACACCCTTAAGATGATGGCTATTTGTACTGTTTTCTGTTGGGATGCTGGGAATGGAAGATTATTGTACTCAGGAATTCAATCAAGAAATTACTTACTTACCTATTAACTGATTATTGGAAGGTTGTCCAAAAACAAGCCCACTTTGGATATTAAAGAAATCCACCATGGATTTCTAGGGAAATGGATTTGTGAAAGCTCCTACTTTTGAACTGCAGTGGAATTTGTTTCAATATTAGAGAATATCAGTAGGACAACCTTGGTGGCGCAGCAGACTAAAGTGCTGTTAAGTAACACCAGCTGCCTGCAATTACTGCAAGTTCAAATCTCACCAGGCTCAAGGTTGACTCAGCCTTCCATCCTTTCGAGGTAGGTAAAATGAGGACCCGGTTTGTGGGGGCAATAAGCTGACTTTGTATATAAAAGCCGCTTGGGGTGGGCCGAAAGCCCTACTAAGCAGGTATATGCAAAAGTATGAAGGCTATTGCTTAACGCATTGTAAGCTGCCCTGAATCTCCGGAGAAGGGTGGCATATAAATCAAACCAATAAATAAATAAATAAATAAACCATATCAGGACTGAAAGGTGGAGTTTTTGGTGTTCTCTGACCTTGATTTTTGCTTGCAGATATTTCATTACCCAACTAAGCAGGGGTGAAATCCAGCAGGTTCTGACAGGTTCTGGAGAATCGGTAGCGGGAATTTGGAGCAGTTCAGAGAACCGGCAAATGCCACCTCTAACTGGCCCCAGAGTGGGGAAGGAATGGGGATTTTGCAGTATCCTTCCCCTGGAGTGAGGTGAGAATGAGGATTTTGCAATATCCTTTCCCTGCCACGCCCACCAAGCCACACCCACCAAACCACACCATGCCCACCAAGCCATGCCCACAGAATCAGTAGTAAAAAAAATTGGATTTCACCACTGCAACTAAGTAATATCATCCGTATGTTATCTAATTGAGTAATGAAACATCTGCACACAAACAACCAAGGTCAGAAAACATTAAGAATTCCACAGCAAAATCTTTATCTGGTTTAAAAAAAAACTTCAGTGAAAAGTACATCTGTAAAAGAATGTCTATACATGTCAAAAATTGTCAAAAAAGTGGTACTTGTACTCAGAATTTAACTAGGAAACATGAATGAAATATGTCTGCGGTCCAGGCTTTTGCCTGACTCTGTCTGGCCCATGTGAGGAAATTAACAAATCTAATGTAAACAATCACACTGTAAACATGGAGAAGAATCTGAGTTGGGGTCCAGCTCTATGCAGTTGCCATGCGCTCCTTCAGTTGGCTGGTGGATATGGAGGGCAAAAGAAGAAAGAGCTTTTCTGCCCCTGCACAGAGCTTACCCCTCACCCGGAGCAGCCTGAGGAGATGGCGACAGAGGTTATTGTGTGAGGGGACCTATGCTCAACCACCCACCATCCCTCAGTCAAAGCATGGTCTTGTGGGAGAGTAGTGAAACACAGCCAGAAACTGTTGGTTTGGCCTTCCACAACAGTCCCAGGTCTTCATATGATCCCCTTGGGAACATTAATTTCCCACTGTTGCTCTACAGGATAGCAATGGTGGGCTCCTCCCCAAGATGGCTGCAGCACAGTAAGAGACTTTCTTTTCTCTTACTGGCAATCTGCTGTTTTCACTGCCAAAGCTGGCTCTTCAGTAGTGCGGCTCTCTGGATTTGAATGGGAGCACTTAGGAATGACCCAGGATGACTTTCGGATGACCATGGACCCAGTTGGGATAGGGAGTCTGGAAGATTCCAGTTCCTTCTGAAAGGGATCGAAAAGAAGTCACTGGATGAGTACATCTTCCTGTCAGCAGTTTCGTTTTCCCTAGTGCACTGAGATCACAACTTTCACCTTTTGAATTTATTGCTTTATTTTGCTTTTTTGCTTTAAAAAGATAGTAATAGCAACCAGATCTAAGCTTATATACCACCCCATAGCAATTTAAAGCACTCTCTGGATGGTTTACAATGTCAGCATATTGCCCCTAATAATATGGATCCTCATTTTATCAATTTCGGAAGGATGGAAGGCTGAGTCAACTCTGAACTCCATTAGGATCAAACTCTAAGCAGTGGGCGGAGTTTGCCTGCAAAAACTGCATTTTAACCACTGTGCCACCAAGGCTCTTACCAGGAGGTAAAGGATGCTTTATCCACAAAGGGAAGAATGTATAATTATTTCATCTTTGTATTCCTCCTTGTCCGGTAATAGATGGACCAAAAACTGGGGCTGGAAAGAAATTCCTTGTTAACAAATCAGCCTAACCAAGATCAATGGTCTTATTTAATAACTTCTATTACCCAAGCCCACTTGGGAAATAATTGCAAAAAAAAAAGAAAAGAAAAAAGATTCAGCCTGTATCTTTGCAATGGCCTATTATGCTCCATGGAGCAGTCTTCCTTAAATATTAGTGACCTGGAATTAAAAGTGATAACAGTGCCATTAATAAACTCTGGGGAGACATAATTGATCTGTGACAGTTTAATGATGACTTTCAGTCACGGAACACAGAGGCCTGTTCATCTCTGCATCACTGTCCAAGATCCCAGTATTTAAACTGATGGGTCCAATTGGAAAAGAGCTTTCTTCCCCTCCCTCAGATTATTATGGTCTTGTTTTATTAATTAGATATGCTTTCCTAAGACCGTGAATCATTGAAGACAGCAGCAGACTACCTTCTAATCTGAATTCTAATAAGAATTTCATTTCTATCATTGATGCTTGGCATCCACAAATATTACATTTTATATTAAATGGGATATTTGATTTTATTGGTTACAGATCCACACATATCAGATTCCTACCCAGTGATTGGGGGTATCTCTGATATGTGTAAATATTTAAAGGTTGTGTACTGATTGTGAGGTTTTCCCAGTTGCAATGTATGGTTGGACTATAAGGAAGGCTGTGCGTCAAAGAATTGAGGCCTTTGAACTCTGGTGCTGGAGAAGACTCTGAGAGTCCCTTGGGCTGCAAGGCGATCAAACCGGTTAGTCCTAGAGGAGATCAACCCTGACTGCTCTTTAGAAGGCCAGGTCCTGAAGATGAAACTCAACTACTTTGGCCACCTAATGAGAAGGAAGGACTCACTGGAGAAGAGCCTAATGCTGGGAATGATTGAGAGCAAAAGAAGAAGGGGACGACAGAGAACGAGGTGGCAGGGTGGAGTCACTGAAGCAGTCGGCGTGAGCTTAAAAGGACTCCAGAGGATGGTAGAGAACAGGAAGGCCTGGAGGAAAGTTGTCCATGGGCTCGCGATGCATCGGGCATGACTTCACAACTTACAACAACAACCTGATCGTGAACAACGCTTACTTCATTCTAAAACTTTAACAAAGAAACCAATAAAAATCCCTATTTTTATTTTCCTGATTTTCGGGCTTTCTGGGCCCACTGGAAGTCGGCAAACGGGCTGTTTCCGGTCTCTGAAAGGCCTCCAGGGGGGTGGGGAGGGCTGTTTTCGCCCTCCCCAGGCTCTTAGAAAGCCTCTGGTGCCTGGTGAGGGCAAAAAATGGGCCTACTGGGCCCACCGTGCCATCACATGCCAAAAGTGGGGGGAGCACGGGGGTGACGAGCGCATGCGCGGGTGGGGTAGGGCACATAGATTTATGGGTGTGGGCACGCATGCGCGCAACACCCCACACTCCCCCCGCTTTTGGCACGCGATGGCAAAAAGGTTAGCCATCACTGCGATAGAGCCTGTAGCCTGAGATACCCTCCTGACCTCTTAACCCAAGTCATCATCACAACCAGGGATGGGTTCTACTTAACTTTACTACCGGTTCGCATCACGCCTGTGTGTGCACGCTCTTCTGCACATGCGCAGAAGCTTTTGCACATGCGCAGATCACCTATGATGACATCTGGGTCAGTGGGCGAAGACTCCCGTCGGTTTTACTATTTTTCACAAGAAACCGGTACAGACCAGTTTCTTGCGAACCGGTCTGAACCGGGGGCAACTCACCACTGATCACAACTGACCTTGCAAAACTTTCCAAGATCAGCTAATGTCAAACACATTGACTTCGCTTCAGTTGTATATCAGAAGTCAGGGAAAATCTTGGTTCGCACTATGGTTTTGTTACCGAAATAATCTGTCAGCAAGGAATCAGGAATTGGTCAATTGCTGCAATTTATTTGTTGGAGGCAGAGCAATTCAGAACTAATAAGCAGAAACATACGGGACTTGGCTCTTTAAAACGATAAGAAGTTGGATATTTTCAACATGACTCCATAGCCAGTTTGCCATGTACTCTATCAGTCTCTTGATGGTATGGCCAAATAAATCTATATTGATGCCTCCATATAATAGACAAATCCAGAGAGATTTTTCTTTCTTATTTATCATTCTCACCATAGAAACTTTCAGACAGATAGATCAGAGGCGGTATTCATTTACTTTCCCTACCGGTTTGCAAATGTGAGCATGTGCGTCTAGGCATGCGCCTGTTCTGCCCCAGCTATGGACCCCAAAGAACGCAGCACACACAAAGTCTGTACAAACCTTAGTTTACTAAATTAAATCAGTCTTTTTTCAAACAAAGGCTGTTAATTAACTTTCTTAAGTTAATAGCCTACAAGAATCCAAAGAATAAATAATCGTGATCTTACTATGGTTGGCAGAAAGCCCAGAAGCAATTTGCAGGAAACTGATAAGAGAACTAAGATCCAGATGTGAACAAATAAGAGTGAACAAAGTTGTTCCCTGCAAATTGCTTCAGTCAGCGTTCCTCCTTAAATAGGCTAAGGGACTGGCCAATTAGCCCCAAGCCTTACTCTCGAGGAGACCTCCTACTGAGGAGCCACTCCTGCCTTTTGGCAGCTCTGCGTGCCTGTGCATCGAGAAGAGCTCCTCCTCTTCTTCCTCTTCACTTATGGGAGCTTCTGGAGGTTCTGAAGGCCCTGGCTGAATCCCTGTCTCTGGCACCACATCTTCTCCAGCCTCCTATTGTCTGACTCGAATGCCAGCTGCACAGGCTGCTGGCGCAGCACCACACCAGCCTCCTCACTGTTGGAATCAGTTACCAGCTGCACAGGTTGCTGATGGGCCACAACAGCGCCCGGCCTTCCACACATGTGTTTTGCTGGCACGTGCACCTTCCGCGCATGCGCCCAGCCTCAAAAATGTGCCTAAATAGGATGGCATAGAACTGGGGCAGGTGGGCAGGCCCACCTGTGACTTCCACTACCGGTTCAGGCAAACCAGTCAGAACCGGCTGAATACCACCTCTGAGATAGAAAGATAATGATTGTATATTATTCGCTTTTTATCTCTCTTTCCTTGCTGCAGCCGCTCTTTGTCTCATTTTTGCCTTTTTTTAAAAAAAAAATATTTGCTGATGTTCAATAAATAAACATTATTATATTTTTGCTCACTGAAGTGAACGGTGTGCATTTTATTTTTTGCCCTGATTTGGATGGAAGGATTAACTGGGAAGTTTCTGAGCGCTAACTAAAATGGAAATCCCTACAGCAATTCTTAAAGGGATATATTTCTGTGCCCCCACGAAAATCTCATTGTTTCAAAACAGTAAGGCGACAAATCTTAGATTTTAAAAGAATATATGTTGGGGATCCTTTCACTAGTGCCTGTCAAATATGCTATATTTCATCTCATTGAATCTCCAGGAAATTTGACAGGACATTTCCTTTCGTTCTGCTAAAAAAAGAAAAAAGAACATAATCATTTATATTTTTTCCTTGTTGGAGTACAATAGGACAACTGTATTAATTGTATATCTGAGAATCAAGTTTAATCCCTCTACCTCATAATTGATCCAGTCATTTCCATAACCATCAGTTCCATATTTAATTTCTTTAAAAATTCAAAAAGGATCTTTATACTTATGTGAACAATGATAGGAATTTTTCTACCTCCTCCACATGATCTCCACACGTTGAGATCATACGGAGAGCTAATGTTTGAACTTCCTTCGGAATTGTTGGAAGGAAAATCCATCTAGTTCAGTTCCAAGCCGGAAGAAAAGGCACTGGAAATAAAATGGAAGCTGGAGGCTGATTGGAAAGAAAGGTTCCATTTATTGATGAAGCAAAACCACCAACCACATGTAAGGTGACCTACTTTTTTACAATGAGAAGGAGGACATGTGTGTGTGTGCCATGTTGTGTTTCAGTAAGAAGTAAACAAAGCCACTTGAGCGCGATACACTCTCTCAAAACAATTCTCCTGTGTGGAGCGCATGCGTCTCATAATTGCATCTCGCCACACAGTACCGAGCCTTGATGAATCGTCATGTAGAATACAAATACGTCACATCATATGCAACGGATCGGATCGGTATCGATTGAATATGGAGAGTTACAGATTAGTCTTCAAATATCGAAAAGGAGGACATGTAGGAGGATACTTTTCGAGAGAGGACAGAACTTACAAAAGAAGGACTGTCCTCCCTAAAGGAAGATGATTGGTCACCTTAACTACATGTGATTCTGGGCAGCTGACAAAATGGAGTTGAGAGTAGGTGGGTTTTTATATACCTTCTTTGGGCTTTGTATTTGAGCTTCCTGCATTTCTAAAAGCTGGCCTCCTCAGTTTCTGCCTGGAGCAGGGAAACTGGGGTTGGTTTCTCCTCCCTTAAGATGTTTTTCCCCATTTCTTCTTTAGGGGAAATATTCTATCTTGTCTTTTTTTTAATATTCCCCAAAATATTTCATTCTTCTGGGGTGGAGGGGCTTCCCACAGAATAAAACCTTACTTCTATTAGCTTTATAACTGTCTGGTTTGGTTCTGCAACCCAACAAGACAGACACAGACTTCAGAGGATAATTAGAACTGCAAAAAAAAAACCAAAACAAAAAAACAATGACTACCAGCTTGCCTTCCATTGAGGACCTGTATACTGCACGAATCAAAAAGAGGGCTACAAAAATATTTACAGACCTCTCGCATCCTAGACATAAACTGTTTGAACTCCTACCCTCAAAACAACGCTATACAGCACTGCACACCAGAACAACTAGACACAAGGACAGTTTTTTCCCAAATGCCATCACTCTGCTAAACAAATAATTCCCTCAACACCGTCAAACTATTTACTAAGTCTGCACTACTATTAATCTTCCCATCGTTCCTATCACTTACCCTCCCACTTATGACTGTAACCTTGTTGCTTGTAGCCTTATGATTTATATTGATTGTTTCCTAATAGGATTTGATTGCTTATTTGTAACCTATGACTATCATTAAGTGTTGTTCCTTATGATTCCTGACGAAAGTATCTTTTCTTTTATGTACACTGAGAGCCTATGCACCAAAGACAAATTCCTTGTGTGTCCAATCACACTTGGCCAATAAAGAATTCTATTCTATTCTATCCTCACAGCCCCCCCCCCTCAATTTATTAAAGCCTTGACTAATAAGATTTCTATTTCTGTGATAAAAATCCTTCCAGCCCCTGGAATCAAATTAAAATAATAGTTAAAACAATAAAATACTGACCTAATGATGTTGTTCTTATTCCTCATTATTGTGAAGCTTTATAGGCATTTTGATTTCACATTATTACTCAGATCATCAACAAAGCCTAATCTAAATTCTACAGTGGCAGGTGGTAGCAAGTGATACTATTAATGAAAATGAGAATTGTAGCATCTTTCTTGCAAGCAAAAGCAAGCGCTCATCATATCAACACAATCATGCTTAGCAGCTTGTTAAATGGATTTCCTCACACAGGTTGAACTTCTCCTGCTACCTGGAACCTTGTCAGCTTCGAACAAAAACCACTTTGAAGTCACCTTTTGGATCATGACCTCAGAACCGGTGGAGCAAAAGAAATTTGCCTGGATTTGTCTTGCATCAGATTCTCCATTCTCTGGTGAGGAGTTTTTAGAACCAAAATAAGAAATGAACGCCTGATAAGAATGGTGGAACAGCCAAAAGGGCATTAGTCTAGTTTTACAATAACAAGTACAACTCTGCCACTTCTAAATACTTTTTAAGTTCAATTTCTGTCAGCAGTACAAGCCTATGCCAAAATAACTTCCATTGAAATTGTTATTATTATGGCTCATCACAGAGTCAGTCAAATGTTCAGACTGGTTTTGGCATTTTTGTCCACCTCAAGTCCTTCCCAAGAACCTGAGTAGACAAATGTTGATGTTTGATTGTGTTAGATTTGATGTTTGGTTGTGTTTGATTGTGTCATGTTGCAGGATGTAAGCTGTTCTGAATTCTGCTACCTTTAGCAATTGACTGATGGTGAATTTGTCAATGCTGGTGGTAGTGCTTTAGTTGTTTTGGGAATGCACCCAAGGCATTTATTAGAGAGGTGATATTCAGCAGGTTCTGACCAGTTCTGGAGAACCACTAGTGGAAATTTTGAGTAGTTCGGAGAACCGGTAAATACCACCTCTGACTGGCCCCGCCCCCATCTATTCTCTGCCTCCCGAGTCCCAGTTTCCCGAAACCGAGTTTCCCGGTAGGAAACTCGGGAGCTGATCGGTAGGAAATGGGGATTTTGCAGTAACCTTCCCCTGCCATGCCCACCAAGCCATGCCATGCCATGCCAAGCCCACCAAGCCACGCCCACAGAACCGGTAGTAAAAAAAAAATTGAATCCTACCACTGGTCTATTACTATTGATACAATCTTTTCCCACAGTTGTTCTATTTCTATTTGCATGTCTTTGTATTGTGTTATCTTCTCCAGTTCTTTCTCTTCTCTTCTGCTGTCTCCAGGTACTGCCACGACCACTATCCAGACTTTTTTTGTCTTTCTTATTGACAGTTGTTAAGTCTGGATCTTGTGTGGCAGGTGCCTGTCTCTTTTAATTCTAAATCCCTTTAGCATCTTCATTTTGTATTACTTTCTCTGCTATTATTATTGTTCAATGCACAGTGAGTCACATGTTCAGACTGGAGTATTATTATTAACTATCAAATTTATTTTCCTCCCATTTTTCAATGCAGGCAAATCAGAGTGGATATGATTGAACACTGCTTACCATTGGCTGAATGGAGGCAGAATATTTTAATCCAAATTAGAATAATCTTAAATAGTGTTTCCCCCATTGGCAAGCGAAATGGTGCACAAGAATATTTAAAGGAGTTACAAAAAATCTAAAGATTCCAAATTTGCTTTCCCAGAAGGCAACTCGACCGTCTTGATTTTTTTTTCTTTGAAAACATTTCACTTCTTCTCATCCAAGAAGCTTCTTCAGATCAGAACTTCTTGGAGGGGAAGCACAATGTTTTCAAAGAAAAAAACCCAAGAAAGTCCAATTGCCTTTTGGAAAAGCATCTTTGGGAACTAAAGGACAAATATTCAGTCATTTTAAAATGTCTGTTTCATGAATTCTTGGTACTCAGAACAAGATATATTTGTCTTCTTTGATTAAGCACAACAGACAATATAATGCAAACCAGAGGTGGGTTCTAATTTTTTTTACTACCAGTTCTGTGGGCGTGGCTTATTTTGTGGGCGTGGCTTGATGGTCACGTAACAATTCTTTAGGATTTAGCGGAGGTACTGGTCTACCAGGCTTTTAACTGCTTGCAGAGCTGTACCGGTCTACCCATTTGTTCTTTGAGCATCCTGGTCTACCCCCACACTGCCTTTTAACACTGATCAGCTGTAGGGCGGCCCTTTGAAGCCCCGCGGCAAGAGTTTAAACAGTTTTTTTCTTTCTAGCCATCAGCTGGGACTTGGGAGGCAGTGAATAGATTGGGGGCGGGGCCAAATAAAAAGTAAGAATAACGCGGGTGGGGTGGGAGGGCCCAGCTCCCAAACAAAGAGTGACATCATATCGTCACTGCTACCGGCTCGGCGGAACCGGGCTGAACCGGGAAGAACCCACCACTGATGCAAACTAATGTTCCTCATGCCAAAACAGTTCTCATCTATCTACGGTATATCACAGAAGTGAGTACGCCCCCTCAGCTAAAGAAGCTGAGGGTAAAGGTGATGGACTGGCCAAGCATGTTTCCAGACCTAAGCCCTATTGAGCATCTGTGGGGCATCCTGAAACAGAAGGTGGAGGTGCACAAGACGTTGTCATGGAGGAGTGGAAGAGGACTCCAGTGGCAACCTGTGAAGCTCTGGTGAACTCTACACCCCAGTGGGTTAAGGCAGTGCTGGAAAATAATGGTGGCCTCACAAAATATTGACACTTTGGGCCCCATTTGGACATTATCACTTAGGGGTGTACTCATTTTTGTTGCCAGCAGTTTAGACATTAATGGCTGTGTGTTGCGTTATTTTGAGGGGACAGCACATTTACACTGTTATACAAGCTGTATACTCACTAGTTTACATTGTAGCCAAGTGTCATTTCTTCAGTGTTGTCCCATGAAAAGGTATACTTAAATATTTACAAAATGTGAGGGAGTGTACTCCAGTGGTGGGTTTCACATTTTTTTACTACCGGTTCTGTGGGTGTAGCTTGCTGGGCATGGCATGACTTGGTGGAAGTGGCTTGTTGGGCGTGGCAGGGGAAGGATACTGTAAAATCTCCATTTCCACCCCACTCCAGGGGAAGGATATTGTAAAATCTCCATTCCCTCCCCAATCCAGGGGAAGGTTACTGCAAAATCCCCATTTCCTCCTGATCAGCTGGGACTCGGGAGGCAGAGAATAGATGGGGGTGGGGCCAGTCAGAATTTTTACTACCGGTTCTTCGAACTACTCAAAATTTCCGCTACCGGTTCTCCAGAACTGGTCAGAACCTGCTGAAACCCACCTCTGGTGTACTCACTTCTGTGATATACTGTATATGCAGATCATGGCAGATGAAGGTTCTTCTTAAAAGAAATTGAGGTAGAATGATGGTGCAGAATTTTGTCTCATAAAACTGTAGTTGAAACTGAAGTGTTTGAATGAGATGAAATTAAGATTCATCCAGTTACCACTTTCTTCCAAAACCTGTAGGTCTGAACAGGCCAATGTTCACTCTGTTTCTTCAATCAGTTCTTCGGGACAATTTGATGTGCCTTCACTGAGTAGCTTCGGAGTACATTCCCTAACTATTAAGCCGGTAGTGAAATAAGTATTTACGAAGAGATTCTAAGTGAAGAAACCTATATAACAAAAGGAGCAAATGCTACATCTGTCGAGCAGAAGAAGAAAGAGATCCTTCTGAATGGAAAGCTACAGCTTCTTTTGTGATTTCCCCAGCTCCGTTACCAGAATGAACAGATTTATTCACACAATGTAAGTGAATGTGAATTATTTATTTGGAGTGCAGAGTTTGCTTTTTTTTTTTTTTTGGTAATACACTTTTTGGATTGCTGTCTGCAAAAGACACACAAACTCAATCGTTACTTTGCAAAGAACTTGGAATACATCTAATCTAAAGCAACACCTCAAAGAACTTTTGATATTAAGTTAGATTGAAATCAGCCTTGTGTTATTTTAAGGAAATGTGCAATCCAAAAGAAGTTATGGAAATGCTTTATCTCATGAGAAAACTGCATAAGGAATAGACGCACAGGCCTCTATTTCCATCAGTATGCTGACCTTATATCATGATCCTAATACATATTCAGGATATTTAGCTAGACAGGTTTGTATATTGCCTGATCTTCTACAAGAGTGGATTATGTGGACTATTTTTTAATGGTGCTCACCATTTCTCTCATTTATTAACAACATAGCAATAGTTCAAGAATGTTTCTCCGCTTGTTGGAAGAGCTATCCCATGATTGCAATGGGGGAGAGGGAAGGACCTGTGACAGAAGATCGTCATATCCTTTTAATCTTCAAAAGACTGCATGCTAAGAACAGAGGTGGGTTTCAGCAGGTTCTGACCAGTTCTGGAGAACCAGTAGCGGAAATTTTGAGTAGTTCGGAGAACCGGTAGTAAAAATTCTGATTGGCCCCACCTCCATCTATTCTCTGCCTCCCAAGTCCTAGCTGATCAGGAGGAAATGGGGATTTTGCATTAACCTTCCCCTGGATTGGGGAGAGAATGGAGATTTTACAGTATCCTTCCCCTTCCCCTTCCTGCCCAACAAGCCACACCCACAGAATCGGTAGTAAAAAAATTTGAAGCCGACCACTGGCTAAGAACAATCATAAACTTGTCCTTGTCCTCATCCCCATCCTCCTCCCCCTCCCCCTCCCCCCTCCTCCCCCTCCTCCTCTTCCTTGTAACAGAGTAACAGTGTTGGAAGGGACCTTGGAGGTCATCCAGTCCAACCCTCTGCTCAAGCAAGAAACCCTATACCATTTTAGACACATGGTTGTCCAATCACTTCTTAAAAACTTCCAGTGTTGGATCCTCCTCCCTCTACTCCTCCTCTTTGGTGATGGAAGATTTAAAGGTTACAGATAGATGGGGAAGTTTTGTGCAGGTTTAAGGCATGTAATTGAAATCTATAAAATACTAAAGGGAGGAAATTCACATGGCAAAAAATTGGTTTTGCACCCAAATGTCAATGTAGTAGTTGCACTAAGGACAATATAGTCCATAACCCATGGGTTCCAGATTGTCCATTTGTGTAGCAAGTAATGGTAGTCATTTCTCCACATTCTATTTCTCTTCTCTTCTATTATAAAAAAACCCCTCCCTTTTTACAACTCTATAAACTCTTCATTTGGGATAGAACCAGGATGACTAAATGCAGCTGAGCATTTGCTGGCCAGATGCCCTTCCTGATGTCACAAAGAGTTCACAGCAGATATTTTTTCTTTGTGCTCTAGGAAAGAAACATCTAGGGTTGAACTCTCAATCTCCCAAGTAGGAAGCGAGTGTCTACACTAGCAGGCCACCACACCTCTCCTACAGTATATTTGAAATAGTGTTTTTCCCCCTCCTAATATAGAAGAAGAGATGTTCTCTGCTACTAGAGTAGGAGGGAGAAAAAAAATCACTATTTCAAATGCACCATGCCTATTTTAAAAATATTAGGAAAGTGGGATTATGACCCCACATCTTTTCCAGGCTGCCTTGATATAGTCCTAAATTTTCTGTGTCCTCCCAGAGCTGCTGAGACACTAAAATCTGCGGTAGTAAAATTTTCTGCTGCGTTCCAGGGGTTCAGCAGCTTTTCTTACCATCCCTGGCTGATTTTTCATTTAACAATAAATGTTCCTTTCCATCCCCTTGCCTTCTTTTACAGATCGTGAGATTTAATAAAACATAAAACAGTCCTTTCCAGAGGAAAAAAAAATGCTGACATCCATGTCTTTACTTCAAGATCACTTACAGTTGCAATCTTGGCCATTGGTCAACAACGAGCATGCATATATATATATATTTACAGAGAAAGTTTGAATTTGGATTCTGAGCATCTCCAGTTAAATGAGTGCCATCTTTCGTTCCATCACAAAAGAACTAGAAATGCATGTTTTATCGGTGTCCTTCTCCTCCCTCCCTTTATTTTAAACGGTCTTCCTGTACAGAAAGAATGCCTTGCTTTGTACTTATCCGAATGAAACAGCGCAGAGCACTGTTACACTCATGGCAATGTACACTTTTATAGTGTGCGCCCTTGTCAAAACGCTGTTGTTCTCTTGAAAGATTATTACCTGGAGAGGAAATCATAGTTGAAAAACTCAGATGGGCTTCGAAGGCTGTTCTTTTACCTTAGCAAAGTTTACAATCCTTCTCCAAGCTTTGTAGAGCTGAGTGACTCATAGCATGGTCTACTAATGGCAAGGTGTGATATAATAACTCCTCATCCTATTAGCTGGGCAGACATTTTCTATTGCTGTGGTGATATTTTTTGTGGTTCGTGGATAAGTTGCTAGATTGTAGCTGGGGATATGGGCTGACTGGAAAGTTAATCAGAAAGTGTAATGTTGGAATTGATGATGATGCTAATTCCTCTCCTCTCCACTCCTCCTCTCCCCCACCTCTCCACTCTTCTCCTCTCCCCCTCTTCTCCACTTCTCTCCTCTCCTCTGCCCCTCAACTCCACTTCTCTCCT
>WNWU01000002.1:64532729-64580112 GCA_012654045.1 Ptyas mucosa
CTCTTCTCTTCTCCTCTGCCCCTCTCTCCACTTCTCTCCTCTCCTCTCCTCTTCCCCTCCTCTCCCCTCCTCTCCTCTCCTCTCTCCCTCCTCTCCACTTCTCTCCTCTGCCCCTCTTCTCCACTTCTCTCCTCTCCTTTCCTCTGCCCCTCCCCTCCTCTCCACTTCTCTCCTCTCCTCTCTTTCTCATTGTTGCCAGCCTTATTAGATAGATCAGACAAGAAACACAACCAAATAAAGTACTTCTATTTTATTGTAAAGTTGCATTAACAGGATCTTGCATGTCCAAATGTATAATTCTCCCATCATCACCTTTACAGCCCAATAACTTAGGGTTCATCTTGAGCCTCTTGCTCCACCCATTATGCAGCTGCAGGCTGTGCTCCCTCTTATATGACTGTTCCCTAGGCAGCATCTCCCCCCGCCCCCCCCCCCGGTCTCCGAAGGTCGTTTCCACATACCATTACAATGTTAGACAACAGACTCAACTCTGCACTGTGCTTTTTTTAAAATAACATTTTGCTTCTGGTTTATTATTTCACCCACTCATATGACCATCTATTTGCCATGAGACTCTGGAAGCTAAAAGAGGGCGGAAATATCAAAGTATGACGAAGATCAATAGAGCGCATTGTGCCAGAAACAACTCACTCCTACTCAATGAAATGTCCTCACAAAACACCCTGGCTCAGTTGGAAGAAGTACCAAGACTTCAAGGTCTTCATGAAGTAGAGTTTTGTAGAAAGCATGCTGTTCCTTTGCCAACTGTGAAATATGCTTCAACTTTCATCCAGTTCATTTCTCTCTACGCTAGTCTTTGACGACAACCGTTCATTTAGTGACGGTTCAAAGTTACAGCAGCATTGAAAAAAGTGACTTCAGGATGAAAAGGGTGAACTTAAATCGAAGCAAGAACTGGAAGAACAAGGTTTTAAGATGGATTGGTTTTCTTATTTGCAAATACATTCCAGATATGAAGAAGACTCCAAGCAAGATGTTTTTTACAACGTCTTGACTAATTAGATAAAATTTTAATGGGTTCTGATGACTATGTAATTAAAAAACTGTATGGTTATTTATTAGAGGTAAAATAGGAAGAAGAACAAGTTAAAGAAACAATGATTGCATGGGGGGAAAATTTTTGGTCGTGGAATTGATTTAGAGAAATGGCAAAAATTGTGGTTGCAAAATTATAAAATGACAATGTCAACAGCATATAGGGAAAATTTGTATAAGATGTTTTACAGGTGGCATCTACCCCCGATGAGAATTGCCAGGATGTTCAAGAACAAATCTGAAAAATGTTGGAAATGTCATCAGATACTGGGCTCATATTACCATACATGGTGGACATGTGTAGAAGCTAAAAGATATTGGACTAAAATCCACACATGGTTGGAAAAAATGCCAAAAAAAAAAAAAAACCACATAGACTTTAAACCAGAGATTTTTTTTATTAGGGATTGTGCCAGAAACATACAATAGAGAATTGAGATATTTGATTGTGAATGTATTGACAGCGGCTAGAATTGTGTTTGCTAAAAATTGGAAAAATGAGAAAATACCAACGCAAGATGAAGTTATGAAGAAAACCATGGAATGTGCTGAAATGAGTAAATTGACATTTGAAATTAGAAAACAAAAAGATAAACAATATTATAAGATATGGGATTTATTTTATCAATGGCTCGATACTAAAATATGGAAGTGAAATATGAAACATAAAATGAAGGTTACAATATAATATGTGAAAACAATCTCTCTTTTTTTTTTTGGAAATAATAATGCCATTGCTAGCTAAATGATAAATGAGGATAACGATCTAAAGATATATACCAGGTTGATAATATGAGAAATATAATTTGTAAAATGAAGTACAAGGGATTTGTAACCGATCGACACACTGTTTGCAATTGTAACGGATGATGGATGTTTTATGTTTTGTTTGTTTAAAAAACAAAAAACAGAAGAAAAAGAAAAAGAACAAAGTGACTTCAGCATCCCCACGGTCACTAATTCAGATGCCTGACATGTACTTATGACAGTCGAAGTGTCCCAGAGTCCTGTGATCACCTTTTGCAACCTTCTGACATGCAAAGTCAATGGGGAAGTCAGACCCGCTTAACAACCGTGTTACTAACGTAACAACTTCAATTATTCACTTAACAACTGTGGCAAGAAAGGTCGTAAAATGGGGGCAAAAGTCATTTAACAGCAGTCATGCTTGGCAACAGAAATTATGAGCTCAAGTGGTGGTCGTAAGCTGAGGACTACCTGTGTGTCATGATGCTTTCCTCAACTTGACATCTCCCCAGAGATGTTGCAATGAACTTCTAGAATTTGCAGCCCAGATGACCAACAGGGTTTGAAGCTGAGACCCAATGTACCTGATGGACAATGGATTTCAGATGGTTGGCATATAGGAAGAACTCATTAAAGATCATTTGGAGGTAAGAAGTGACGTTCTGTGTGCAGATTAAACTAAATTAAACTAAACAGCAGCTTCCCGATATGATGAAAATGAAACTGAAGAGTATCTACAACATTAGAATGAGAAACAACTCCTTTAACTTTTTCTCTCCGGGGACTACTAAGAACAATTCAGTTGGCCCAATCTTCAACTAAATGCAAAATACATTAAACATGAAGAAAGGAGGCCCCAGATGGAAAGACTTCTGTTCATTTGGCCCTTTAATCTCCTTATGCTGTAATTTTAAGGAAAGAAAAGCCATTAAGGTTGTTTAGCAATCAGCCAGTCACGCGTCTTCATAGCAAAAGATCAAGCGTTCGGGACAAGAAAACTAAAATTCTGAAGAGGCACCCTTCTTCAGCTCCCACTTCTCTCTTGCTCTAGATTGAAACACTTTTGAATTTTGCAGGCAATATGGTTTCTCAGTTGTCGGTCCTTTCGTTGGGAAGTTATGGACGTTCCTAAGTTCTGTATTTAGGTATGTTGATACTGGGCCAAAAATGAGACATCTAGGCTAATTTACATCAACCTTGGTAGGAGCTAATTTACATCAACCTTGCTTCTGAACAGAAGGGCACATTACAAAACAGGACTGGAACATATGGGGAGTGGGCCCCAAAGATGCTTTTTCAAAAGACAATTGGATTTTGTCTTTCCTTGAAGATATTTCGCTTCTCATCCAAGAAGCTTCTTCAGTTCTTCAGTAGAGTCAGATCTGAAGAAGCTTCTTGGATGAAAAGTGAAATATCTTCAAGAAAAAAAAAAGCCAAAGTCAGGTTGCCTTTTGAAAATGCACCTTTGGGACAACCATGATCTGATGACTGAGCACCTCCATAGACATGGGAAGTGAGCTATTTCCTAGATTTCTACTTTCCCTGAATGACTTTCAGCCATATTTTATGGTTTAGAGCAGTGGTGGGATTCGGCCAGTTCGCACCACTTCAAGAGAATCAGTGGTTAACTTTCTGAGCAGTTTGGCAAACTGGTTGTTGGAAGAAATTATTAGGGCAGAGAACCGGTTGTTAAATTACTTGAATCCCACCACTGGTTTAGAGCAATGGTGGGTTGCCCCTGGTTCAGACCGGTTTGCAAGAACCGGTAGTAAGACCAGCGGAAGGCTCCACCCACTGACCTGGATGTCATCAGGAAGCTTCTGCACATACGGCCCCATTGCAAATTGGTAGTAAAGGTAAGTAGAACCCACCCCTGGTTTAGAGTGAAAAACACATTTCATTCTGGTTTTGTTTTGTTTTTCATTTGGACAGGACATTTATCAAGCCTAGGTTGCTGTCATTATCAGGGGAATAATTGCCACATTCAAGTCTTCTTTTGATAGATATGATATCTAAAGGATATTTTTTTAGCTTTTTTGACTTTCAAAAGCACACTGTGCTTACAGTGATCATCAATTTGTAGGAGATAACCAGGCTGAGCCTGAGGGAGGGGTCAAATGCATCATCAGTCTTGAGTCATCAGTCTTGCACTCACAAGAGATCTAAGTCCAGTCCACCTCGAATTCTGTTGAATCTTATCTACCGCCAGTTTGCTTTGACCATTAGTAGTTCAGATTCTTGTAGAGAGCATTAGCATACAATAAACCTATATTCATTTGAACCGCCTGGACTCCTGATTTCCTGCCCTTGATACAACTCCTTGCAGAGAGATTTCTTCCCTTTTCTGGCACTCAGAAACGAGTCACGCGACCTTCACAAGAGAAAGTGGTACAGAGGGAAATAGAGAGGAAATAAGAGAAAAAAATCGAAATGGACCGAAATCGTTTTGGGGTAACAAGGAGACCTTCCTCTGAAAATTTGATTCCAGGATGGCAGAATTGCAAAGGATTGTGAACATGAATTTGCTGGAGGAGGAATAACAAATTGCACTTCTTGTCTTGCAAAGATGATGCCAAGACTTTTGGCATAGCACAAAGATTATTCATATTTTGTGTAGCATGTCCTATGCCCTCTTCATAATTTACTTTGAGAAAATGCCAAGGCAATACATCAATCTAATTTGGAAAACGGCTGCCGCACTCTTCTCATTTCCCCTCACTTTTTTTCATCCTGCCTTTGAAGGACAGACTGCTACCATCAAGCTCTCCTAATGCCCATTTGGTTGACTTTGTCTAAAAAGTCCTCTCTTTTTTTTAATGAGGCACAAGCTGCTTCTTATGATGGATGGCTACAGTTGGTGGCACAAACTTTATTTGCAGCTCAAGTTCAGAAAGACTTCATTCCCTGAACAGAACTCTGAAAAACCTTTGCGGTATCGCTGTCACATTTTCAACTCATTAGAATAAAAAGAGGAAGCCAGAGGATAACCCGTTTATAAAGTATCCCCTAATCTCATTTTTTTTCTGCAGAAAATACATTTTATTTGCTGCTGAGAGACTTGACCCAGCTTGACTCTTGTGTGCCTCTGGAAATTGTATGGAACAGAGTGATGAGAGTCAGAAAGTAACTTTGAGATGTTTGAAGTGAGATAACCTGTCTCGGTCACCAAAGGTCAACAAAAAGCAAAATCTCAGGGTGATCTGGATTGTTCCTTATGGAGGCCAGTAAAGGACGAAGATATGTTGAGAAAAACAATATCTGGATAAGAAAATCACCTGTATACAGTATGTGTACGAAAAAGTGTGGGCATGTCTGGAAATCTAAAACAAACACGCGAAACAAAATTTAGGAGTAAATTGAGATGAAGTAATAATTTCAGAAACCTCTTGGACTTTTTTCATTCTTCAGAGAAAACAAGGGAAGCAGACAAATTCCATTAGCTCAGCTCTAAGGCTGGTTGTTTCCTTATTTCTCCGATGATTACCTGATTGACAGGTGGCATCTCATGATTTTAGAACTAGTTTTATCCCATCTAGTTGTGCCTGAAACTAATTTGAAAAACTTGTTCTTAAACCTATTTATTTAATGGTCTCCCTCCTTAGAGCCTTGGTGGCACAGTGGTTAGAATGCAGTACCGCAGGCTACTTCTGCTGCCTGCCGGCTGCCTGCAATTTGGCAGTTCAAATCCCACCAGGCTCAAGGTTGACTCAGCCTTCCATCCTTCCGAGGAGGATAAAATGAGGACCCAAATTGTTGGGGGCAAGAGGCTGACTCTGTAAACCGCTTGGAGTGGGCTGTAAAGCACTGTGAAGCAGTATATAAGCCTAAGTGCTATTGCTATTATTCTTTTTTTCTTGGGACCCCTCTGTTTTGGATTGTGAGTCATTAATGCCATTTGACTAAGTTTCAGCAACCAGACAGGATTGAGCACTTTGCATATGAAAACTGTGGAAGATACCCAGACATTTTCTTAACACAGTGTACGGATTAAAATGTAAAAATGTCAGCTTAGCTATGAATTAACTTTGAAGCAGAAAGCTTTGATGATCTGGGGGGAATAAGCCAGATATCTCCTAATACAGGGGTCCCTCACCTGTGGGACACAACCCACTAGTGGGCTGTGAGGGCATTGCAACAGGGCCATGGAAATGGCCAGCAAGCACGCAAGCACGCACATCCTCACTTGCTCAAGCAGTGGGCGAGCACATGCGTGTTCTATTTGTGTGACCAATAAGTGTGCGTGCACGCCGCTTGTGCAAATGGAGCTGTGTGTGCACATGCAGGCATGCCATTTACTCGTGTGGAACCATCCCCTCTCCCTCCTCCAGTGGTGGGATTCAGCCAGTTCGGGCGAATCAGATGTTCAATTGCTCCCCTCCCCGCCCCTTCCAAGAGTCCACATGCGCCATATTTTGGCTCTGAGGTAAGTGCAGGGAGGCCTACTAGGCCCAAAACGAGGCACAGGGGTGGTGGTGTACTCCCTCCTGCAGCCCGTTTTCGCTCCCAGGAGGCTGTAGGGAGGCCTACTAGGCCCAAAACAGGGCACCGGTGGGGATGCATTTTTGCTCCCAGGGGGGTGCAGGAGGCCAAGTGCTGCCTGTCACACCCACTGGCCACGCAGTCATTAGGGCAGGGAGCGGTTGTTAAATTATATGAATCCAACCACTGGGATTCTATCTTCAGCAAAGATAGAAATGATGTCTTAGAGGAAGAGCCTCAAAAGTCAGCTCCAACTTACCATTGGAGCTTCTCACAGTGTATACTGATGGGCTGACTTTGCAGATTCCTCAACAGGATCAGGGCAAAACCCTGTGAATTTCCCAACTGTTAATCCTATCAATTACATGCCATTCAACATTTTCTGGTGCTCTGGTGCTTCAATGGAAGCTGATGTGAAATTTTACCAGCATAAGGGATATCATTGTAACAGGAAAAGTAACTTACTAGTTTGCCTTGGGCAAGAAGCAAATGTCATTACACATAACATAACTCATAAATCTCTTGAGTCCATAAAATGAAATAACTTTGTTCATATCTAAAATATACCAAGTCTGAATCTGCTCAGTTTCCAAACATTACACTTGTTTTGTTCTTTCTACATAAGCTTAATGATTTGTTAACTGAACTCTGCACAATCTTATACATTTTATGTATATTAACTATAATATCATTTTTGTGAGTGACATGGGAGCCTAGAGGTGAAGATGCTTGCTCCCATGTGAAAAGTTGAGAGTTCAATCCCAGGCAGCGACAGATATTTCTCTATCAGAAATATCTGCTGTGAACTCTGGGTAGGCATCAGGAAGGGCATCTGGCCAGTAAATGCTCAGCTCCATTCAGTTGCCCTCACTCCACCCTGAATCAAGGGATTATGGGGTCATAAAAAGAAAAAAACATATCATTTTTGAACACACTTTTCCTAACACACACAACCTTGGGCTATTCACCAGAAGACTGTGAGTTCTAGGCCCACCTTAACCATGAAAGCCAGCTGGGTGACTTTGAGCCAGTCTCTCTCTTTCTCAGCTCATGTCACCTAACAGGGCTGTTGTTTTGGGGGAAATAGGAGGAGGAAGATGTGTTGGATATGTTCACCACCTTGAGCTATTTTTAAAAATAATTCAGGCAGGATACAAATAAATAAAATGGAACAACTTTGTCAGCAAAATCCCACATGCTGTTGTGGCCTATCAGTGGCCTGTGCAGCTGGCATTCAAGTCGGACAATGAGGAGGCTGGAGAAGATGTGGTGCCAGAGGCGGGGATTCAGCCAGGGCCTTCAGAACCTCCAGAAGCTCCCTTAAGTGAAGAGGATGAAGAGGAGGAGCCTCTTCTCGATGCACGGCGCGCAGAGCTGCCAAAAGGCAGGAGTGGCTCCTCAGGAGGAGGTAAGGCTTGGGGCTAATTGGCCACTTCCTTAGCCTATTTAAGGAGGAACATCGAATGAAGCAATTTGCAGGGAACAACTTCATTCACATACCTTCGTGTCTTGTCTTGCTTATCTTATCAGCTTCCTGCAAATTGCTTCTGGGCATTCTGCCAACCATGGTAAGTTTTCAGTTATTATTCTTTGAATTCTTGACGGCTGTTAATGCAGTTAATTAACAACCATTGTTGTAAAAAAACTGGTTTATTTAGTAAACTAAGGTTTGAACAGACGTTGTGTGCGCTGCGTTCTTTGGGGTCCGTAGCTGGGGCAGAACACATGCAAACCTTTAAATTGCCCATGGACTCGAAGCTTAACTCCTGCCGACTGAACTCTGCTAATTCATTTCATGTTTTATTGCATCCTTTTTTTTTCCAAAGAAAGAAAAAAAATAGCAAAAAATACTTTTAATTGATGGCCTGACTTTCAGTACAATGACTGGAGACAGATGAACTCTCATGTTAAATGCCAATACTATAATTCAGCTTTGAAATAGAAGAGAGAGAGAGAGAGAGAGAGGGAGGGAGGGAGGGAGGGGGGGGGAGGGAGAGAGAGAGAGAGAGAGAGGGAGAGAAACATTTACAGATCTGCTTATCATGGCAATGTAATGACAATCTACCAAGCCAAGACCTTAGAATCATCTACCGGAAAGAGCTGCTGAGTCTACTTTATACTGGTTATAAAGGCCGGTATTGACAATTAATTTCTCACTGACATTCCAGAGCTCTGGTCCTAAAAGAATAAGGATAATGTCAGCAGATCTAATCCAAAAAGAGTGATTGGTGTGCAAGACCATTGTCACCTTTCCACCCCATTCAGCAGGTGGGGTGTGAGGGCTGGTAAGACCATTATATCCAAAGCACCATGGTCAGCATGTATCTGAACCCTCCAATGGTCCAGGTCAATGACCTGTCTAGACTAGCATTCGCTGACACGTGAGAGCAGTAAAGCAAGAGAGTGATAGCTCTCTTTTCCACTATTTCTCTTTAAAGGTAACATCTCCTTTGAAACAACGTTAATTCTTGCTGACGTGCCTGTATGATTTTCAAGGTCACCTTCACTTTGAGAACAGTGGTGGGATTCAAGTCATTTAACAACCGGTTCTCTGCCCTAATGATTTCTTTCAACAACCAGTTTACCAAACTGCTCAGAAAGTTAACAACCGGTTCTCCCGAACTGGTGCAA
Organism: Ptyas mucosa; assembly: GCA_012654045.1. Classification (NCBI taxonomy): domain Eukaryota; kingdom Metazoa; phylum Chordata; class Lepidosauria; order Squamata; family Colubridae; genus Ptyas; species Ptyas mucosa. Next base: position 64,541,643 of record WNWU01000002.1, read on the forward strand.
ACTGGCTGAATCCCACCACTGCTTGAGAAGCTTGCCATTTCTTTCTTCTCAATATAGTCCACAGCAGTGGTGGGTTTCAAATTTTTTTACCACCGGCTCTGTGGGTGTGGCTTGGTGGGCGTGGCAGGGGAAGGATACTGTACAATCTCCATTCCCACCCCGCTCCGGGGGAAGGATACTGCAAAATCTCCATTCCCTCCCCAATCCAGGGGAAGGTTACTGCAAAATCCCCATTTCCTCCTGATCAGCTGGGACTTGGGAGGCAGAGAATAGATGGGGGCAGGGCCAGTCAGAATTTTTACTACCGGTTCTCCGAACTACTCAAAATTTCCGCTACCGTTTCTCCAGAACTGGTCAGAACCTGCTGAAACCCACCTCTGGTCCACAACCTTAGTCATTCCTGACAGTGTCTCCCCCATACATCGACCATGTCAGCTGTCACGTCACACTTGCACTTCACAAACTTTCAGTATTAGATGCCATGAACTCAAGGGGGAATGGAAGAATAGAGTAGAGTAGAGTAGAGTGGAGTGGAGTGGAGTGGAGTGGAGTGGAGTGGAGTGGAGTGGAGTGGAGTGGAGTGGAATGGAATGGAATGGAATGGAATGGAATGGAATGGAATGGAATAGAATAGAATAGAATAGAATAGAATAGAATAGAATAGAATAGAATAGAATAGAATAGAATAGAATAGAATAGAATAGAATAGAATAGAATAGAATAGAATAGAATAGAATAGAATAGAATAACAGAGTTGGAAGGGACCTTGGAAATCTTCTAGTCCAACCCATATGAACATGAGAACATAAACTGTACCTTTTTGGATCAGACCCCGACCCATCTAGTCCAGCAGTCTGTTCTCACAGTGGCCAACCAACTGCACAAGGAACTCAATACACCCCAGAAGAGGAAACTCATAAGTCTCCTTCCCAAAAAAACCATGACATTGGGATGAGAAATGCTTAACTCCTGGCAATTGTATGGATATATCCATATCATTTTCCAGTCAACAAGAAAGAAATAGTCTGCTATTGCCTTCTGAGATGTTTAGCCTAGTCTGGAGTTTTCTTATGGTCTTTCATCCAATAATCAACCATGTTGCCACTTGCTGTGACTATCCTGGTGACTTCAGAAACACATCCATGTAGTTTGATTGGTAACAACACAGCACAGAAATGGTTCTTTTGAATGCTTTTTGCCCCAGCTTCCAAGTTTAGCTTACAGTGAAGGGACTTCCTGCAAATCTCCTATCCATCTTGTAAGCAGGTTGAAGACGGCTTAGCTTTCCAAGCTTTAAAGTGGAAACACACATGCTGTCAATGCCATTCTTCTAAACTAAAATGAATGTCAAATTTTTCATTTGTTTTAAGGAATCGGTGTTCACATTTAGTACACCAAGTCAGGGGTGAAATGCTCCTGGATCGGACCGGATCGCCTGGTCCAGTAACAATCTTGGCTGTTGGTTTGACGCAGTGGTGAAATGTAAAATTTGTTACTACTGGTTCTGTGGGTGTGGCTTGGTGGGGGGGGTAATGTGACTGGGTGAGCATGGCCAACTTTTTTTTTTTTTTTACTTTTAAAAGCATTTTTTCTACAACTTAAGAGGCTGTAGAAAAAAATACTTTTAAAAGCCTCTGATGATTAGGCAGCTCAGCTGGGATCGTCAGAGGCTTTTAAAGGCATTTTTTTCTACAACCTCTGTGGCCGAAGAGGTTGTAGAAAAAATGCTTTTAAAAGCCTCTGACGATCCCAGCTGAGCCGCGCGATCATCAGAGGCTTTTTTTTTTTACTTTTAAAAGCCTTTTTTCAGCTGAAGAGGTTGTAGAAAAAAGGCTTTTAAAAGTAAAAAAAGAAAAAAAAGCCTTTGATGATCGCACAGCTCAGCTGGGTATGGGGGGGAGGGGGGCAGGGATTTTTGCTACTGGGTTCTCCAAACCACCACCCGCCATCACTACCGGATCAGGCAATCCAGTCCGAACCAGGAGCATTTCACCCCTGGTTTGGTGATCTGGTAGTGACAGCAGAGCAAAGCTCCGCCCACCCGCCTAGGTGTCATTACTTCCTGGTTTTAACCAGGAAGTAATGTGTTTTTTACTTTCCGCGCATGCACAGAAGGTTTTGCACATGCGCAGGTCTGTGTGTGCATGTGATGTGTGTGCAACACATGCACTTTCAAACCGGTAAGGAAGGTAAGTAGATTTCACCCCTGCACCAAGTGCTGCTACTCTAAGACCACTGATCTGGGAGTAAGTCGAATTCAAGAAGAATGTAGGTCTGAGTTGAACATTGATCATATGTTAAGTTCCCGTGGTTGCTTACCGTTCATCTTCCATCTTGGATGCGTTGTGTTTGAAGTGCGACTTATTAAAAGGTTTCCAAATAAGGATACCAAAATACCGTAGGATAAGATATTTGGTTGTATCACAGGACATCGGTGCAATATAAAACTACATGTATGTCCCAGAACACAAAAATAACTTCTCCCCCCCCCCCCACAGGAGCAAAAAGGCATGTAGGATTAATGTAGCAGCTTCCTTCCCCTCTACACAGATGCTGTTTTTGTTAATGGACCCTTGATAAGCAAGTGAACATCTGCTACAAACATCATATGCAGAAGAGATGTGAGGATTTAAGATTTGATTAAAGCCAAGACAAACAAACACACACACACCCTCCTAAAAATCTGCAGTCTCACATTACAGGAGACTGTAATAATATCTTTCCAAATTAATACTATCTTTCCAAGTTTAAAAAAAAACCTCAAAGCCACTTGTAATCACCAAATTATAAACACAACAAAACAAATATGTTCATGAAAACAACTGGAAATTAGCCATTTATAAACCTAAACAAAAATAACAGCTTAAAAGGAAGATTGCCAATGAAACAAAAAACTAATTAGGAGCCTTTGTCCATTTTAAACTGATACCAAACTTGAGTGGATTGAAACAGGAATGTTTTGTGGATGAATCTAATTAAAATAAAAAGGAGGCCAAGTGGATCCAACTGGAGAAAATTATAAGGGGTGGGGGGAGGAATGTGATAAGGTCCCAGTTAATGTTTTTGTCAATTTGTTGTAATAATAAACTTTATTGTCATTTTATGTGTATACACAGTATACACATACAATGAAATTTACTTGACACCCAAAGACCAAGTCCCACACATAACAATCCCCAAACACCCACCCACCCACCACAATTCCCCACCCCTGAACCACCCAAACATCCACACAACAGACCAAGTAATACTGTCCAACAGCTCACTGATGGTGGCCCTTTAGTTCATTGTTGAGTGCAATTTTAGCGCTGGGATAAAAACTATTCAGAAAACGTGTGGTCCGAGTTTTAATTGTTCTGTATCTTCTGCCAGAAGGCAACAGTCCAAAAAGATTGTAAGCAGGATGGGAAGAGTCTCTGAGAATGTTATGCAACTTCCTCAAACAGCGAGATTCAAACATGTTCTCCAGGGCTGGTAGCTGGAGTCCGATAATATTCTGGGCAGTTTTAATGATTCTCTGTAGAGCTTTTTTGTCCGCTACAGAGCTGCTCCCATACCATGCAAGAATGCCGTATGTCAGGACACTCTCAATGGTGCTGCGATAGTAGGACAGAAGTAGATGCTGAGATAGATTTACCTTCCTAAGCATTCTCAGGAAGTACAGCATCTGCTATCTGTCAAATGAAGTTGGGAAGGGGTCCCTTAGCTTCCCAAGTGAGCCATGGTGATGCATTGGTTAGAATGCAGTATTGCAGGCTAACTCTGCTCACTGCCAGGAGTTCGATCCTGACCAGCTCAAGATTGATTCTGCCTTCCATCCTTCCGAGCTCAGTAAAATAAGGAGCCAGATTGTTGGGGGCAATATGCTGATTTTGTAAACCGCTTAGAGAAGTCTGTAAAGCAAGTACTACGAAGCTGTATATAAATCTAAGTGCTATTGCTACTGCTATTCCCATTTCTTTAGGGCAATTGTAATTGGGCTACTAAACTCAAAATGTCCAATAGATCACAGCAAAAGGTGACTTTAAAAGAGCAAAGGGAACAAATATGTGTTTTTCTTCTTCCTTTTAGGTTGCTTTCCTTCTTCTGTTGCCTTTCTTGAGTTGCATGTCAGATGGCCTTCTCCATTTAACAGAAACTCTTTTTCTCCAAGTTTGTAAAACTAGGAGAGGTATGATAAGAGAACCAGTAGTAAACTTTTTTGAAATCCACCACTGGTCTAATTGAATGAAAAAAAAGGAATAGGGGCAGGGGTGGGTTCTAATTTTTTTTACTACCGGTTCTGTGGGTGTGGCTTATTTTGTGGGCGTGGCTTGGGGGTCATGTGACAATTCTTTAGGATTTAGCAGAGGTACTGGTCTACAGGCTTTTAACTGCTTGCAGAGCTGTACCGGTCTACTCATTTGTTTTTGGAGGCACCGGTCTACCACCACACTGCCTTTTAACACTGATCAGCTGTAGGGCGGCCCTTTGAAGCCCCGCGGCAAGAGTTTAAACAGGTTTTTTCCTTCTAGCTGATCAGCTGGGACTCGGGAGGCAGCAATAGATTGAGGGCAGGGCCAAATAAAAGGTAAGAATAAAATGGAGGGGCGGGGGGCCCCAGCTCCCGAACAAACAGAACAGGTTTGGTGATGTCATATCGTCACCACTACTGGCTCGGCCGAACTGGGCCGAACCAGGAGGAACCCACCACTGACTAGGGGTGACATGATAGCAGTCTTCCAACGTCTTCCAATATCTGCCACAAAGAAGGGGGGGGCGTGTCAACCTATTTTTCAAAGTACCTGAAGGCAGGACAAGAAGTAACAGATGGAAACCAATCAAGGAGAGAAGCAACCTAGAATTAAGAAGAAATTTCCCGACAGTGAGAATAAACAGTGGAACGATTTGCCTCCAGAAATTATGGGTGCTCCAACACTGGAGGATTTTTAAACAGAGATTGGACAACCATTTGTCTGAAATGGTATATGGTTTCCTGCTTGAGCAGAGATTTAGACTAGAACCGTGATGGCGAACCTATGGCACGGGTGCCACAGGTGGCATGCGGAGCCATATCGGTGGGCATGCGAGCTCAGCTCTGGCACACATGCGTACACCAGCCAGCTGATTTTCAGGCCTTCTGGGCCCACCAGAAGTCAAAAAACACACTGTTTCTGGCCTCCGGAGGGCCTCTGGGGGGATGGGGAAGGCCGTTTTTGCCCTCCCCAGGCTCCTAGAAAGGCTCTGGAGCCCGGGGGGAGCAAAAAATGGGCCCACCATGCCATTGCGTGCCAAAAGCGGGGGGGCAGGGCACATAGAATTATGGATGTGGGCACGCGTGCGTGTGACCCCACCACGCTCCCCCTGCTTTTGGCACGCGATGGCAAAAAGGTTAGCCATCACTGGACTAGAAGATCTCCAAGGTCCTTTTCAATTCTGTTATTCTGAATGACAATCATCATAAGATAGTGACCATATGAACATAAGGACATACATTGTACTCTGTTGAATCAGTCTAGTCCATAAATCTGTGTTGACTGGCTCTGTCAATATACTGAAATTTGGGACTGGTTCTTCAGAACTAAGATTATCTTGGCCTCTGTTCTTCTCATTCCTAGTGTGAAGAATCATCTAAGAAGGCCCTGAGATGCTTCCCCTTTCTGTCTAGGACCCCACTGGAATCAAAAGGGGAGAGGGAAATCTCCTTTCAAAGGAATGCAATGTTCTGATATTTTGCGCTTATGGGCATTTATAAAATACAGGTAATCCTCGACTTATGACCACAATTGAGTCATAAGCACATAAAACATTCTGTTGCTACACGAGACATTTGTTAAGTGAGTTATGTATGCCCCATTGTACGACCTTTCTTTCCACAGTTATTAAGTGAATCACTGCAGTTGTTGAGTTAGCAACCCAGATGTTAAGTGAATCTGGATTCCCCGTTGACTTTGCTTGCCGGAAAGTAACAAAAAGTGATCACATGACACACACACACACACACACCCATAACTACGAGTCAGTTGCCAAGCTGTTGAAGTTTGATCGTATGACTACAGGAATGCTACAATGGTCATAAGTCACTTTTTTCAGTGCTGTTCTAATTTCGAATGGTCACCAAATGAAATGTTGTAAGATGAGGACCGCCAAACAATTTTTTTATTTATTTAGGTAATGTGGAATTCAGAAGCTGAATAGAGGTTTGAAAAATACTATGCATGGATTGAAGAATCAAAGGAAGGAATGTTTAGAATTGGGAAAAAATGTTCTGATTAACTAAGAACTTGGAAAGTGAAGAATTGGACAGTGGACAGAAATGAAACTAATGTCCATGCCTTTGAAACTTTGGCATACAGAGGCTAGGCTCCACAGCAGAAAACAAAGAGGCATAATTCGATATGAATAAAGAAGCTTTGTTGCTGGAATGCAGGAAGAAGATCTCTAGAATATTTAATATTTTAATAGCATCTTTGAAATGCACAGTAATTGCTTTCATGATTAATTTGAAAAATGGATTTAAAATGTGTTTATTCTGCCTAGAAACATCATTACAACTGATTTGGGGGAGGGGGGTGAACAAAACAGTGCTGGTTACATTTTATTAACTCCAGATAGACAATAAACAAGTTGTTGAGTTCTGACTTTGAAAAAATGAAAAAAGTCTCTCTCTCTCTCTCTCTCTCTCTCAGACACACACACACACACACGTTTGTGTCCATGCACACAGGCAAACAAACACAGAGATACATACACATGTTAATCAGTGGTGGGATTCAAAAAATTTTACTACCAGTTCTGTGGGTGTGACTTGGTGGGCGTGGCTTGGTGGGCATGGCAGGGGAAGGATACTGCAAAATCTCCATTCCCATCCCACTCCAGGGGGAGGGATACTGTAAAATCTCCATTCCCTCCCCACCCCACTAACCTGCTTTTCAGCTCCATATGCAGGGCAACAAAAGAAGACCCAGCCAATCAGCTGGGACTCGATCAGCTGGGATTTAGGAGGCAGCGAATAGATGGGGGCAGGGCCAGTCAGAGGTGGTATTTGCCAGTTCTCTGAACTACTTGAAATTTCCACTACCGGTTCTCCAGAATTGGTCAGAACCGGCTGAATACCACCTCTGACATGTTTCCTTTCTTCTTCTCCTAATTGCTCTCCTGGATTTGAGGAATAAGAACGGATTAGGGCAGGGATATCAAACTTGATTTCATTGAAGGCCACATCAGGTTGTGTTTGACCTTGGGGGGGGGGGGGCAGGATGGGCGTAGCTGGGATGGGTGTGGCTAGCATGATGTCACTCATGTCGGGGGGGCACCTGTGGTGGCCCAAGCAATCTGCCAGCAAAAACGGGCTCCCGAGCTCCATTTTCAGCTGAGATGGCTTCCTGCAACCCTCTGCCAGCAAAAACAGAGTTCAGGAGGCCCGTACACAGCCCTCGCAAGCTCCATTTTTACTGGCAGAGGCACCACGGACCACTCCTTCACTGTTTCCAGGGCAGTCTCGTGGGCCAGATCTAAGCACCCTGCAGGCCGGATCCGGGCTCCAGGCCTTGAGTTTGAAAACCCCAGATTAGGGGGTCAAAGACCAAGGGCCACGTACCTTACCAAGCACACATACCAAAGGTGCTTTTTCATGAGGCAAATGGACTTTCTGATTTTTTAATTTTTTTTGAAGACGTTTCGCTTCTCACCCAGGAAATGTCTTCAGCTTTGAAGAAGCTGAACAAGTTTCTTGAATGAGAAGCGAAACGCCTTCAAAGAAAAAAAAACCAGAAAGTCTAGTTGCCTCTTGAAAAAACACCTTTGGGACAACCGTGATCTGGATGACTGAGAATCTCCAAGCACACAAATCTTCAGGATTTCGGGGATTTTTCCATTGTTCTCTGTCCCTGTTATTCAGCCAAAGTCCTAATTTATTCCCAAATCATAAAAGGTGAGGGAAAGATAATGTACAGCATGCCTAACCTCCAGACAACAGCAGCCCAACTGCTGATTTGCACCCCTGCCTGTGCAAAATTGCAGGATTCCCCTTTCAAGTGGAGGAAATTGTTTTATTAACGCCATTAGAAGGCACTTAGATAACAGGTAACAAGATGTGAGTGAAAAAGTGAAGTTTCTCAGTTTGATTCATGTCAGGTCTTAGAAGGAGATGAGGAGCGGGCCAGAAAAAGAAGAAAGACAGAGAGTGGATGTTGGAAATAATAAGGTGTAAAATGTCTGAAGACAGCTGCCAGGCAGCTAATATACTCACTCACATCAAAAGATGTGCAAATCTGCAGGGCGAGCCACCACTTTCACTCTGCGGTCCAAACACTTGAGGATATTTCTACCAAGTTGTTTGGTGGAGATGTTTTACCAAAGAAGCAATTGTTTGCCAAGAAGGCAGGGGGATAACGATCCACCCTCCTCACTGAAAACCCAAAACAAGACCGCCAAAATAAAGGGCATTTTCCCAAAAACCAGGACAACAGAAAAAGGTGTTGGGAACGATGGTCTTGGTGGAGAAGAGATTAAAACAGTAAAAACTTCCATCACTGGAAGTTTTCAAGAAAAGATTGGACAGCCGCTTGTCTGAAAAGGTATAGGGCAGTGATGGTGAACTTTTTCGGCACCAAGTGCCAAACCGGAATGCACGTCCATTCATGTGCATGTGCATGTGCGCCAGTGGTGAAATCTAAAATTTGTTACTACCGGTTCTGTGGGCGTGGCTTGGTGGGTGGGGTAATGTGACTGGGTGGGCGTGGCCAATTTTTTTTTTCTTTTAAAACCATTTTTTCTACAATCTCTTCGGTGAAGAGGTGGTAAAAAATGCTTTCAAAAGGCTCTGACGGTCCCAGTTGAGTTGCCTGATCGGCAGAGGCTTTTTTTCTTTTAAAAGCCTCTGCTGATCAGGCAACTCAGCTTGGATCGTCAGAGGCTTTTAAAGGAAAAAAAACTTTCTGCCGATCAGGCAACTCAGCTGGGATCATCAGCTGACGATCCCTTTAACGATCCCAGCTGAGCCGCGCGATCATCAGAGGCTTTTTTTTAACTTTTAAAAGCATTTTTTCGGCCCAAGAGGTTGTAGAAAAAATGCTTTTAAAAATTAAAAGAAAAAGCCTCTGATGATTGTGCGGCTCAGCTGGGCATGGGGGTGGGGGGGCAGGGATTTTTGCTACCGGTTCTCCGAACAATCTGCCTCCATCCCTACCGGATCAGGTGATCCGGTCCGAACCGGGAGCATTTCACACTTGATGTGCTCATGCCGGAGTGCCAGAAACCCGAAGATCAGCTGGCCGGTGCATGCATGCCTATTTTTTGGTCTTTTTGGCCATTTTCCAGGCTATTTTCATGACCATTTTCACTGTGTTTTCGGGCCGTTTTTTGGGCTGTATTCAGGTGTGTTTTGGGGCCGTTTTCAAGCAGTTTTCTGGTGCCCCAGTGCCCGTGAAGACCAGTTGGAAACCAGAAGAACAGCTGGCAATGGCGCACGTGCCCACAAAGAGGGCTCTGCATGCCACCTCTGGCACGCCTGCCATAGGTTCGCCATCACGGGTATAGGGTCTCCTGCTTGAGCAGGAGTTGGACCAGAAGACCTCCAAGGTCCCTTCCAGCTCTATTTTGATTGATTGATATGTAGGAAGTTAAAACCCACCCCTCTCCTAGGAAAATAAGATATTTTAGGAAATATTAAAAGGGCAGAATATTTCCCCTAAAAGATAGGTAGAAATTCAGTCCCCCCTCCCCATCTTTGTTAATGGGCCATTAAGGCCTGGGCCAGTCTATTCTACATAACAAAGATCTACCTCCCATCTGGCAGAGCCATTTTATTGCCCTTCACTGCATCACCCAGCAAGATTCAACCAAACCTAACACAGAGACAACCTACAAAGCTAGCTATGAACTCTGACAGCAACCAATGAGGATATTCTTCCTGTGCCTCAGGAAATTCAAAGCCAGAGAGGGTATAAAACCCAGGGACTCTCAGCATCTCTTCCCTTTTTTTTCCGCCCAAGATCTCCAAGCCATGTGATCCTGCTCATCAATAAACCTTCTTTCCTAGCAACCTGAATGAATCCAGTGTCTCTCCCCCCCCCCCCACTTGGAACTGAACCCAGAAGGATATTTCTTCCAACAAAGAAATGATAAGAGCAGAGAGACCTGCAATTTTTTAAAGAAGGTGGGGGAAAAAAAGGACTTGCAAAACAGGAGTCAAAGGTTTCCTTGGCATTTTGGAGAAGAGGACAGAGCTGACATTTGAAAAGGAGCAAAGAGCTTCACTGCCCTCAGGTTCCTTCCTTGCCCTCCAAACAAACATCACTCTTAGTCTCTTGAGACAAATTCACAGAAAAATAGTTCTATACCATATGGTTTAAGTATAGTTTTGAGTTGAAGTCAAGTTCTTATCTCCTCCTCTCCGATCAGAATCATGAGAATAAATTTTGTCTGAAATCCAATCAGGGATTATGCCTATTTTATTTAATCTCATGAAGCATCTAAGAATCATCCAACTGTATTTCTCTTGTTTCATTTCTTCTTGAAATGCTATATACATAAATAATGTAAATTCTCTCCACAGGTTTTTTTTTATTATTTATTTATTCTGAATAAGCTTCTTAGAATATTTTAGAAGTGCATCACATTATTTTTCCTATATTCTTCTGCTCCTGTTGAGATTCTATATTTTTATGGAACAGGATAAAAGGATAACTTTCTTTTTCCTCCAATCTTACTTGGCACCACAATTTTCTCTAGGTTTTTTTCTTTTTTTTCCCTTTTGTAGATTGTTCAGACCCAAACAATCCAACCAATCATGAACCACAAAACGAAGACCTGTTTATTAAAGATTGTTTATTAAAGACTGTTATTCAAATATATTTTAAAACTTTAGTGCATTCCTGCAACATGCTAAATTTAATTTTAACTTTGATGATGATGATGATGATGATAGTTGGTTTTAATATGTTAACAGACCCATTTGGTTGGAGTCCAAATTATTCTGCAACCCAAACAAAGGATTAAGTCAGTCAATTACCATAAGTATGTTGAACAAACATAATTATTATGCATTAAATTTGACTGTGTAACGTCACTTGGGATAGCTCGTGGAAAAAGAGAAAATAAGTGAAAAAAAATATACACAAACACACATAGGGTGTTACTGAGCTTCAGATGCAATGAAAAAAAAAACTGTTTTCTGTTTTTCATTTATATGATACCTTTTTACACTTTACATTATAAAATCTCATTTGCCACTGAATGGACATTTGTGTATAATAAACATTTCTTTCCCCAGTTGTTCTGTTAAACCCAGGGTTTGCTGCCCATGTAAATTAGGTTATGAAAGTAGTTAAGGGCAGGGGTGGGCTTCAAAAATTTTAGCAAGGGGTTCTCTGCTCGGCTGATGGGAGGGCGTGGCCATGGTGGGTGTGGCCTAGTCAGCCTCCTGAACTACGGCAGGGGAGGGCGTTTTTGCCCTCCCCAGGCTCCAGAGGCTTTTCTCAAGCCTCTGGGAGAGCCTTGGATAGTACAGTGGTCTAAAGCCCTGTTATTAACATCAGCTGCCTGCAATTATTGCAGGTTCGAATCTCACCAAGGCTCAAGGTTGACTCAGCCTTCCATCCTTTCTAAGGTAGGTAAATTGAGGACCCAGTTTGTGGGGGCAATAAGCTGACTTTGTATAAATATACAAAAGTATGAAGGCTATTGCTTAGCGCATTGTAAGCCGCCCTGAGTCTCCGGAGAAGGGCGGCATATAAATCAAATTAAAAAAAAAATGCCCTCCCCAGGTTACAGAGGCCCTGTTTCCGGCCTTCCCGAGCTTCAGATAGGCCCAATTTTTGCCCTCCCCAAGCCTCCGCGCACAGCCTGCACTTACCTACATCCAAAACAGGCCATGTGGGGATCCTGGGAGGGGCGGGGTGGGGTTGGCGGGGCCAGCCAGGAATGGGTTTTGGGGCTTCTCCAAACTGCACTTAGCTAGAGGTTCTCCTGAACCTCTGCGAACACCCAGCAGCCCACCCCTGGTTAAGGAGTTAGACTGGCACTGGAGAAACCAAGGTTCAAGTCTGCTCTTAACCTTGGAAATTCAATGGGTGGCTTTGGTCCAATCAGCCTGTTCTCTCAGCAAACCCCAGTTCACATGATAGTTGTTGTGGAGAAAAATAGGAAGAGGCAGCGTTAAGTAAATTGTCTGGAGCTTTTAAAAAAGAGTAGAATATTACTCTAAGAAACCAGGACAATACAAAAGGGAAGTCCTTGTGAATGAAATGAGGATTGTTAGACCTTTGAAGAATTTCTAATGAGATTTTTCTGTGTCTTGAATGTAGGATTGTGACTTGAATGTAAACTTATAATGAATCTGGACTCCCACATCTTTTTCATTGCTATTGATTGTCTGATTTTTGAGGTAATAAGAGCTGTTTGCTGTTTAACACTATTCCTTCAGTGCCATACATCAGAAAATGTTAGAATAAGGCTAGGTATTTAAAAGATAAGAAAATGCTTTCTATTGAGTCAAACTTTTGATCTATCTAATTCAGAAATTGAAACTCTATTCAGTATTTCTACTGAGTCACATCACAGGTCAACCTAGTTCAATATTTTATGCTGAGTTATACTATTGACCCATCTAATACAGTCTTGTCCTCCATGTCATAGCCAGTAGCCCTACTACCTGGGAATAGAAATCCAACATACCTTGAAGGACCTAGATTGTAGAAGCTTGGGAGATGCTGACATAGAGTGAGGTTCTAGGTTCTAGAAAAGATATTTTTCCTGCACTAGAAAGAGATACTACATCCTGAACCTAAGATTTTATTTTTGCATACAAAACAGGTGTTATATTAGAAAATGTCCCCAAATCAATCCTGCTTCAGGATTAATGATGACAAACAATAAAAGATGTGAATCCATCCCTCATGTTCCCTCTTCATATTGACCAAGTGGTACCCCTCCTTCTGAGTTTGTATATCATTTTATTTTATAATGTGTATATTGCACATATACTTTTAAAAGCCTGTAAGGATTGGGATACATAAATACCCCGGCAATGCCGGGTTATCAGCTAGTAGAGTCATGAAATTCGGAACTGACTGTTGGATTTGTTTCCATCTATACATGTGTTGGCTATGATTGAAAGTAAAGCTTTTTTAAAAAGAGAGAGCGAGTTGAAGAACATCTGAAAAGAGAATTTTGTTTTGCTTTCTTTTGTTATGTTTTGAATGCTTCCAATAATGTTCACAACAGAACTGTGAGTCATTTTGATTCTACTAACAACCTTTTAAGCATCTCAGATATCAAAGCAACGAAGGATGCTTTCTGCAAGTTAAACTTGAAAGGATCCCATCTTGAAAAGTAATTTTATTTTTTATCTGAATTGTTTATGAAAATGATTGTGCGACAAGAGCTTCATCTGGATTCACAAGGAACCTTTGATGAGAAGCAAATCTGACCAGTCAACAAGTCTTCTGAATTGTGTACTGACAGATTTGTACATTCTTATTTCACAAAGGAGCCTTCTACCAGTAGAAAAAATCATGTACCAATGTTACACAACATGCATATGAGTAAAATCCCCCTTTGTACGGTGAAAGAAGATGGTTATAAATTCTGCAAGTTAATCCCAGTAGGAAAAAGAAAAAGACACAGTGAAGCACTACATGCCACAACAACCAGACTGTATCTGCCAGGCAAATCCCTTTGTTTTGTAATAATTCTGAATTGTTCAACTTTTGCTTTTATCCTCCCATCTGCTTTGTTTACCATACATGCACACAGAAGCTTAGCTGTTCAAAGCACAAATATGCATCATCTTATTTTCTGAACTTGAAATGTCACCGTGGTTAAAAATATGCTTTACCCCTTTTTTACAAGGGATGTGTGTGTGTGTATTTCTCTTTAGCCAGGTTTTACCTACGTAAGCCAAGATTTTATGCAGCCCTAGTTCTGTGAAATCTCATTCACAAGTTTCTGAGCTTTTTTTCTTCTAGCAGCCAACAGACTCTATGCTGCCCATTGGGAGACTAAGATAGATCTATTTCGGCTTTATAAGTCCTCTTCAGTTAGCCACACCCTCATCTCATGTATCCTCCCTGTAAAAGTACAATATTTGTTTTTCTTTCTTTTCCATAGGTTTTATGTGTATTTCTCTTTAGCCAGGTTTTACCTACGTAAGCCAAGATTTTATGCAGCCCTAGTTCTGTGAAATCTCATTCACAAGTTTCTGGGCTTTTTTTCTTCTAGCAGCCAGCAGACTCTGTGCTGCCCATTGGGAGACTAAGATAGATCTATTTTGGCCATATATATATACATAGTCTCCTTAGTCTCCTTAGTCTCCCAAATGGGCAGGAGGGTGCTTGCTGGCCTGCCTGAAAAAAGCCTAGAAACTAGTGGATTGTGATTTCACTGAACTAGGGCTGCATAAAAATCTTGGTTTACGTAGGAAGAACCTGGATAAAGAGAAATACAGATAAAGGCCTACAAAAAGAAAAGAAAAGAAATACTGTACCTTTACCGGGAGGATACATGGGATGAGGGTGTGGCTAACTGATGAGGACTAATAAATCCGAAATAGATCTATCTTAGTCTCCTTAGTCTCCCAAATGGGCAGCAGGGTGTTTGCTGGTCTGCCTGAAAAAAGCCTAGAAACTAGTGGATTGTGATTTCACTGAACTAGGGCTGCATAAAAATCTTGGTTTACGTAGGAAGAACCTGGCTAAAGAGAAATACATACATACATACATACTACATACATACACACACACACACACACACACACACACACACACACATAGTGTTTTTCTATTGAAGAACCTGGTCTGCCCCAATATGGGAGGGAGCATACTGCTTCCCTTTCGCCTTTCAGCTCTAACCCAGGAGCCCTCAGGCAGTCGCATTCACAACAAACCATTTTATACCAAATTTATATTTGCTGATAAAGAAATAAAGGGAGACTAGTATAGATCTATTTCAAGCTATTTAGCTCTCATCAGCTACACATACCCTTACTCAGATACCCTTCAAGTTTGAATCCGAGTAAGGGTATGGCTAGCTAATGAGAGCTAAATAGCTTGAAATAGACCCGTGATGGCGAACCTATGGCACGGGTGCCACAGGTGGCACACGGAGCCATATTGGTGGGCACGCGAGTGTTGCTCTAGCTCAGCTCCAGCGTACTGGCTAACTGATTTTTAGGCCTTCCGGTCCCACTGGAAGTCGGGAAACTGGCTGTTTCCAACCTCTGGGAGGATGGGGAAGGCTGTTTTTGCCCTCCCCAGGCTCCTAGAAAGCTTCTGGAGCCTGGGGAGGGCAAAAAACGGGCATACCGGGCCCACTGTGCCATCACATGCCAAAAGCAGGGGGAAGTGGGGGGGCATGCGTGGGAAGGAGGGGCACATTGAATTATGGATGTGGGCACCCGCACCTGCGACCCCCCACGCTCCCTCTGCTTTTGGCACACGACGGCAAAAAGGTTAGCCATCACTGAAATAGACCTATACTACTCTCCCTTTATTTCTTTATCAGCAAATATAAATTTGTATATATATATACAAATGTGTGTGTGTGTGTGTGTGTTTTCTGAGGTTTTCGCGGGTGTTTGTATGTAGGTCTTTAGTTGTTCAGGTTTTCTCCTGCGTAAAATTGGAAGTCTCTTGGCAACGTTTCGACGAAGTCTCATTCGTCATCTTCAGGCTGGTGTTCTCGGCTTCGTGCTTCCAGGAGCTGCGATCACACATTGCTCCTGGAAGCACGAAGCCGAGAACACCAGCCTGAAGATGACGAATGAGACTTTGTCGAAACATTGCCAAGACACTTCCAATTTTACGCGGGAGAAAACCCGAATAACCAAAGACCTACACACACACACACACACACACACACACACACACACACACACACAGTTCCTGTCTGTGGAGGTTCTCAGTCATCCAGGTCATGGTTATCCCAAAGGTGCTTTTTCAAGAGGCAGCTGTACTTTCTGGTTTTTCTTTGAAGATGTTTCGCTTCTCATCCAAGAAGCTTCTTCAGCTCCAGTCCAGAAAGTCCCGTTGCCTCTTGAAAAAGCACCTTTGGGGTTTTGCTTCTCATCCAAGCAGCTTCATCAGTTCTGATGGTGGGGGAAATGGAAGGATGGCATTTCTCTGCAGTCATTTGGTCGTTAAAGCACTCTCTGACTGATTAACTCAAAGTAGCTTCAAGAGCTCTCAGGGAGAGTGCTAACGACCAGATGACTGCAAAGAACCACCGTCCGGTTAGCACCTATCCTTCCATCCCTCTACCATCCACTCTCAACAGTCAGTACTTATCCTCCCATCTCCCCACCCTCAGAGCCGATGAAGCTTCATGGATGAGAAGCAGTGGTGGGTTTCTATCAGTTCGCCCCGGTTTGGGCGAACCAATAGCAGCAACAGCAGGAGGCTCCACCCACCCGCCTGGACATCATCATCACACTGCGAATGCGCAGAAGGTTGTGTGAATGCGCAGAAGGTTCTGTGCACGCGCATGCACATGCTTACAGTTCCGAATTGGTAACGAAGGTAAGTGAAACCCACTACTGATGAGAAGTAGTGAGAAGTAGTGAGAGAAGTCTTCTTTTTCCTCAAGGAAAAAAACAGTCCAGTTGCCTTTTTTTGGGGGGGGGGGGAAGCACCTTTGGGACACTCATCCTCTCCATCATTGTCCTTGTGATGCTGGCAGGGATCTTTCACTGAGCCATTTTTCTTGAGTGACTTATGGCGTCTGGTTGGAACTTAAGTATGAAAGAGTAGAATTTGTATTGTTATGTCATCATGAATGTCACGCTTCTTTAATCATATCCAGCTAGAGATACTTAACGGTACACACTGTATTTAAAAGAACTTGGGGATGGAACTGAGTAGTCATGCTGGTAAGGTGATAACGTTAACAAAGAATTGTAGAGACTTAATTGTTGAGAAGCACCTTTTGACCCTAGCAGGCTCCAGAGAGAAGGAGAAAAGATATTCCTCTAGAAGGAATCTCTCGTGAATCACAGTTCCTAGGATTTCAGGGAAGTCTACGGCACATCAGTAGTTTTAATCTGTAGCATAACCTTGTAATTATGTTCAGGGCTCTGACTCTTCAGAGAACATGCAAGGTTATCACCTAGCTTAACATCTGGAGAATCAAAGGAATGCACATGGCAAAAGCCAGCAACGACTAACATTTGTGTAGAAGAGCTGAGGTGGCGCAGTGGTTAGAGTGCGGTATTGCAGCTACTTCAGCTGACTTCTAGTTCAGCAGATCAGCGGATCAAATCTCACCGGCTCAAGGTTGACTCAGCCTTCCATCCTTCCGAGGTGGGTAAAATGAGGACCCAGATTGTTGGGGACAATATGCTATTTAGTATACTGTCTTTGGTGTAAGCCGCCCAGAGTCCTCGGAGAGTGGGCGGCATAGAAATATGACTAATAAATAAAGTGATACCATTGAGGTTTTTCTCAAGTGTCTGGAGGCTACAGCTGAACCCTGGGAAGATAGGTTTTGAGGTCGCATGAATCTGTTCATCTTTGTGGACTTGCACTCTCCCCAACAGAGCTGGTGAGATCTTTTGCACATGCATCCCTTTCTCTTCCTCCTATGGTATTGTATTAGTAAACCAGACAGCATATAGCTATGATGGTGAGCCTATGGCATGCAGAGCCCTCTCTGCGGGCACGCCTCCCGCCGACCATCTGGACTTTGGGTCTCTGCTGCACATGCGCGGGGGGCGGGGCGCATGCGGGGATGCAGGTGCACATGCATGGGGGGAGGGGTGCATGCACGGGGGCGCTCGCATTGCATTTTGGGTGATCATGCGCATGTGTGTGCCCCCCGCTCCCTGTTTTGGGCCTGGAAGACCTCCTTCACCAACCTGGAAACCAAAACGGGGCGTGGGGGGATGTGCATGCCCCCTGGCCCTGTTTTGGGCCTGGAAAGCCTCCTGCACCAACCTGGAAGCCAAAAATAGGTGGGTGGTGGGCTGTATGTGCGGGGGGCTCTCACATTGCACTTTGGGGTTTCACGCACGCTTTGGGCATTCGGCACCAAAAAGGTTCGCCATCACTGGTGTATAGATTAGTCATTTGAATGCTGGGGCAGTGATGGTTTCATTCTTCGTTTAATTTGTTATCACTGTTGTAGGTTTGTTAGAAGAAGATCAAAACAAAATGAGAAACGTTCTTGCTGTGACTTATATGACACTAAAAGATCTTGGGAAGCATAAACATAGGATGCGAATTAAGACAAAATGTTGGGTTTTGTAAAAGATGATGATGAACCAAGGAGTAAAAAATGAGTTTTGGTTGCCACTGTTGAAGCATAATTTGGACACATTTTCTGTGAAATACTTATATTAGTAAAACTGTGTGCCTAAGTGTATCTAGTGTGTTTGATCTGTACATCAACTTTCCCCAACTTAGTATTTTTCATATTTATTGCACCCGTTTAGGAATTCTGCAAGGTACAGTCCGAAAACATCAAGAAGCTTCATTTTTATAGAAGACTCCTTATCTGAGATAAAACTAACTTGCACAGTCATGCCCTGTTATTACTATCTCCTTGTAGGCTCCATGTTTGAAAATCGCCTGTGGCTGAAACCCACTGATGTATGAATATTAATTTATTCCACATTTACTACAGATTTTCCTTTTATGAAGTTCAGAATAATGTTGACCCTAACATTCAGTCTCCTGAAGAAAAAAATACATGGAATGAATATGTACCTTCATTGAACATCTCATTCCTAGTTCTGATCTTCTATGAGTAACCCCACATCCCGGAACCCTACCAAAATGTAAATAAATTGTCATAGGGGTAAGTAATATCTAATAACTTCTTCATGAAGACCAGCATGGCTTTTTGCCAAAGAGACCATTGGGATTCAGGCCAGAAGTGAAATCAAGCAGGTTCTGACAGGTTCTGGAGAACCGGTAGCGGAAATTTTGAGCAGTTCGGAGAACCGGTAACGGAAAGTTTGAGTAGTTCAGCGAACCATCAAATGCCACCTCTGGTTGGCCCCAGAGTGGGGTGGGAATGGAGATTTTGCAATATCCTTCCCCTGGAGTGGGGTGGGAATGGAGATTTTGCAGTATCCATCCCCTGCCACACCCACCAAGCCATGCCCACCAAGCCACACCACATCCACCAAGCCATGCCCACAGAACCAGTAGTAAAAAAATTTGGATTTCACCAGTGATTCAGACTGTCTTTGCCTTATGATTTGTCACTTAGAGATCTTCTGAAATTACGACAGACCCACAAAAGGGATAGTGACAAAGATTATAGGTAAGAAATCCAAAGAGAATTATCTGTAAAATATGGATCTTAAGAAAAGATCAAATACTAGAGAAAATTTGACTAATATGAACTGTATTTTATTTCATATTATTACATTAAGTTAAGGTATGGAATGAAATTATGAAGGATTTATGAAAGTGGGGGAAATTGCAATTATCATTGTTTGGAAGATTTTCTGTAGTAAAAATGCAACTGCTACCAAGAATTATGACTTTATTCCAGACAATACCTGTTTTGAGAAATGATGCACATTTTAAACAATGGCAAGAAAATATATCCAGGTGTTATATGGCAGGACAAGAAAACAAGAGTTAAATATAAAGTCCTGCAAGATATAAAAAGGAAAAAGGAAAATTAGGACTCCAGACTTTAAATTCTTATGTTACTGCCTGCAGTTTGGTCTTGATGAAAGAATGGCTGTTGCTAAGAAATATGTGAATGTTACAATTAGAAAGTGGGGCCTCATGGCTCAGCAGTTAAACACGCTGAGCTCGTCAGCTGGAAAACTGATAGCGCGGGTTCAAGACCCGACCGTCACACAACAGAGTGAGCTCTCATTCCTTGTCCTAGCTCCTGCCCACTTAGCAATTTGAAAGCATGCAAATGAGAGTAGTTAAATACGTACCACTTCAAATAGGTACCACTTCGTTGGGAAGGTAACAGTGTTCTGTGCACTTCTGGCAAATGACCATGCTGACTACATGACCAGGGAAATTGTCTTCAGACAACACTGGCTCCTTCAGCCAATAAACAGAGATGACCCATTAGAATTGGACATGATTGACAGGGAATCTCCGGGGCTGCCATTCTGGAGGGACTAGTGGGAGACTGCTGAACCGCCAGTCTAGCTGTCCAGAGCCCGCCACTGTCGCTGCAGCCACCATCATGCCAGCTGCAGCCTTTGCCGCCGTCATCCCTGGTACCTTCCTCACAGCTATGACCGCCGCCATTGCCACTGCAGCCTCTGAAGACTGGCGCCATAGCTGCTGCTCTGGGTGCTGCCATTTTTGCTGCTGCTAACACTGCCACACAGCTGACAGGTGGGCCCAGAAACAGCTGATGTTCAGGGCCTCCGCCTGAAGGGAACCAATCCACAGCAGTGGATGGCTAGCCAAGGAGAACAAACTAAGAAAGAATGTTGACTGGGAGTTTAAAGCGGAACTTGGGTGGAGTCACGGGATGGAAGCAGGTGACTTCAAAACATGGTAGGGAGCACTGTGCAATGGCACTGACAACGTGTCACTTTTGACAGATGATTGTTGGATCATGCCAGAGCGCAAGATAAAGAACACGCTACATCAAAGAAGATAGTTGTTTGGAGGTTTTTGGGACTTTTTAAATTTTATTTATTTTTATTTTTCAAATATAAACATTAAAAAAAAAACTTTCAAGAATGAAGTTTTGGACGGTCACAAATAGGTAGACTGATTTTGCAAATAAAAACAAATATTGTTAACATAAATTCAAACATCCTAATTTAAGTCTTTATGTTATATCGCCATAAATCTTAATTTCATACTAAACATCTCATTTTTATTTTCAATTATAAATCAAAATTCAATACAGCTCTTTCTAAATTTTTCTCCATTGCTCCTTTTAACATCAACATTAAAACACAAAAATAATCTAATCTCTTAATCTATATTTTTACCTTCCAATTTTATCACCACAAATCTTAATTTCCAAATATATACAACTCAGTTTTTATTTCAATTTATTAATCAAAATTCTTTCTATTCTTCTTAGTTTCTAGACCCATTTCATCCAATCTTTAAATCTTAAACTTTTACACAGACATCTCAAAATTTTTTTATTTCATTTTAATTATCATCCAACAATTTCTTTTTCACCCCTTATTAATAATTGTTCTACAATATATTCTCCTCTATACCTGTTTGGAAGTTTTTTTTCACTGTGCTATTCCGGAACCTGACATTTACAATGAGAAAAACACAAGTTTTAGGTGGCATAGTTTTCTATGGTATGCAAAAGTCAAAAATCAGTCTGAGGAGAATGCCATATTAAGAATATGGATCACATATACTGTAAATCCTGCTGTGCCCAAAAATACTATTACTCGCCTCAGTACAAGAAGTGTTTTATAGAACAGAAACAGCAAGCAAGAATAAATGGCTAAGATTTCAAGACTTGCTAGTACAGGAAAATTGAGAATTTAAGATGAAATCAAGAGAACAATTGACTGCAGAGGGATTTGCTTTTCAATGAGTTTTTTTTAAATACACACAATTAAAGGAGAGGTTTAATGTGGCTAAAAAGGTATCAGAGAGATAACAGTATGTAATGGAATTTGAAATGGAATTATGTACAAATGATGAACGTGTAATTGCTAAAATGTATAAACTTGTGTTAAGATTTGAAATGGAAGAAGAAACTATGATAAAATGAGCTAAGAATTTTGGTAATAATATACAGATGAACGGTGGAAAAGAATGTGCCTAACAGACTGAAATTCAACTGTCTTATAACTTAAGAAAGAATTTATATAAAATGATGTGCTGTTGGTATATGTCAGCAGAAAAAATTAGCAAGGATATAAAAACATATTTCTAATTGCTGCTGGAAATGTGAAAAATATGAAGGGACATTTTGCCTTGCATGATGGATGTGTGAAAAAGCAAAAAAAAATAAAATAAAATTGGACACAAATGCATATGATGGTGCAGAAAGAATTTTAACAATAAGGAGGCACTTTTTGTATTGGGATTTATTGATGGACAATTTTTTTTAATTTATATTTATATGCCGCCCTTCTCGGGAGACTCAGGGCAGTTTACACTGCGTTAAGCAATAGCCTTCATACTTTTGTATATTTTATACAAAGTCAGCTTATTGCCCCCACAAACCGTCCTCATTTTACCCACCTTAGAAAGGATGGAAGGCTGAGTCAACCTTGAGCCTGGTGAGATTAGAACTCACAGTAATTGCAGGCAGCTGGATGTTAAATTCTGCCTTAATAGGAGGCATTAGCCTGCTACGCCACTCAGAAAAGACTCATGGCTGATTGGTTTTATATGTGGTAACTGCAATGAGGCTGTTATATATTGGTTTTCATATATGCAAATATTTTCTAGATATCGAGAAGATCTTAAACAAGAAGGTTTTTATAATGTTCTGACTAATTTAGACAAGATATTAATGAGCTCTGATGATCGTATAATTAAAAAGCTGTATGGATATCTGTTAGAAGTAAAACTGGAAGAAGAACAAGTTAAAGAATCAATGATAGCGTAGGGGAAAATTTTTGGTTATGGTATTGTTTTAGAGAAATGGCAAAAATTGTGGTCTCATAATTATAAAATGACAATGTTAACAGCATATAAGGAGAATTTGTATAAGATGTTTTATAGGTAGCATTTACCCCCGACGAAGATAGCCAGAATGTTCCAGAATAAATCGGAGAAGAGTTGGAAGTGTCATCAGACTCCAGGATCCTATTACCACATGTGGTGGACATGCGGAGATGCAAAGAGATATTGGACCAAAATACACACGTGGTTGGAAAAAATGATTAAGAGACATATTGATTTTAAACCAGAGATATTTTTATTAAGGATTTTACCAGAGACATTTAATAAAGAATTGCAATATTTAATTGTGAATATTTTAACAGCAGCTAGAATTGTATTTGCAAAAAAATTGGAAAGGAGAGAAGATAATTACTGATGAAGAAATTATTAAGAAAATGTTGGACTGTGCTGAAATGAGTAGATTGACATTTGAAATAAGAAAACAGGAAGATAAATAATATTATTTGATATGGGAGCTATTTTATCAATGGATAGATAATAAAGCATGGAGATGAAATATTATATATGAAATGAAATTTGGATAAAATATGTAAACACTTGTTTTTTGTTAGAGGAAGGCACATTTGTCATATATTGAGATTTTGAAAATTTTGAGAGCACGAAATGATTCTAACCGATCGAAACACTGTCCGTAATTGTTTGGAAGGATGATGTTTTTATGTGGTTTTTGTTTAAAAAATAAAAAACTTTTTGCAAAAAAAATATGAGGCTGTTATATATTCAAAGACAGAAAAATACAGAAACATCCACAATGGAGGAATGGGTTGTGAAGATGCCAGAACGTGCAAAAATATCTGCTTAGACTTTTAAGGAGGGAACAACAATTACCTTTTGTAGAACACTGGAAATCTTTTATGGATGTTTTTCTCAGGTGCGAACAATTAGGATCACACATTAAGTTCCAGTTAAGTTGATTTATTGCTCATGCCTAAACACAAGGATCTAGTCCACTAACCGTCAGCACAAATTTGGCACTAGATAAAAATTAATAGAGGAGTTGTACTTGAGATGCTTATGGGAATGTCACAACACTAGATTGATTCCTCTCTTGACTCCACCCCTGGGCTTTGCCTGTCCTTTTCCTTGTCAACTTCAAAATGGATCTAGGCTGCCACAGCCATCTTTTCGTTTCTCAGTTTGCCACACTGTATGGAGGGGGGGAAGGGAAGAGGCCTGGAATGTCAGACCGGACAATAACAATAGATCATCCCATGGGAACCAAGGTCATCTCAACAGGTGCTGACTGGAAGGAGTTGCCAGGTACACGCTGGGATACCTAACATATTTTTTGGACTATAAGACGCACCTGACTATAAGACGCACCTAAATTTAGAAGAGGAAAACAACAAAAAAAAGTTTTTGGCCTACCTTTTTTCAGGCCTTTTTTCAGCCCTTAACCAGTCTTTATTTTGGCTTGTTTCTGGGGCTTTTTTCAGCCCATTTTGAAGCTTTTTTGGCTGATTTTCAAAGCTTTTTTTGGCCCATTTTCGGGGCTTTTTTCAGCCTATTTTTGAGGCATTTTTGGCCCATTTTGAGGGCTTTTTTTTTTGCCTTTTTAAAAGGCTTTTTTGATCCATTTTTCAGAAAAAAATGGGCCAAAAAAGCCCCAAAAATGGGCCAGAAAAGCCTCAAAAATGGGCCGAAAAAGCCCTTTAAAAAGGCTGAAAAAAGCATCAAAAACGGGGACAAAAAGCCTCAAAATGGGCCAAAAAAGCCTCGAATATAGGCCAAAAAAAGGCCTGAAAAAGGCCAAAAAAGGCCTGAAAACAGGACATGCCAAAAAATGGCTGGCGGATGGGCAGGGCTTTGGCAATATTCAGTCTATAAGACACAAACATTTTTGCCCCCTTTTGGGAGACAAAAAAGTGTGTCTTATAGTCCAAAAAATAAGGTAATTGGACAATGTGATCTGTGACAAGGAAGGAAGGGAATATCTATTGTTTAATCATACTAAAACCGCAGGAAATAGTTAGAGTTGGTTTTGCTTTCATGCGTGCCAAAATGATGTACTCAACAAAACAGTTCTTTGAGCAATCTCGGAGTGCTGACTTGGTTGGGTTCATCAGTCGGAACTTAGACACGCCTACATTTTTGCTGAAAACAGATAAAAATGAACTGGCGATTTCTGGATTTACCAATTGCATATGGGGAGAAAGGAATTATGTTACATAATTTAGAAGGGGGAAAACAGTTTTAAATAGGTCTATAATTGCTATAAATAACATTGGAAATTGCTTATTTAAAGAGTTGGGTTGGGTTTCTTTTTCTTTCCTTTTTCTCTTCTTTTTTTATTGTTTTCAACATATTTTTCTTTATCTTTCTGGGGTTTTTTTCTATATCATTTTCTGTTTATCTTTTCATCTATATGGAAGATCACCGAATATCTGACTAAAAGAGTAAGGTTTTTTGCACAGTGGGTTTAATTCCAAAGAAACTTCAGTTGTTAGATATATTGTTTTGTGATTAATATTCAATACTGTCCTGCAAAACAATTGTGGCAATGAGAAGGGGGAAAAAAACCTGCATTGTTGGCTGCAAAGCATCAACTTGGCATCAGCAACCTGGCAAAAAAAGTGCAGATGATGATGTTGTTTGCAATGCTCCTAAACAGAGTTAAAACCTCCAGTTTGATGAGGAGGTCGAAATGTTTTATCCTGAGCCAAAAAATATAGATCCATCTAGCTTTCAACTGAAAAGGTCTCTTTGAGGGCTGAAACAAAAGGGTTGGACCAGTGGTGCAGAGGTGGGATTCACTTACCTTCCCTACCGGTTCGCAAATGTGAGCATGCGCGCATGTGCACTCATTTCACTCGCATGCACCACCTCTGCACATGTGCACTGCCTTCTGCTCATGCGCAGCAGTCACGCATTATGTCCAGGCGGGTGGATCGAGCCTCCCGCAGTCGCCGCTACCGGTTCACACAATCCGCAGAGAACCGGCTGAATCCCACCACTGCAGTGGTGGGATTCAAATAATTTAACAACCAGTTTGCCCAGGGTCAGGTTGGCTGTTGCGGGAGGCATGGCCCATCCCCGTCCTGCAGCTCCACTGCACATGCGGGGTGAGCCTCCTGCGACAGCCAACCTGAGCCTGGGTGAACCAGTAGTTAAATTACCCCGCACCGCTATCCAAGTGGATCCTGGGTGCTGCGCTACAATGGAGAAATGGGAAATGAAGTGGACGGCACAAGGGAAGGAGGAGGAGTAGGGAGAAGAAAGAGGGAAAGCAGTCTTCTCCTTCCCTTGCACCGCCCCCTCTGTTGACCATTTCTCCATTGCAGCACAGCATAGCGCCCAGGATCCACTTGGATAGCGGAGGGTGGATAATTTAGCAACCGGTTCACACGAACCGGTGCGAACCGGCTGAATCGCACCACTGGGTTGGACCCACTACATCAGATAGATGGAAGACATCTGCTCTACCAATGAATTGTGGACTTGAATTCCTTAATGATGAAAAGATGACATGTTTGGAAAGCATGCTACAGACATGCGCAAAATGGCATTGGTCGTACATAGCTTTGACCACGGGGTCACGGATGACAGCAAAGCATTGGGCTGAACTTGTCTATCATTTTTTTTATTTCCTAAACATATCTATGAAGGGTTCAGAGGCACTCTTGGATATAATATTTATTCTTCAGTTTTGTGTTTTGTTCTCTTTGCTTCTCAGTTTCTGCTTTAATTAATATTTTTTAAAATAAAAAATCATAGCATGGTGAACTTCAAGACTAAGCAACTGGGGCTTTTTAGTTTGAAATGAAAGAAAGTAAGGAGAGACATGCCAGGGACATAAAAACGATGTATGATCTAGATGAAATGGAGGAAAAGAAGTTTGAGAAGAGAAGAATACAGAATAACAGAGTTGGAACAGATCTTGGAAGTCTTCTCCTCCAATTTCCTGTTTGAGCAGTAGCTCAAAAAAAAAAATCTGTAACCAGCTCAAGCTCTTCCAATGAAATTAAATTATGAGAGTTTCAAGACCAATGTAATGCTTTCTTGCACTACTAATATGGAGTTAGTTAGCAGCAGCTGTGATGGATTGGAGGGTTTTTAAAAAAGGATTGGACAGGTTCATAGAAGATTAATCACTACTCATACAAAAGGGGTTTTCCCCCCTTTTTTGAATCATAGGCAATAAAACTTCCTTTTTATGATTCTGTAATCCCTTAATTTGGGGTAGAGTCATGGCAGCTGGATGGAGCTGAGCATTTACTGGCTGGATGCCCTTCCTGATGCCTATGCGAAGTTTGCAGCAGATATTTTTTCTTTGTGTCCTAGGAGATAAATATCTGCCACTACCTAGGATTGAACTCTCAACCTTCCAAGTGGGAGACAAGCATCTTCACCACTAGGCCACCACGCCACTCCCTTTGGAATCATATATCTTAAATACTGGTTACTGGGAAGCAGTAATAGATGTGCCTTCTGTATTTCAGTCCACTGTTATGACCTTCTCGAGTACATCCGATCACCACTGCATAGGGAGAATGCTGCACTAGATGAGTCTACGTCATTATGTTTTTAAATATCTGGGGGTATCATATTTTTCAAATCTGATCAACGCAGGAAACAAGAACCATGTGTCTGGAATTATCTTTACTGCTGGTATGGTAAAGCAATAGAATCTTGAAATTCTGTCAAACAATTCTGTACTTCAAGTTATAAGTATTTAAGGCAGAACGTCATGCATCCGAATCTCAGAAGATCAGGGCAATTCATTTACTGCAAGCTTAAACTGTCTGCAAGAATCTGAACTACTAACAGTCCAAGCAAATTAGCGGTAGATAAGACTTAAAGGAATTCAAGGTGGGATAGACTTAGATCTCTAGTGAGAGCGAAGGGACTCAAGACCGATGACGTGTTTGATCCTTCTCTTAGACTAAGCTGGGCCATCTCATACGTAGAATTACTCTAAATCCCTTTCTCATCTTTCATCTTCCTGGAATTATAGACTATTTTATGTAAGGTGCTCTTTCCATTTCTGGTTCCCAGAGTGTGCTAGACATTCATTTCACTAGGCAATTTAGTGCCTATGGGTGTAATATTGGAGACTTGGGACTGAACTGAACTGAACTGCATGCAGTCTGTTCCTACAATGTACAACTTCCATGATGAAGAGAGATGATTAGTGGGCTTAATGTTACTCTACAGACTCACCACTCACTGCATATAGGGGTCCTAAAAATCCATTAAGAGAAATGGAAGCCCTTCTGCAAACTGGGATTTATGGAATTCACTCCAAATCTAGTTCAAACAACATGGCAAGATATCTATTGAGTTTCCTAAATTGGATCCATACTGGGACAAATCGATTCAGTCTGTTCAATTAGACGAGTGAATCGGTTCAGTTATTCTATCTGAAAATCCGATTTGTGGGAAGTAGTTCATTCAAATTGTCTTCAAACAGAATGCTCAAACTGATTGCAATTTGAACGCAAACCTATTGCACATCCAAAACCTTCACTCCAACCTGTCTCTCATATTAGGGCAATTTGCTTGGGGCCCTTAGCTTTCAGAACTGGGTAACTATTGTGGAGTTGTGGAGACGCCTTGTTTTCCTTCCTGATGTTACGCATCCCAAAGGCTTTTCAGAGAGGATGGCTTACACCTCAGATTTAGGGTAAAGATTGTCTCTGCATTCATTTGCGGTGTCTTATATTTGGTTGATGTTACCTAGAGAACTTGGTTCACAGTCTGCATGTATAGTTCTATTCAACACAATACCCCCCAAAAAATATGCCAAATCCTAGAACCGTGATGGCAAACCTATGGCAAGTGTGCCCGAGATGGCAAGCAGAGCCATCTGTCCGGGCACGTGAGCTGTCTCCCAACTCACCTGCAGCTGCAAATGCATTTGAGCCCCAGGTGGTGTTCGGGCCTCCGGTGCGCATGCGTGCAATTCCAGAGACTCAGCTGCTCTTCGGAGCTCTCCTGTGCATGCGCACATGTTTGCGCATGCGTGCATGATTACCTGCATGCAGTGTGCTTGCGCAGATGGCATTTGCGCACGTGCATTACGTGCACGAAAGCCATGCGCATGCGCAGATGGAGCAATTGCATGCGCAGCACACAGGGGGGCCACAAAAGTTGTGCACATGTGCAGATGGTCTGGTTGCACGTGCAGCAGTGGTGGGTTGCCACCGGTTTGGACCGGTTCGCAAGAACTGGTAGTAAAACTGGTGGGAGGCCCCGCCCATTGATCCAGATGTCATCATAGGTGATCTGCACATGGGCAGAAGCTTCTGCGCATGCACAGAAGAGCGCGCAAGGATGCTATGCAAACTGATAGTAAAGGTAAGTAGAACCCACCTCTGGAGTGCAGATCACAGGTGAACCGCATGTAAGCAAAGCACGTATCTGATTGGCACTTGGTGAGTAAAAGGTTCACCGCCAATGGTGGGTTTCAAAAATTTTTTACTACCGGTTTTGTGGGTTTGGCTTAGTGGGCGTGGCATGGCTTGGTGGGCATGGCAGGGGAAGGATACTGTAAAATCTCCATTCCCACCCCACTCCAGGGGAAGGATACTGCAAAATCTCCATTTCCTCCCAATCAACTGGGACTTGAGAGACAGAGAATAGATGTGGTTTTACTACCAGTTCTCCGAACTACTCAAAATTTCCGCTACCGGTTCTCCAGAACTGGTCAGAACCTGCTGAAACCCACCTCTGTTCACCACCACTGTCCTAGAAAACGTGAAGGGAACAACAACAATGTTAATAAAGGGTCTGGAGGCTAAATCATATGATGAACGGTTGAGGGAGCTAGGTATGTCTAGCCTATCAAAGAGAATTAGGGGGGGACATGAAACTGTCTTCCAGTACTTGAGCGGCTGTCACAGAGAAAGTAGAAGCTTGTTAAAGAAAGATCCAACCAGGGGTGAAATCTAAATTTGTTCTAAATCTAAATCTAAATTTGTTACTACTAGTTCTGTGGGCGTGGCTTGGTGGTGGTGGGGTAATGTGACTGGGTGGGCGTGACCATTTTTTTTAACTTTTAAAATCATTTTTTAATGTAAAACCATGTAAAAAAATGCTTTCAAAAGGCTCTGACGATCCCAGCTGAGTTGCCTGATTGGCAGGCAACTCAGCTGGGATCGTCAGAGCTTGGGTCGTCAGAGCCATTTAAAAGAGAAAAAAAAGTCAATATGTCAATAATATTTATCCTGTCTTATGTCAATAATCTTATAAATGTCATAGATCTTCCCCTCCCTCCCCAAAGTCTTCATCCATAAGCATTGATCATCCTGTGATGATTTAAAGTGTTTAGATATTAAACCAAACCAAAACATGTTAAGTAGCTCTTGCTTAGGGATGCTTGATGCTAGCAATTTCTTTATAGAGTTAAATTATGATGATCGCGCAGCTCAGCTGGGCATGGGGGGTGGGGGCAGGGATTTTTGCTACCGGTTCTCCGAACTGCCCGCCGCCGTCGCTACCTATTCACCCGAGCCGGTCCAAACCGGGACCATTTCACCCCTGAATCCAACCTAGAGGTAGAGAGATATTTTCTGACAGTGAGAACAATGAATCAATGGAGTAGCTTGCCCCCTAGAGTTGTGGGTGCTCCATCACTGGACGTTTTCAAAAATAGACTGGACAACCATTCGACTACAATGGTATAAGGTCTCCAGCCTTAAGCAGGAGGTTGAACTAGAAGATCTCTGAGGTTCCTTCTGGCCCTACGATTGTGTGTTCTGTTTTATCATGGATAGGATAACTCCACAAAGGAAGGCTGAAGTAATTCTATGCAGAATTTTTATTGCAATTTCAATTCATCCCTGTTTGGAGGGGCGAACCTTTTAAAATTAATAGGCTTGAATTCCTTCTGGAATTTGGGAAAGGTCATCCTCTTTTTATGTGTGTGTGGTTTTTTTTACATCAAATATATATTTTTCAGCGTATTGACCCAATCTCTTTCATTCCCATTGTCAAGTACAGGTAGTCCTCAACTTACAACCACGATGAAGGCCAAAGTTTATGTTGTTCAGTGAGAAATTTGTTAAGTGAGTTTTGCCCCATTTTACGACTTTTCTTGCCATATTTGTTAAGTGAAACAGTGCAGTTGTTAAATTAGTAACGTGGTCGTTCAGTGAATCTAGCTTCCCCGTTGACTTTGCTCATCAGAAGGTTGCAAGAGGGGATCACGTGACCCCGGGATGCGGCAACCGTCATAAATATGAGTCAGTTGCCATGTATCTGAATTTTGTGGATGCTGCCATGGTTGTAAGTGTGAAAAATGGTTGTAACTCCATTTTTTTCAGGACTGTTGTAATCTTAAATGATCACTAAATGGACTGTTGTAAGTTGAGGACTACCTGTATAAAAAGCTCTGTTAAGTATGCACACATTACAGTCCTTGAAATCAAACAGGATCATATTTTAGATAGTTCATGAGTGTACTTTCTACGGAGAAAATTTCAGGTTCAAGTTTTGAAACATATAGTAAAGGTATGATCCAGGGGTGAAATGCTCCCGGTGCGGACCGGATCGCCTGATCCAGTAGCAATGGAGGCAAGTGGTTTGGAGAACCAGTAAAAAAAATCCCTGCCCCCCCCCCCATGCCCAGCTGAGCCGCGCGATCATCAGAGGCTTTTTTTCTTTTAAAAGCCTCTGACGATCCAAGCTGAGCTGCCTGATCGGCAGAGGCATTTAAAAGAACAAAAGCCTCTGACAATCAGGCAACTCAGCTGGGATTGTCAGAGCCTTTCGAAAGCATTGTGTTCACTGAAGAGGTTGTAGAAAAAATGGTTTTAAAAGTTTTTTTAAAAAACTTTGGCCACGCCCACCGAGTCACATAACCCCCCCCCCACACACATACACCAAGCCACACCCACAGAACCAGTAGTAACAAATTTTAGATTTCACAACTGGTATGATCCCTAAAGGGACAGATGGCTAAATGACGGGAAGGAGCCTTGTCATGCCTGGCGAGGGACGGGGAGAAGCAAGACGCGTGGAGAGAGACGCGGCTCCCCTTGCCGTCTCTTCTCCCTCTCAGCTTGGATCATCAGAGGCATTTAAAAGAAAAAAAGGGGTTTTTTTCTTTTAAATGCCTCTGATGATCTAAGCTGAGTTGCTTGATTGGCAGAGGCATTTAAAAGAAAAAAAGTCTCTGCCGATCAGGCAACTCAGCTGGGATCATCAGAGCCTTTTGAAAGCATTTTTAAACAACCTCTTTGCCGAAGAGGTTGTAGAAAAAATGGTTTTAAAAGTAAAAAAAAAAAAAGGCCACGCCCACCCACTCACATTACCCCCCCCCCCTCAGAACCAAGCCATGCCCACAGAACCGGTAGTAATGAATTTTATATTTCACCACTGGGGCAGCCTTGTACAGCTAATGTTTTCACAATCATCAAATCTGAAGGTGATATCCCAAAGATTTCCAAAAGGCTCCCATTACCACTCCACCCACTCTCGCCCTTACAATAGATTCTCCAAAGCTAAAGAAGACCAATCCGGTGTCCTCAATCTCCTGTAATCTTTGGATTTCCCATGACTTTGGTCATAAAAGTCCATTTTTCCCATTTTTTTTTCCTGTGGGTTTGCCCTGCCCTAGATTTTTCACCTTCTACTACATTTGGAAAATATCTAAAATGAATTCAAGATTTGATACACACTACAATTTGCCACTATGCCAAAGTCGTTTCCAAGGAGCAGATGCAATCTTATAAGCATTTCCCAAGGCATAAATCAGACCAGATCACACCAGCCTATTTTCTAAGGACATTAACCATTCAGGTTCACAGCCCATTGTACGTGTTATAGCATAGTCTGCTCTAAGAGGCTCCCTTCTTTCGGCAGTGAGGATGAACCAAGTAATATCACTAGCTAGCATCCCTTGCTTGACCTGTCACAGATAAGACCAGCTTGAAAAATTGTAGTGGAGAGGACTGAACTGTTAAAACATACATAATCCAGAATGAAGATAGAGACATAGCTGTCTGGATGTGTAACAAAGGAAGCCAGAGCAGCAGTTGTAAAGGCTACTCCTGAGATCTCAATAACCTCTCAGAGGAAACATTTATACCCTAAATAGCATCAAATTGTGAAGGGCATTGCCATCTCTGAGATCTGAAACGGAGTTGCTCAATAGTCACTTTTTTGTCATCGTTGTATAAAGGTAAAGGTTCCCCTCGCACATATGTGCTAGTCGTTCCCAACTCTAGGGGGCGGTGCTCATCTCCGTTTCAAAGCCGAAGAGCCAGCGCTGTCCAAAGACGTCTCCGTGGTCATGTGGCCGGCATGACTAAACATCAAAGGCGCACGGAACTCTGTTACCTTCCCACCAAAGGTGGTCCCTATTTTTCTACTTGTATTTTTTACGTGCTTTCGAACTGCTAGGTTGGCAGGAGCTGGGACAAGGAACGGGAGCTCACTAGGGAGCTCACTAGGGATTCGAACTGCTGAACTGCTGACGTTTCGATCGACAAGCTCAGCGTCTTAGCCACTGAGCCACCTTCCATCATCGTATAGGACTGTTCAAATGTTCTTTCTTCTTCTTCTCTTCTTCTTTCTGCATTTCTTTATGCAGATAAAGAAGTTCATAATGATGTGGTTAAAATCTAGGAATGATAAAATAATAGAAAATGTACAGAATTTCGGTTTATAACAAAATAACAGAATCGGAAGGGACCCTCGAGGTCTTCTAGTCAAGCAGGAGACCCTATATCATTTCAGACAAATGGTTGTCCAATCTCTTCTTAAAAGCCCCCAATGTCAAAAAAATTTACTACCAGTTCTGTGGGTGTGGTTTGGTGGGCGTGGCTTGAGCGTGGCAAGGGAAGGATACTGTAAAATATCCATTCCCTTCCAATCAGCTGGGACTTGGGAGGCAGAGAATAGATGGGAGCGGGGCCAGTCAGAATTTTTACTACCGGTTCTCCGAACTACTCAGAATTTCCACTACCGGTTCTCCGGAACTAGTCAGAACCTGCTGAAACCCACCTCTGAACTAGACATACCCAATTCCTTCAACCGTTCTTCACATGTTTTAGTCTCCAGTCCCTCCAGATTAATGTTTGTGGTTCTCCTCTGCACTCTTTCTAGGGTCTCAACGTCTTTTTTTACATCATGGATTTTTTTTTAACCTGTCTTTTTCTCTCAAAACAGCCCCCATCCCAACGTTCATGGAACAGAACTGAGAGTTTGCTTCAGAGACCACATCTAATCAGAGGAATCGTTCAAGAGTCAAAACACTAGAATTTGTTCATTCCCCTTTTCTTAATAAGGAGAAATTGCTTTCTTTCTTTCTTTCTTTTTTTTTACAAGTGGTAGGTAGTCTTAGAACAACAGTCGATAGGATTAAATCTGCTTTCTGCAATGACAACTGTAAATAAGCCTTCGGACAGGGAGGGAATATTAGTCGGCTAATAATTATGCAAGGAAGTATTCCTGGCTAGAGGACAAAAAGGAGTGGGAAGAAGATATCTCAGACGTGATAAGGAAGGTGGCATTCAAAATGCAAGGCCAAAGGAAAAAGAGTAAAGATGTGAACCAGAGCACTGAGAAAAACAATTGAGTCTGGAGGACGTGACAGGAATATGCAGCGAGCAAGATTGCGAAGGGCTTTTCTTGTTCCAGATCAGCAGTGTGAGAGATTACAGTGTTTGTCTCTTAGCACATTAAAGAAATCCTTTAGCAGACATCTGCCGAATGGACTGGGAGATTAAAAAGAATATTCATGTGGAAGGAAATAAGAACGAAGGGAGGAAACAACCCAAAAGATGCTTTTTGGGGCGTGAAGGTATCTATCTGTATATTTTGATTATCAATCAAAGTGCAAACCGAGAAATAAATCCCGCCATTCCCCTCTTCCCCAAATTGGCTAGCATATATCCCCATTTTAAGAAGTGTTGGGTTCCTCCCAGTTCGGCCTGGTTCTGCCGAGATGGTAGCGGTGACGATATGACAACATCAAACCGGTTCTGCCTATCCACCCCCAACCCTGTGTTATTCTTACCTTTTATTTGGCCCCACCCCCAATCTATTGCTGCCTCCTGAGTCCCAGCTGATGGGCTATAAGGAAAAACTGTTTAAACTCTTGCCGCGGGGCTTCAAAGGGCCGCCCTACAGCTGATCAGTGATAAAAGGCAGTTTGATGGTAGACCGGTGCCTGCAAAAATAAATGGGTAGACCAGTGCCTGCAAAAATACATGAGTAGACCAGTGCCTGCAAAAATAAATGAGTAGACCGGTACAGCTCTGCAAGCAGTTAAAAGCCTGGTAGACCAGTACCTCTGCTAAATCCTAAAGAATTGTCACATGACC
Organism: Ptyas mucosa; assembly: GCA_012654045.1. Classification (NCBI taxonomy): domain Eukaryota; kingdom Metazoa; phylum Chordata; class Lepidosauria; order Squamata; family Colubridae; genus Ptyas; species Ptyas mucosa. Next base: position 64,576,495 of record WNWU01000002.1, read on the forward strand.
ATCAAGCCACTCCCACAAAATAAGCCACGTCCACAGAACCAGTAGTAAAAAAATTTAGAGCCCACCCCTGATTTCAAGCCACCTTCCTCTTGGTGTCATTCATGTGTCGGATAATCAATAAAGGAGAATATTTATAGCTCGGGGTTGAAATGAGGGGTCCTTGATGGTCTCTGAGCTTGGTTGTTTTCTTGCAGATGTTTCATTATCCAAACTAGGTAACATTGTGATGATGTTAAAACATCTGCAAGGAAACAACCAAGCTCAAGAGATCTCCAAGGACCTCTTAATGCCTCTTATTTCATTTGATGATTGTTTGATACTAAATTTGGGAAGGCTGAGTCCAGGAACTGTTCCTCTTTTAACTTCTCCCCTTGGGACACTGCCACAGGCCATAATAACCAGAAAGACAGACAGGTTTTCCCCTTATGTCATTACTCTGCTGAACGCCTAATTCCCACAGCACATGTCTAACGATATTTATCCAGGGGTGGGTTCTAATTATTTTTACTACCGGTTCTGTGGGCGTGGCTTATTTTGTGGGCGTGGCTTGATGGCCATGTGACAATTCTTTAGGATTTAGCAGAGGTCTATCAGGATTTTAACTGCTTGCAGAGCTGTACCGGTCTACTCATTTGTTTTTGGAGGCACTGGTCTACCCATTTATTTTCGCAGGCACCGGTCTACTCATTTGTTTTGGAGGCACCGGTCTACCACCACACTGCCTTTTAACACTGATCAGCTGTAGGGCGGCCCTTTGAAGCCCCCCAGCAAGAGTTTAAACAGTTTTTTTCCTTATAGTCCATCAGCTGGGACTCAGGAGGCAGCAATAGATTGGGGGTGCGGCCAAATAAAAGGTAAGAATAATGCGGGGTGGGGTGGGGGGCGGTGGGCAGGGGGGCAGAACCAGTTTGGTGATGTCATATCGTCACTGCTACCAGCTCGGCCGAATCGGGCCGAACCGGGAGGAACCCACCACTGTATTTACCCATGTAGTATGGCTGTATTTCTATTATTCTTCTCGTCTTTTCTACTACCTTTTCTTATTGGTACTATTCTTATTGTTATTATACTGTTGCTTTGCATGTACAGGTAGTCCTCAACTTACAACAGTTCATTTAGTGACCCTTCAAAGTTATAACGGTACTGAAAAAAATGTGATCTATGACCGATTTTCACAGTTACTACCGTTTCAGCATCCCCATGGTCACATGATCAAAATTTAAATGCTTGACAATTGTCACATATTTATGAGGGTTGCAGTGTCCTGGGGTCATGTGATCACCTTTTGCGACCTTCTGATGAGCAAAGTCAATGGAGAAGCCAGATTCACTTAATAACCGTGTTACTTAAAAACTGCAATGATTCACTTAACAACTATGCTAAGAAAAGTGGTAAAATGGGGCAAAATTCACTTAACAACTTTCTCACTTAGCAACAGAAATCCTGGGCTCAATTGTGGTCATACTGTAAGTCAAGGACTACAGTATGCTCTCTACATGGGGCTCCCCTTGAGGAGCACCCAGAGGCTCCAACTGGTGCAGAGTGCAGCCGCTTGGGTGGTTATGGGAGCGACATGGCGTTCCCGTGTGACACCTCTCCTGTGTGAGCTGCACTGGCTCCCGGTGGTCTTCCAGGTGCGCTTCAAGGTTTTGGTTACTACCTTTAGAGCGCTCCATGGCTTAGGACCTGGCTATTTACGAGACCGCCTACTGCCACCAGTGGCCTCCCACCGGCCAGTACACTCTCATAGAGAGGGCCTCCTCCGGGTGCCGTCGGCCAAACAATTTTGACTGGCGGCCCCCAGGGGGAGAGCCTTCTCTGTGGGGGCACCTACTATCTGGAATGAGCTCCCCCCGGAGATTCAGAGGATCCCGGACCTACGCACCTTCCGCCGCGCTCTTAAGACCCTTTTATTTCACCAGGCAGGCCTGGCCTGATTCCCCCCTTTTTAAAAATGTTATAATATTTTAATTCATTTTAAATTACTGGGGTTTTAATATTTTTACGGCCAAATTTATTTAATTGGATTTTAATTGGGTTTTAAATGTTATACTTGTATGTTTTATTTATGGCTGTTCACCGCCCTGAGTCCTTCAGGAGGAGGGCGGTATACAAATTAAATAAACTGAAACTGAAACTGTACATTGAGAGCTTCTTCATCGCAGACAAATTCCTTTTGTGTGTATTCACAGTTGGCCAAATAATTCCATTCCATTCCATTCCATTCCATTCCATGTATTCTGTTCTGTTCTGTTCTGTTCTGTTCTGTTCTGTTCTGTTCTGTTCTGTTCTGGTCTGGTCTGGTCTGGTCTGGTCTGGTCTGGTCTGGTCTCCAGAGACTCAGGGCGGCTTACAATGTGTTAAGCAATAGCTTTCATACTTCTGTATATTTATACAAAGTCAGCTTATTGCCCCCACAATCTGGGTCCTCATTTTACCCACCTTAGAAAGGATGGAAGGCTGAGTCAACCTTGAGCCTGGTGGGATTTTAACTTGCAGTAATTGCAGGCAGCAGATGTAAATGGATATTAATCACTGCCTTAATCTACTGAGCCACCAGAGCTCTATTCTATTCTATTCTATTCTATTCTAGTCTAGTCTAGTCTAGTCTAGTCTAGTCTAGTCTAGTCTAGTCTAGTCCAGTCCAGTCCAGTCCAGTCCAGTCCAGTCCAGTCCAGTCCAGTCCATTCCATTCCATTCCATTCCACTCCACTCCACTCCACTCCACTCCATCTATTCTATTCTATTCTATTCTATTCTATTCTATTCTATTCTATTCTATTCTATTCTATTCTATTCTATTCCATTCCATTCCATTCCATTCCATTCCATTCCATTCCATTCCATTCCATTCCATTCCATTCCATGTTTTCTATTCAATTCCATTCCTGCTTGCAAAGCCATCGGCCTTTCCACCTTTGCTTCCCTGTCCCCGGCTTGTGATTTGATTTGTTCTTCTGCAGATGAATATAGGGAAAACAAGACTTTCTCCCTGCCTCTTTCTGATTTGAAAACTAAATGCATCTCTGACGGGAGGACGCATCAGCTTTTGTTTGTCGCCCTTCAGAGAATCTATCAGGATTCATGAATAGAGCCTGGATATTCGGCGGCAAGAAATAAAACGGAGTTATTGTATCCGTCCAAAGGGAGGGAGCAGATCCACAAAGCAATGGTCTTATCGTCGCTTCCCTATGATAAAATGATTGTCTCCCAGCAGGTTATTTGCTTTAAACGTGAAGCGCATCTTTCCCTCTGCACCTGCTAAACAGTTTTGTTTGTTGTGTATTCTTGGCAGTTTTGGAATGAGATCAACCTCACGTTATAAGATTTGCATCTATTTCTTCTTGGCTGGCTGTCTTGGCTTTAATCTCACTTTGATCTGTGTTGTAAATGTGTAACTGTTGAAGGGAAAACACAAAAAACAGCATGTTTTGGGGTAGAAGTGTAGGGGTGCGGAACAGATGAATGACTCTGATTAAGTAAACCTTCCCCCCCCCACTCCGTGTCCCCATCCAGGACATGATTCCCAACAACACATCGATTTAGAATTCCTGTATGACTTTCCAGATCAAATAATAATAATAATAATAATAATAATAATAATAATAATAATAATAA
>WNWU01000002.1:64580122-64595201 GCA_012654045.1 Ptyas mucosa
AATAATAATAATAATAATAATAATAATAATAATAATAATAATAATAATAATTTTATTTCTATACCGCCCTTCTCCCGAAGGACTTTAATACAGCCTATTAAAAGCACCAAGACAAACATCAATTAAAAATAATTAAAATTATTAAATAATTTCGGCTCAGATTTAAAAACCCCAAAATTTAAAACCCCAATTTAAAATCGTTACATTGATAGCCCGGCCTACCGGAACAACAGGGTCTTGAGGGCACAGCAAAATACCCGGAGGTCAGAGATCTTACGCATTTCCGGGGGCAGTTCATTCCACAAGGTAAGGGCTCCCACAGAGAAGGCCCTCCCCCTGGGTGTCGCCAGCCGACATAACTTGGCCGATGGCACCCTGAGGAGACCCTCTCTTTGGGAGCGGACTGGCCGGTGGGAGGCTATTGATGGCAGAAGTCGGTCTCGAAGATACTAGGGCCCTATGCCATGGAGCGCTTTAAAGGTGGTAACCAACACCTTGAATCGCACCCGGAAGACCACTGGGAGCCAGTGCAGCTCGTGCAGGAGGGGTGTCATGTGGGCACAACGAATTGCGCCCATAACCACCTGTGCAGCTGCATTCTGGACCAGTTGGAGCCTCCGAGTGCTCTTCAAGGGGAGCCCCATGTAGGGAGCATTACAGTAGTCCAGCCGGGAGGTGACAAGGGCGTGAGTGACCGTGCGCAACTGTTCTGATTCTGGGGAAGTCTTCACAACTGCATTGTTGCAGGTAAGCAACAGATTGTGACCTAGATAGCCAGGCAAGCTGGCATTTACAAAGGCCAAGAAAGAGATGGCTGTGCCTTTTTTTTTCGAATCTTAAATAACAGCTTTTTGCAACTTGACATACTCGGCTGGGTTTAGAGCACAGTAAAAGCTTGCAGAGATGACTGAGTTCATAACTCACCGGTGGCAGCATATAGCTGATCTGTAGGTAAAGTTGATCTTTAGGTAAAAATGGCTGATCTGGAAAGTCAGCCATTGTTCCAAATCTGGAATACAAATGCTGCAGGGGCAAAGCGGAGTCCGGCAAGATAGAGAAACTATATTTTAAGGATTTTTTTTTTAAAGGCACAAAAGTATCTTTCTCTGCCTTGGTAAGGTATCGAAGGGCTTCCTGGCCAGATTGTGATCTGTTTTCCACTGCAGTGATATAGTGATAATAGACTAGAATAGAATAACAGAGTTGGAAGGGACCTTGGAGGTCTTCTAGTCCAACCCTCTGCTTATGCAGGAAACCCTACACCACTTCAGACAAATGATTATCCAACACCTTCTTAAAAACTTCCAGTGTTGGAGCATTCACAAGTTCTGGAGGCAAGTTGTTCCACTGATTAAGTGTTCTAACTATCAGGAAATTCCTCCTTAGTTCTAAGTTGCTTCTCTCCTTGATTAGTTTCCACCCATTGCTTCTTGTCCTGCCTTCAAGTGCTTTGGAGAATAGCTTGACTCCCTCTTCTTTGTGGCAGCCCCTGAGATATCGGAACACTGCTATCATGTCTCCCCTAGTCCTTCTTTTCATTAAACTAGACATACCCAATTCCTACAACTGTTCTTTATATGTTTTATCCTCCAGTCCCCTCATCATCTTTGTTGCTCTTCTCTGCACTCTTTCTAGAGTCTCAACATCTTTTTTGCATCGTGGTGACCAAAACTGGATGCAGTATTCCAAGTGTGGCCTTATTTCCCGTTCTATTTCACTTTACATAAACAATAACCAACAGTGGTTTTTTAAAAAATCTTTCTCTAGCCAAGATGCGGCCCCAAAGTTTTAAAATTGTAATGGAATATAGTGGAGGAGGTGGAATCCCTGAAGGGAGGTGGGTGCAACAGTCCAGAGGAATAAGAGGCAACTCAGTCCAGATATTATGTGTCATAGAAAGAGGATGAAGATGGTTCCTCCCTAATAGTTCCCAGCAGGGGTGAAATCCAGCAGGTTCTGACAGGTCCGGTAGCAGAAATTTTGAGTAGTTTGGAGAACCAGCAAAATGCACCTCTGGCTGGTCTCAGAGTGGGGTGTCAGGTTTCGATGTCGTCTCAAATAAATTGCATTTCCAAACAAATAGTCTTTGATGAAATCTTTCATTTATTAAGCACAACAATCTGTCCCCAACTCTGTCGTAGCCAACACTAATTTCCTGCCCCCAAACCCTCCCTTTCCTTTGGCCTCTTCTCTGCGTCTCATTGGCCCTCTTCCAAATCACTCTCCCCATATCTACTACTTCAGCTCACAGGAATGTCCCCCCTCCCATCCCATCTCCTAGGGGATATTATCTCCAAGGAAAATAAGTAGATGAAAAGTCAAACGTCCTCTTCTCCTCCTTATGTCAGCACTGGAGTGAATGTAGCTTGGAGTGCTGACATGGGGTGGGAATGGAGATTTTGCAATATCCTTCCCCCAGGAGTGGGGAGGGAATGGAGATTTTGCAGTATCCTTCTCCTGCCACGCCCACCAAGCCAAACCATGCCCACCAAGCCACGCCCACAGAACCAGTGATTTCACCACCGGTTCCCAGATTATACTGTAGATGCAGATAGTAGAATCCTCCGTCTGGCAAGATTTTGTCTATAGGTATGAAATAATAATGAATTCACCTTAGGAGAAACGCCCTGTGTGTCATTCTTGGTCTGGGGCTTGACAAAAATCAGTGCTTCTCAAACTTGGCAACTTTTAAGATGTGTGGACTTCAGTTCCCAGAATTCCCCAGCCAGCACTAAAGTCCATGCATCTTAAATTTACCAAGTTGGAGAAACACTGATCCAGATCAATAGACTGCAACCAACACTTTACCGAGGCTCAGAATCTAAAATGAGGATAAATGAAAGTCCCATCTGTACTAAAAGTGCTTCAGGTGTGAAGTTCATGTAAATCTGAACTCTTAGCAGAATTCTGGGCTATCTGCCTTTGGTGTTGAGAAGAAATCAACCGATGGAACAGAAGTTGCCTTCGGGAATTGTGGGAGCTTCATCGCTGGAAGCTTTCAAAAAGAGACAGGACTGTCATTTGTCAGAAAAGGTGTAGGGTCTCCTGTTTGGGGGGGGTTGGACTAGATGACCTACAAGGTCCCTTCCAACCAGGGGTGAAATCCAGCAGGTTCTGACAGGTCCTGGAGAACTGGTAGTGGACATTTTGAACAGTTCGGAGAACCAGCAAATACCACCTCTGGCTGGCCCCAGAGTGGGGTGGAAATGGAGATTTTGCAATATCCTTCCCCCAGGGGTGGGGAGGGAATGGGGATTTTGTAGTATCCTTCCCCTGCCATGCCACCAAGCCACGCCCACTGAGCCACACCACACCACGCCCACTGAGCCACGCCCACAGAACCGGTAGAAAAGAAATTTGGATTTCACCACTGCTTCCAACTCTGTTAAACTGTAATCTGTAAAGAAATCAGCTTTACTGAATGAACATTAAACCATGCTTGAGACACTAGGACTAGAGGTAGGATAAACCCCTACCTCTATCTTTGCTAGAATTTGGTGATTGGAATGATGCATCCATCAAAGTATGACAAGGAGGAGAAAGCTCCATTTTATTAACACATTCCTGCTTTTTTCATCTCTTTGTGACTTCTAAAATCCTGTTCCTTGTGCCTCCATCTAAACTTCAAGAGATTGTGGGGTGGGGGAGTGGATTGAATCTCAGGGAAGTTCCTGGAGAGACAAGATCAGTGGTAGGTTGCTCCCGGTTCGCACTGGTTCGCAAGAACCGGTAGTAAAAATTTGTAGTAGTTCAGAGAACCGGTAATAACATTGGCTGGCCACACCCCTGAACCGGTCCCCAGCCCAGTCGCTGCTCGCTTTCCCCAACTACCTCATCAGAGGCTTTTTTTTTTACTTTTAAAAGCATTTTTTCCACAACCTGAGTGGCGTAGGAGCCTGAGTGGCGTAGGAGGCTAATGCCTCCTACTAAGGCAGCATTTAACATCCAGCTGCCTGCAATTACTGCGAGTTCAATTCTCACCAGGCTCAAGGTTGACTCAGCCTTCCATCCTTTCTAAGGTGGGTAAAATGGGGACCCAGTTTGTGGGGGCAATAAGCTGACTTTGTATAAAATATACAAAAGTATGAAGGCTATTGCTTAACCCATTGTAAGCCGCCCTGAGTCTCCAGAGAAGGGCGGCATATAAATAAATTAAAAAAAAAAAACTCTTCGGCCAAAAAAATGCTTTTAAAAGTTAAAAAAAAAAGCCTCTGATGATCGTGCGGCTCAGCTGGAATCGTCCGAGGCTTTTAAAAGCATTTTTTTCTGCAACCTCTTTGGCCGAAGAAGTTGTAGGGGGGAAAAAATGCCTTTAAAAGCCTCTGGCGATCCCAGCTGAGTTGCCTGATCGTCAGAGGCTTTTAAAAGCATTTTTTTTCTGCAACCTCTTAAGGTTGTAGAAAAAATGCTTTTAAAAGTAAAAAAAAAAAAAGTTGGCCATGCCCAACCAGCCACATTACTCCCCACCAAGCCACGCCCACAAAATAAGCCACGCCCACAGAACCGGTAGTAAAAAAAATTAGAACCCACCCCTGGACAAGATGGAAGCCTTCACACAACCATTTTGCTGCTGGTTCTTAACCAAAGGAAACAAAACGATGTTGAGTTTGCTCCAAAAGACCTCTAAATATTCAGCACAGGAATTATCTGTTTATGATAAAGCAGAAATGTATTTAACATTTATTGTTCGTACGTACACTTGTGAAGGCCTTGCGGTGCGCACTAAGAAATGCTGCTGCATGTTATTAGGATTAAAATTAACGCAGACTATTCTGAAAATTCCTGGGCTGTACTGGCAATACATACTTATTTCCATTAATTAATCCATTAAATAATCCATTAAATAAGTATCTTAATCCATTTTTAGATTAAGACATTAAACTCTTATCCAGGCAGAAATTACAGTTCTCCTGTTGCAGCTTCCCCTTGGCACTCAAATGCTTGGGTGTGCTGCAGTTTGTAACGTGCATCCAGAGGAAGTGGGAAAATGATATGGCCATTGCAAATAAAGCTAGTTTAACATACAAGAAAGAAGGTGCTAATACCTGGGAAGAGAGAAGAACACTGACATGAAGACAGAGAAGCAGGATAGGAAAGAGGGGAAACTGTGTTAAGACCTTGTTGAGTTGGAGACAGACCTCCACCAGGTTTCTGTCCCTTATGGTAACCATGATTTTCAGCCAACATAACATATGTGCGCACTTCAAACCCAAGAATACACTAAGGCAGAAGCTTGTCCACCCCAAAGATAAAACACCCAGACAGAAACTGAGCAACGTGGTATATGCAGTACAATAGAGACAGCCAGGTGCAGATCTGTACATGGGGGAAGCAAAACAACCACTTCATAAGCGCATGACACAACATAGGAGAACAAACACATCGGGACTAGATTCAGCAGACCATCTGCATTTAAAAGACACAGGCCACTCGTTTCAAGACAGCAAAGTTCACATTTTGGACAGAGAAGACCGCTGGTTTGAAAGAGGGGTCAAAGAGGCCATCTATGTCAAAATTGAACAGCCCTCTCTCAGAGGGGGGAGAGATATGACGTCATCTATCTCCAATCTACAACACAGTCCTTTCAACAATTCCAAGAAGGCTCCACACCAATTTGCACCACTCAAGTGACCCTGATGACACAGATAAATATCCAGGTGACCTTAATGACTCGCTAAAAGAATGAAAATGTCCAGCTGTCTGCAAGGAGTATAAATCCTTCCATTCCCCACCGTCCAGTCAGAGCTGAAGAAGCTTCTTGGATGAGAAGTGAAACGTTCTTCAAAGAAAAAGCAGAAAGTCCAGTTGCCTCTTGAAAAAACACCTTTGGGACAACCGTGACCTGGATGACTGAGAATCTCCATAGACATTTATGGTAACTATGCTTTCATTGGCTGTTCCTATGGTGGAATGTGGCACAGAGTCACAGAAGGATGGTTACATCCCACTCCAAGAAGCAGCTCAGCCTGGAATCCTTGGTATGCAGGAAGAGTGCCAAAGTAGAGCTTCCCTAATCTTTCACAGGGTATGTCTAATACTTAGGCAGATTTGTGCTTTAGACTGATGAGATTTCTGTCTATGGCCAAGCAACAATAAAGAAACTACCCCTAATACCGTGTTTCCCCAAAAATAAGACCCTGTCTTATATATATATTTTTGAACCTTGAAATAAGTGCTTAGCCTTATTGCCATGCACTCAAAAGCCCGATTGGGCTTATTGTCAAGGGATGTCTTATTCTGGGGGACACAGGGTAACTCCTCATGTCGTTCTTGGTTCCTTGCACTTGACAGATTCTTCTTTTTGTTCAGCAAAGCCAAGGATAAATTTTAGAACCCTTTGCTCTATCTCAGAATCTTGATTCAAAGGTGCTTTTCAAAAGACAACTGGACTTCTTTGGTGTTTTTTTCCCCCCTTGACAACATTTCGCTTCTCATCCAAAAAGCTGAACTGAAGAAGCTTCTTGGTGGAGAAGCAGAGCACATCTGACACAATCAGGATCAGGATCAGGGGTCAGCAACCTGTGGCTCTGGAGCCACATGCGGCTCTTTGGGCCCTCTGCTGTGGCTCCGTCAGGTGATCCCAACACTAGCTGGCCCCACCCCTCGCCCTCCCCTCCCAGTCACTCCTTGCCTGGCCTGAGAAGGTAAGAGTGACGGCAGGGGATGGAGAAGCGGCCATGGCAGAGACAGAGAGATACAGAAAGAGAGAGATATAGAGAGATACAGAGAGAGAGGGAGGGGGGAGGGAGGGAGGGAGGGAGGGGAGAGAGAGATATGTCAAAAGGGTTTTGTGGTTCCTGATGTTTTTTAACAACTGATTCTCTGCCCTGGCTGGGTAGGCGTGGCTAGGGGGGTCATGTGACTGGTGGAAGTGAGTGACATCGAGTTGGCCACGCCCACCCAGGTTTTGTGTCTCCTGGTGTTTTCTTTTCTGTGGGAAATGGGTCCAAATGGCTCTTTGAGTGCTTAAGGGTGCAGCCCCCTGATCTGGATGATTGAAAATCTCCGTAGACATCTCGGGAGCTTGTGCTCTAGAGTTTCAGGTCCTGGAATCATAAGCATTTCTTCCTTGTATTCTGAAACATGGCAATGAAACAATTGACACAACGGGGATTGCCAGGTTTTCAAGTTGCTTTGCCACTATCAACACCATCTCATGTGGCTTAATGAATTCATCTGCATTCCGACGTATACAGAATGATGCCCCTTCTGATATTTTATGGCTTAATTCCATTCCCAGACTGATGGGTTGGTTACTTCTGGCAGTACATCTTCTATGTCACTGCTGTAGTTTTCCTGTTTTTCAGAAGATAACTTTCAGAAGTCTCACCCAGCATGGATGCTATTAATCTACATTTAAAAATGTAGCTCCATGGGTATAAAATGGATGATGGCTGGTACTTGTGAAAAATTATATTAAAATAACAGTTGGTTACAAACTGAACAAGAACCTGCAGTGGGGTGTAATCATTCTTCTGATCTGTTCTGGTCAGACCTAGCTTTGAATACCGTGTCCTGTTCTGAGACTTTAAGGAGGATTGAGACAAAAAGGAAGAGGTTCAGAGAAGGACGACTAGGCTAAGCAGGGAACTAAAGACTAAGCCCTATGAAGAACAACTGAAGGAGCTGGGTATGTATAGTCTTGAGAAACCAAGAGGTAATATGATATCACTCTTCAAAAACAGGAAGGATATCAATCCCAATGAAATGTGTTGAGTCAAAGTTCAGATCATGGTAGAAGAGAGTCAAAGCAGAAGTTGACTGAATGTAGAAGAAACGTTCTAATAAAGCATTTCAATGGTGGAACCAATTTCCCATGAGAGGTTGTGAGATCTTCTTCACCGATCTCTGTGTTCAAGTAGAAGCTAGATATCCATTTGTCATGGTTGTTTCTTTCTAATGTTTTCCTGCACTGATAAGGGGGAGCTAGATTCAGCAGCTTTAATTGTCCCTTTCCACTTTATGATTCTAACATATCTAGAAAGATCCAAATCAAGAAAGGATGCTACAGAATCTGGAGAAGGTTTTCTTTATTTTTCACTTTATCTTCCTAACCAATTTCTTCTATTGTATCTCTGTATCATTCTCTCTCTCTCTCTCTCCTTCCCGCCCTCTCTCTCTCTTTTCCCCCCTCTTTCATCTCTCATCTATCTCTCTCTCAACTCTCTCTCTCTCTCTCTCTCCCCCCAGTGGTGAAATCCAAATTTTTTTACTACCCGTTCTGTCGGCATGGCTTGGTGGGCGTGGTGTGGCTTGGTGGGCGTGGTTTGGTGGGCATGGCAGAGAAAGTATACTGGAAAAAATCTCCATTCCCATCCCATTCCAGGGGAAGGATACTGCAAAATCCCCATTCCCTCCCCACTCCTAGGGGAAGGATATTGCAAAATCTCCATTCCCACCCCACTCTGAGGCCAACCAGAGGTGATATTTGCCAGTTCTCCAAACTACTACTTTCTGCTGCCGGTTCTCCAGAATCTATCAGAACCTGCTGGATTTCACTCCTCTGCCTGTCTGTCTGTCTGTCTGTCTGTCTGTCTGTCTGTCTATCTATCTATCTTATACGGCCATCTATCTTACAAAACACGCTTCTGTGCCGCTCACAATTGTATGAAACCAAACATCATTTTTTAAAAAAGCTTAATAAAAACAAAAAGCAATACAACGATCTCTTTTAATGTAGCCAATACACTATAATCATCAAACTCCAACCTCACTCTGTTCCAGCACTTGGGAGAAAAGCCAGCTCTTTAAGGCCTTCTGGAAGGTTAAGGACTGGGTGTTTGTTGTTCTACTGTCTTAGCTTAACACCCCATCCGTATTTGTACCATTGCCTATATTTTTGTCTGCTTCTAAGACCTATCTCCTAGCACAGGAGCAAGCAATGAATTTTCCCAAAGAGCCACACAAGAAACTGAGACTGTTGTGGAGGGCTGCTGCCACACCCCCCATGCTCTCACTGTCGCATTAATGCCCTGCCCACCCAACACTGCCCGACCCCTACCACTGCTGCTGCTCCACTTCCAATGCCATTGATGCCACTGGCTGCACTAAGGACTGACTGCAAGCTGGATGTGGACTGCAGGCTGTAAAATGCCCAGGTCTTCCTAGCATAAAAGAAAGAACTGAGAGATCAGAAGCATGTACAAGAAAATGCACTGACACTAAGATGAAAGAAAAGTAGGAGATAAATGGTTGTTTATTTTGATATTGATTGATGCCTCTAATTTGTACCTCCTATCCTGGGGATGCGGTAGCTCAGTGGCTAAGATGCTGAGCTTGTCGATCGAAAGGTCGGCAGTTCAGCGATTTGAATCCCTAGTGCATACAACGGGGTGAGCTCCCGTTACTTGTCCCAGCTTCTGCCAACTAAGCAGTTCGAAAGCACGTAAAAAATGCAAGTAGAAAAATAGGGACCACCTTTGGTGGGAAGGTAACAGCATTCCGTGCGCCTTTGGTGTTTAGTCATGCCAGACACATGGCCACAGAGATGTCTTCAGACAGCGCTGGCTCTTCGGCTTTGAAACGGAGATGAGCACTGCCCCCCTAGAGTCGCGAATAACTAGCACATATGTGCGAGGGGAACTTTTACCTTTACCTTTTTAGCTAGTGAACCTGATGAGAAAAGTGAAAACTTAATCCTTTGAGTCTATCCCTTAAGAGTTTGCCATAGTGGTGGGATGTAGTCTGGACTTGCAGGAGGGAGGGGCTATTTCCCAGAGGGCAAAGAGACAGTGAAGTTTGGAATATTTGGTAGGCAGGAAGAGGGTGAAGTCAGACCCTCCCTAGCGACTCACAGAGTATACCTTATATTTCTGTAGATAGTTGCTTTACTCCAGCAAGATTCTGTCTGTAGGCGAACAACAATACAGAACTGCTCGAAATAACCCCACATGTGTCGTTCTTGGTTCTTAGAACCTGACAGTCATTTGGGTTTTGGACTGATGATCCTGAAGGTACAATGTTTGCCAATCGTCTCCTCGAAAAGATGATCTAACCATTGACGTTTGAGAAATGCAGACCATAGATGGAACACAAGGAGGATCAAAACTTCCACGGGTTTGAGCCACATCGATGTCCCAGAGTATAGGAATCAGCTAAAGAGTGGGCATTTCCCATAGCTCAGCTTTTGAGCTCCACTAGGATCTTCCTTCCGCAGAGGGCTTGGCAGTCTGCAATTGCTACTAATCCACTAAATGCCACCGCTGACTGTACCGGTGGCATCTTTGCCGCCTGCCTCCCCGTACACTAATACGATGCTAAATGATGTGCAATGAATGCGATTCTTGCCTGTCACCAGAAGCGGAGCTGCCATGGTGGGTAATATAACCCACCCCATAATCGCCTGATCTCTGGTCTTTGACAGCTCTCTCTCTCTCACACACACATTCACGCTAGCTGCAATCACTCTCGTTTGCCGCTCTTGATTATGCATGCTGCACTTAGTATTCCGAGCCACGCTGCTCATAAGATGAGTGTCAGCCCTTTCTTTGGAAAAGAAAAGAAAGATGATAAAGGGAAAAAGAAAAAAAAACAACAACCACGAACCAACTTTTCTGCTTCAGCACGCTGTTTAAATTGGAAAACTAAAGTAACTCACCAGAACATGAAATTTGCAACACCCAAACAGCCTGCTTACAATAAGTATAGGATTTCCTCCCCATGCACCCCCAGCATCTAGATTTCCATGACTTCAACAGTCATGGAAGAAGGAGGTGGGGGGGTGGGGGAGAATGATTCAGATGCGATGGAGCACATACACTTATTTCACATCAGCAACCCAGTGACTGACAAGCAAAAGGCCTTAAAAACAAACAAGCAAACAAACAAAGTTGGCTTCTAAACAAATTAACCGCCTTTCAAATTCGTAGGATTTGTTTCTACTTCTTCTTCTTCTTTTTTTTTTCTTTGCCCCTCCTCGCACCGTTTTAATTTTGCTGTGGTAAGATACCCACATTTGATAGCAGCTTCATAATTTGCTTAATTATTATTTATCAGCTCGTGGGGCGTTTCTCATTGAAACTTTAATAAGGAATTGTTCAGGTACAATCCCACTCCAATATGATTTTTCTCCTGCCTTTTGTCTCCGAGATAGTTGATCTTATTACATAATTACTCATATTATAAACTTGAAATGTGCGCTGCGAAATGGTTAAGAGAGTTTTTAATAAACGTAGATAAGCAGAAATATTTCAAAGGAAGCCGCGTTTTCCATTTTGTGATATAAAGGGAATATGAAGAGTATTGTTATGCGATTGCATAGCTTGTTTTATTCTAATCAATTGTGACTCTTTTGTTTGGTTTGGCTGGTCAATGACCGAAATAAAATGAATGAATGACTGGATATTTAGAGTAAGCTGAGTTTATTTACATTGGCATATATAGGGCTTGCCCACTTATAATATCATAATTATTAATATGTGGAAGAAAGAATAAAAGTTGGTAATACGGAGTGAGATTTTTGACAGAATTCTGGGCAGTCTATCATAACTGTTTTCTCCATATTGAATGCCAGGCTTTCAGCCAATTTTCTTATGGTTTTCTTTGTCCTCAAATATCAGCATTTGGTGGATAAAAAAAATATTTTCAGTCTTCACTAAGCTGTTTACAGAAATGCTTATTCATTTGTGGGTTTGGTTTAAATGAGTTTTGTCCACAAATGGATGCACAATTAGTCCTCAGTTTATGAACACAGAATTTCCATTGGTGAGTGAGTGATGCCCATTTTACAACCTTTCTTTTCACAGTTGTTAAGTCAATCACTTGATAATCGAGAAGCAAATCCGGATTTCTCCATTAATTTTGCTTGTCCAAAGCCGGCTGGGAAGATCAGAAACGGCGACGGTGTGACCCTGGGATGCTGCAACCATTATAAATACATGCCAGTTGCTAAGCACCCAAATTTTGATCATGTGACCAAAATTTGGGTGCTTGGCAACTTACTAATTGTAAGTCACTTCTTTCAGTGCCATTGCAACTTTGAACAGTCACTAAACCAGAGGTCAGCAACCCGCAGCTCTGGAGCCACATGTGGCTTTTTCATCTCTCTGCTGTGGCTCCCTGTTGCTGATCAGCTCTACAATTGATAGGGCTTTTGGTTAGGACAGGTAGAGGAAAAAAGGATGCCGTGCTAGGAGGAGACTATGATGGGGGAACTGGACTTCCGATCGGCTCCAGAATTGAACAGGGGCTTCCAGTTAGGACCTTTGTGGCTCTTTGAGTGTTTAAGGTTGCCGACCCCTGCACTAAACTAATAGTTGTAAATTGAGGTCTACCTATACCTCCAGATGCCTCTTTCCTTTGTGAGAATGGTTTCATTTGGGTGTATGACAATGGCACCGATGATCCAATTTACAGAGAGATGTTCTACTCCCTTGGTTTAACTGCATAGATATCTGAAGTGCTTTCCATATATTGCCTGTTTTGATCTCTAACTAGATGCCAATAAAATAAGAAAGGGTACTTCCACACAAGGGCACAAGGAAGAGCTCCCAGGGATGCATGTGGGATGCAAAAATCAAGACAATCAATAGATGGGAGTAAAGAGATACCCAAAATTCTAACCCTTTGCTGCCATCTGGAGGCCATATAGATCAGCGTTTCCCCCAACTTGGCAATTATAAGATGTATGGACTTCATACGTCTGGATGGAGTCACTGAAGCAGTTGGTGTGAGCTTAAATGGACTCCGGAGGATGGTAGAGGACAGGAAGGCCTGAAGGAACGTTGTCCATAGGGTTGCAATGTGTTCTGCCCCAGCTACAGACCCCAAAGAACGCAGCACACACAAAGTCCATACAAATCTTAGTTTATTAATTAAGGTCTACTAATGAGCTTTTTTAGTAGTTGTTTGAACACAAGTACAGTTTAAATCAGTCTTTTCTGAACAAGGGCTGTTAATTTAATTTCATTAACAACCGACAAGAATCCAAAGAAGAATAACTCAATTCTGAGGCACAATATTTCAGATAACCGTAATCTTAGTGTGGTTGGCAGAATGCCCAGAAGCAATTTGCAGGAAAACTGATGAGAAACAAGAGTTGAATCAAACATTTCTGGAATCAAGACACGAAGGAATATGAACGAAGTTGTTTCCTGAAAATTGAATCAGTCATCGTCCTTCCTTAAATAGGCTAGGGGAGTGGCCAATTAGCCCCAAGCCTTACTCTCGAGGAGACCTCTTCTTGAGGAGCCACTCCTGCCTTTTAACAGCTGTCCACACTCGTGCATTGAGAAGAGGCTCCTCCTCTTCGTCTTCTTCACTTAAGGGAGCTTCTGGAGGTTCTGAAGGCCCTGGCTGAATCCCCGCCTCTGGCACCACATCTTCTCCAGCCTCCTCATTGTCTGACTCGAGCGCCAGCTGCACAGGCTGCTGGCGCAGCACCACACCAGCCTCCTCGCTGTTGGAATCAGCTACTAACTGCACAGGCCGCTGACAGTCCACAACACGATGGGTTGGACATGACTTTGCGACTAACAACAACAACAACAACAACAACAACAACAACAACAACAAATGGAGTTCAACTCCCAGAATTTCCCAGCCAGCATTTTGGAAGTTGATGTCCACACATCCTAAAGCTTGAAGGACACTGACCTAGATATGATACATCTACCTGACACAAATTTGTTGAAGATGTGAAACAAGGAGTTGGCAAAAAGGGGGATCCCGCAGGGACCCTGTACCTATACCCTCCCCCCAAACAACAGTTTCCTTCATTTTATCGCGGCACTGATTCCTCACCAAGACTGTTAATAGTCCTTGTGGACATCCGTGTTCCTAAGATGTCAGCCACACGGTACAATTGAGCCGCTCTATTTCCAATCCGGCTCAGTACAGTTCAACTTATTTCAAAGCTAGCGTTTTCCTTTGTTGATTTGTTGCGCTTATTGTTTTACTACTTGTGGCTTTTTCCCCCCTTAGCAGGAATGCTTGCCTCACCTCCTTTCTGGCTCCTAAATGTGAAGCTCTCTCAGGGGAATGCTTAACTTAACAGCTTTGCAGCTCCCCCTTTAAAATCAACCAAGGGATCAATTAATATATTTTTTTTTCTCTCTGGTCTCCTCTTCAACACAGGATGAGGTGACATAGAAAAAAGATTTTTTTTTAATCCCTCTTACTTTCTTTATTTTCACACAAGGGGATTTGAGTTGCTACCCTAAGTACCACAGCTTAGGGGTAGGGAAGTGGTTTTGGTTTTTGGGTTTTTGGTTTATTTTTTTGCTTCTTGTGATCATCATTTCTGAGCTGGAAGAATCAGAGATAATCATAAGATCCCTTCAATTGCTTCTGGGGAGTTGGGGAATGAAAACAACAACATTGTGAGAATATTCTACAGCTTATTCTCACCCTATGATGGATAAGGACTTTCCAAAGCCTGCGTGCAAGGTTTTACACATGGAATTATTTGCTTTGCATCTTAGTCCAACATGCCAAGTTTTCGTTTTGCAACTTGCATAAGAACCTGCGGTATCTTAGGTACTTTGCAAGGATAATGCAAGGAAGCACGGACTGCATGCTTTTCAATAATTAAAGAGAGAGGGAGCTTATTAATGATGATGCATAATACATGTCAAAACAGAGAGAGAAAAAAAGCAAAACCTTTGCATTTCAAAGCTTGCCATGCCACTTGGCTACCATCCCTGGGATAAATTGCACATTGTTCTGATTTTTCTTATCATCATGAAAGTCCTAGTCTGCATAAAAGAATTGCCTCCTTTGTGGTGTTTCCAGAAACAACCTCACAGAAGATGCTTGCAATCGAAAGTGTTCTCCTGCCACAGGAAGTGAGAGGTGCTTCTTATCTTGCTGTCATAAATTATAATTGATAATCAGATTTCAATTGTGGCAGGCTTCCCCACCCCCCACCGTCTTCTGAGCAGCAGATGAGGTGACATTTTCATGGGTCTATGTGCAAGTGTGTGTGTGTGTAAAAGGGAGAGGGGAGAGGGAGGGAGAGAAAGAGGGAGAGAGAGGGAGGGAGGGAGGGAGAGGGAGAGAGGGGGGGAGAGAGGGGGAGAAGGAGAGAGAGGGAGAGGAAGAAGGAGAGGGAGGGAGAGGGGGAGGGGGAGGGAGGGAGAGA